>MVNT01000004.1:600000-1039632 GCA_002109505.1 Yamadazyma laniorum | reverse complement strand
GTCTCATCACCTCCTTTCTCTTGCTCCCCATTTCGCTGCACCACTCATTTTCAACATCAACTCTATCTATGAAACTCGTGTTAACCTACTTACTAGCTTCCGACAATGAAGTCACACATCAGCGCCGTACACATTTAAAGACCAGAATGCAATCATTGTGTATGCGTGTTCTAGTTATATTGAACTGGTAGCAACGTTCTTTTCAGGCTCAGAATATTACTCTTGTCATTGTTCGGACATAAATTTGTTGGCTACTCTCATGGGATGCTTGGAGGTTGGAATTCATAATACGTGCAGCATGATACTGTCTATAGCCTACAGTTGTTTTAAAGATTACTCCGTAAACGTGACTTCGGGTCAGTTGGAAGATGCTTACCAAAACTATCTTGCCAATGCTTATGATTTGGCACTGAGGAATACCAAAAAGAAGATTGAATTGGTATGGACAATTAGAGAATACAAGTCTTTAGACTGGTTCTATCAAGAATTGCAATACTTGGAAAACAAGAACATTGAAACCATTGTGTATGTAACAAGACCCATAACTCATAGGGATGATTCGGATCAGGAAAAAAAGAATGATACAGAGTATAATCAAGCTGACGAAACCAGCGCCAGGATAACTCAAGAGTTACGTCATATAGAATTTAGACAAGGGAGACCGGACGTTGAAGACTTTGTTAAGAACGAGATAGAAGAAAGTAATGGTTCTATTGGGTTTGTTACCTGTGGTCACCCAAAAATGGTGGATCAGTTGCGTTACGTTGTTTCTCATAATCTATCCGAAGAGAAGAGAGTTGATTTTTTTGAACAATTACAGGTGTGGTCTTGATTAGTTGTTGGTTTTAATTTGTAGCTCCGATTAGATGCGAAATTAAGGATCTTAGTTTGCCCGTGCTGCGCGGTCCTGATTGATATTAAGATGGCGGTCAACCTAATGCAAGAAGTTATAATAGGAGACAGGTGACGAGTTTAATTGAAGGCCCAAAGAGGCATACATCCAATTTTCTAGGCTCATGACAATAAATATATTCCTCTAGATCATAAGATCATATAGGTACCCTAGTTTAAAACTTTTTACTATAAACAGTATATTTTATATTTTTTATATTTCGAACCGTGTTTCATTAAATTATATTGATTAGGGCCTACTCCAGACATAAATAATACATCTTTATATGTTATAAAAATCTTTGAATATTTTGATTTTGCTTCCAGAAGAGAATGAAACTCTTAAATCCTCTATTACTTATTACTTTTGTTAAAATAGTATTTGCAATAGATGGATGTGATCTTCTTTCTGCTACCCCTGGCCTTACTGTTGAGTATATTGAAACTGGTTAAGACGAAGAGTACCATGAAGGGAGAACTGATTATGAACAACTTGTTGCTATAGACTCTGATCCGGCACAATATACATGGAGTGGTGTGACTCAACAAAATTTTAGATTCTATAATATTGAGCTTCCGGATGTATGTTCACTACCACTGGCACAGATGGTGAACCGACTGCCATCGTTGAAACTCCTTGACCTAAAACCTTAATTCATACTCTTGGGTTCACTGCCACAACCATCACGGAAACTCGTTCTAACCTCATAGATCCAGTAACTGTTATCATCGAGTACTCCAGAGCAATGGACCAGATAATAAGCCAACTCTGGTCGTTGAAACTCCGGTCCCCAAGGCAAAGAAGAGTCTATATACCTAAGAGTCTGCTGCTGGGACACAATCTCTGAAGAAAGAATGCATGAAAGTTTCAGTACCATGTCAGGAATGTGGATGCAGTATGAATGTTACTCCCTCAAAGAAAGGTAGTTTGAGACTTTCTATTTACAGAATCTCAAATTCTCAAATTGTATTGCGGACTTGGGGCCTGACTCTTTTATTGAAGCACCATAGCCGTTTATAGCGAATTCGTGTACTAAAGAGACTATTTTTTTTAAAACATTTTTTAGTTTATTGTTCAAAGAAAATAAATGGACATTCCACCCTTCTGTTCTGATCACCTTTGGCACAAATTATGAACATCTTGTCCCTTTTTTCCTTTTGATGGATTACATTATTTGTTGAAGTGTTCAAAGAAAACTTTTTGTTTTGCTTTCACCCTTCTCATAGACATTTATTTTCTTTTGTATGCCAGCCTAACTTCAGTTTCTTTTGGTAGAAGACTTCGTAATCGAAGATACTTTATGACTGCAAAATGAAGCTGAGAATCTCCAATTGAGTTAGAAAGAAAACAGTTTCTTTAGTTTTGCACTTCAACCCACACTACACAGGATTTTCACGCTGGTTGCGCTTTTTATAGTGCGATATCATTAAGTTTCTTCATCCGGATAGTAAACCGTTCTCCATTGCTTGGATTTCTATTCCTGTGGGAAGGAATGCAAGGTAGTCAATTTCATGGGAACAAGGGCGTCTAAAACTTGTAGTTGTAATTTCTTTTGGAGCATAAGATAAGTACAGTCTTCCGCTGAAGCTCTTGGTTAGAAAACAAGCTTTTGGTGGTTGCGGCTGATCTTAGAATTATCATCGCTAGGCTCTGGATTGAGCAAGTATAAGGTATCAGAAGTATAGATAAAAATATCTGTTCGTGCCTACGTAGCTTCACAGATGGGAGTCGCAACGGCTTTGTTGGCTTCCATACTTGGCAAAATCGCGAATGAAAGTGCACGAAGCCATGGGCACTCTTAACTGCATCTGTCTAACCAGGAGTCTCTTCTAATTCGCCTCAAACTGGTCAGACACCCATTTGCAACTCGACAGAAAATCAAAACAACACCTAAAAATACTTATTACCAAAATATTTGGCTAATATTTTGAATGCTACTGAAAAAGATACTCAGGCATTGTGCGACAGAATTACTGCTAAACCAATCGAAAACTAAGATCCATTTTTGCCAAACACGAGATGCCAATGTCAAAGGTAAGAGAAATCAAACTATGAGACGAGCTATCATAGCTTCAAAAAAACGAAAAGTCGAAACGCCACCTTTTCAATATAGACTTAAAGCGCAAAAGGACCAAAGAGAGTTCAGTCGATCATTTCAAGTACGTCCACAGTCGAGTTATCGCTTCTGAAAGTACAAGAAGCATCACTGATTTCATATCTAAAAGAATACTCTAAGTTCCCAGAGAAAGTTGGCGGTCACTTATACGTATGGCGTGCCAAAAGAAGAGAGAATTGACTCCTTTTAGTTCTTTTAATCAGCCATAGTTTCAAAAATGATTGGAAGAGTCCTAACTAGTCCCTTGTTTAGATAAAATTTGTCCAAAACATCATTCGCAGAAGACATGATGCCGTGGTGAAAAGAGGGAAGCCAATCTCTTTTGAGAGGATGTACAAATATAGCTGTCCTACCACCACCTGTACGGCAAGAATCGGGGTTAGCCCGCCAACTTTTTCTGTTCCACCAGACGAATAAAAAGACACTGTAGATTGGAAGTTGTTCCATGGACAGTTGGTAAGGTTGATCCTGAATTATTTCGGTGTATTATAACCATTTCGCTTCCGAAGTGATTAAGGGAAGAACATTCTTTGAGTCTTTGTGTTTTGTTATTTGCTGAAACCTCCGGTCTCAGGAGATGACAACGCTGAAAATGATTTGACGGATTTACCTCCTCTTGAGTACGTTTTCTATGTGTCAATCTTATCTTTGATTTCGAAGCGGAAATAAACACCGCTTATTGTGGCCAACTTAATAATTATGCAGACCATGGACTGTTGTTAAGAAAACTTATTAGGGAAATTCCGTTCCCTTATCAGTGGCCCTGTCTATCAAGCCAGTCTTTATAGTAGGCGCTTGGACTTTCTCAATTTACCTGTCAGTGTGCAGATCCACTAACAGACTTTGACATGAGCTAAGATCTGCCGGGAGGATATTGTCATTGAACCACAAAATTACACTCGGAGTCCCCCTTTTGGGTTTCTTTTAGTTGTTGTGGAACGACGTGTCTAATTATGTATCCATCGAGTAATTAACTTTCTTTGGGTCTCTTCCAGAATGGAGGAAAGCTAATCACAGCTAGAGTGAAGATATCTTCCATTCGACATAAACAGACAAAAAAATAATGAAGTTAATTAAAAAATGCCTGGAGTTCGATTTTGCTTATCGCTCTTGAAACCTTATCTTTTGCTTTTTGTTATCGCGGTGGTGCCGTAACATAGCATATTTTCACCCCCAAATCTTACAAACAATGGCAGTTTTCAAGACGATAATAATCAATGGACAGGCAATGTCGAGACATTATTGGAGGATCACGGTTGGATAGCTTTACAATTAATGAGTTCCATTCGGAACAGTAAAAAAAAAGTGAGGGATGCAGAGACTGGAATTAACACTATTTGGACATTACTTAAAAGGGGCGTAAGTACTATGCATGGAAACCGCATTAACTCAGTATGGCACTCTTGCTATCAGCTATCTTTTACGGTTGCAGGTCCAAATTGGGAGATGAAATTTAGATTCAGGGGGCCTTTATCTTCTGGTCACCGAGATAAGAGAGCCTTCAATATATAAGTTACTAATCATCCTTTGAGAGTTTGAGGGATAAAACTTCTGACACATTATGTCATCAACACCTGAACTTGAATCCGAAAAGAAAAACCAGATTGTCTATGCAACTGCTGAAGATCTTGAATCTGCTAACGATCTCGAAAGCGACCAGGATTCAGAGTATTTTGACCATTTTGCTCATGACAAAACATTAAGTAAAGCTCTCACCTCTAGGCACTTGGGTATGATTACCCTTGTGGGTGTTTTCGGAACGGGATTGTTCCTTTCCTCTGGAGGAACATTGGCATCCGCGGGTCCTGTGGGAATGCTTCTCGCTTATTTGATTGTTGGTCTCGTTGTTGGTGCAAACCAGATGTGCATCACAGAATGTGCATGTTTCATGCCTGTGACCAGTGGTTATGTCAGACATTCTGAACATTTTCTCGATGACGCCTTTGGTTTTATGATGGGATGGACGGATATTTACTCGTCTATCATTCCAAGTGAGCTTGCAGCCGCTGCTGTTGTGGTGCAATACTGGACAGATTTAAGTCCTGCTATATTCATTACTATTTTTGGTATTGCTGTCGTTTTAACCAACTCGTACAACGTGAGATGGTATGGGGAAATCGAATTTTTCTTTGGAATCTTAAAACTTACTTTGATTATCATTTTGATAGTGACCGGTATTATCGTTGACGCTGGCGGAACTGGTGATAAAATCGGATTCAGATATTGGAGGAATCCTGGCCCCTTTGTTGCTGTATATGCTACAGGAAATTGGGGAAACTTCCTTGGATTTTGGAAAGCTCTTAACTCTGTCGTGTATGCTTATGCAGGTGTTCAAGCGATTGGGTTGTTATCGGGAGAAGCTAAATACCCAAGGAGATCCATTTATAGGGCAGCTAAAAGAGTGTTTTACAGAGTATTCACACTTTATCTCCTCACCGTTTTTGTTTTGACGTTAATTGTTCCTTCCAACAATGAAGCGATCGCCTCGCCTAACGGAACTGCTAGTGCCTCTCCATTTGTGGTAGCAATGCAAGGCCAAATTAAAGTTTTACCTAGTTACATCAATGCCATTGTGTGCACCTCTGCATTTAGTGCTGGAAACTTGAATGTCATTAAAGGTTCAAGAACCTTGTTTGCCTTAGCTTCAAAAGGCCAAGCACCAAAAATTTTCTTGAAGGTGAATAAAAAAGGATTGCCATACGTTGGGGTTGCATTTAACTGTTGTTTTATTCCTTTGGCATACATGTCTATTAGTTCTGGATCTAATAATGTGTTTTCATGGTTTCAAAATATAACATCATCTGCTGTCCTCATGAATTGGTGTCTTATTTCAGCCAATCATATCGGAATGACAAGAGCATTGAAAGCCCAAGGATATAGTAGGGACCAGTTACCATATAAATTCAAGGGCACTGTATTTGCTTCATGGTTCTCATTGTTCTTTTCGATAATCTTTCTACTCACTGGTGGTTTCGGTAACTTTGTTCACGGTAACTTCGTCTTTGGTTCTTTCTTCGGATCTTATTTTGTGATTCCATTGTGTGCTATTCTCTTTTTCGGATACAAGTTCATAAAGAAGACAAAGTTCCAGGATCCCAAGAAAGTCGACTTGAAGAGCATTTTCAGAGATATTGAATTGAATCCCGAGCCACCATATCCAAAATTGAGAGGCTGGGAACTCTTGACCCTCCTTTGGGCATGAGTTTTTGTTGACCAAAACACACTCTGTAGTATTCACTTCTTAGTCCTTCGATGGAGGACATTTTAATAGAGCTTATAGTTGCTAAATACGTCTAAGTGCAAAAGTTCAAGTTTTTATTCTTCTTACAATAGATTTATTCAGGAGCCCCACGAATAACCAGAAAGTTTAGACCGTCTCGATTACCAATCATTGTGCATATCCCAGTCGTATAAACTTAAATACCACGCCCAAATCCTTATGTTGAAACATTATACAAGCATGGTTCGTTCGCTCTCTGACTCCTCAAATTTGATCTATGTACTATCAATTCCTCTCAGAAATATCGAATTGACATAAGCACGTCCATGTCGACATTGTCTAAAAGATCATACAAATTGAAAGAGAAAGTACAACTAGCAGGGGAACAAACTCACGTGACTATAGCATACAACTCTATTCTATTTCCGGACGTCACAGCAAGGAAGTCATGTGACATTGCGTTTTGCGATGGACTGCGAAGAACCTTCCCAAAAGTGAATGTCGCATTTACGACATATTAATAGTAAGCTAGGCAAGTTCAATTCTGGTCCCAAACGGCATATCACCAATGCTATTTATAGTTCCAAAAATTCAATCAGCTTGTAGATCGGAACTCATTATTCACGTATATCACTTGAATACCAATTTTGATCTTCTATGATTTTAGTAGTCCAGCAGAATGATTACCATTATTTGCAGCACATTAGTTTTTTCAGCCGCACCGCGACATGTTGCTAGGAAAGGTGTATATGAAAGAGACCAAATAGCCACACCCACAAAATTTTCCAATATCCTTCACGCCGTTGAAACTTTCCTTAAGACGTTAGTATTCTCTCATTTGTCTTCAATAATACATGACTATGAGTACTTCAGACTATAGGGGAGTTGTGGACGTTTTTACTTCTAAAAGCGACGAGGTTGCGAAATCGGTTAACAGAGACTTGGAGAGAAGTGATGATGACTTCAGCTTAGAGAATCGGGTAGCAGTCACCGAAGACTTGAACAGAAGCTTGTCAGCTCGTTTGATCAATATGATTGCAATGGCTGGTATCATTGGTACCGGACTTTTTTTAGGAACCGGAAAAACATTGGCAGCAGCCGGACCATTGAGCATGTTGCTTTGTTATACAATAATTGGTGTAATCGTTTATTTGACCATGTTAAGTTTAGGTGAAATGGCTGCTCTTATTCCCGTATCAGGAAGCTTTACAACCTATGCCAAGAGATTCGGAAGTGAAAGTTTTGGATTTGCAATCTTGGTGAACTACTGGCTCAATGATGCTATTTCTGTTGCAAGTGACTTGACTGCTTTACAGATAGTCATGCAATATTGGACGGACTTCCACGGATGGATTGTTGCGTTGATATTCTGGGTGTTCTTGTTGTTCTTGAATGTTTTCCATGTAAGATTCTACGGTGAAACCGAGTACTGGCTTGCTTCTTTGAAGATGATTACCATTATTATTTTCTTCATCGTAAGTATAGTGGCAAATTCCGGTAAGAATCCAGATCATGAATACATCGGATTCAAGTACTGGTCCTTAGGGGATGCTCCATTTGTCAACGGATTCAAAGGGTTTGCTCTGTCTTTTGTAACTGCATCTTTTGCATTTGGAGGCACTGAATCCATTATGATCTCAGGTGGTGAACTCAAAAATCCTGGAAGGTCAGTTCCCAAGGTGGTAAAAATCGTGTGGATTCGTATATTCGTATTCTATGTTTTGGCAGTGTTTTTCATCGGCATGAATGTGCCTTACAATTACCCCAACTTATCTACTGGAGACATTATCACCTCACCTTTCACCATTGTGTTTCAAATGGTCGGGGCCAAGGCCTCTGGCTCTTTCATGAATGCAGTGATTATGACTTCAGTGATATCAGCTGGTAATCATGCTCTTTTCGCTGGTTCAAGGCTAGCTTTCACCCTTGGAACCCAAGGATATTTCCCCAAATTTATTACCAGAACCAACCGTTGGAAGATCCCATATATTGCAGTGATCTTGACCTGGATTGCCGGAGGATTAGCGTTCGGTGCCTCCTTCATTGGTGCTGGTACATTATGGACTTGGTTGCAATGTATTGTAGGTGTTTCCAATCAGTTGGCCTGGCTTTGTATTGGTATTACTAGTATCCGATTTAGACGAGGATTGGCCTTACAAAATAAGACACATCTCCTTCAATACAGAAACTGGACCCATCCTTGGGGTCCGTACGTGGTGGTGGTGGCTACTACTGTCATCATCTTGGTACAAGGATGGAGCTCGTTTTCCCCATGGGACGTGACATCTTTTTTCCAAAACTACTTGGAGTTGGGGGTCTTCCCCTTCACGTTCATAGTTTGGTGGATCATAAGGAAGGGTAAAGATCGCTTTGTCAAACTTGAAGATATTGACTTTGATACTGATAGATACCTAGAATCAGAGCAAGAAAGGCAAGAAAATGCATATGCCGACAGCTTAAAAGGCTGGCAGAAGTTCAAGTACAACTTCGTCTCCAACTTCTTATAACGTGCTACGATAACTAACAGACTTTAATACCAATTTACCTAAATATATACGATTAAATACTGACGCAGCCCTTTATTTATTTTCGCGTCCATTTATGTTTCTTCAATCATAATGGCTAAGGAACCCAGGGCATTTGGTGATGCCACAAACCCTCTCAAGAGTATCAAGGACCTTACCGTTAAGCCTCGGTTTCTCCAGAATTATGGACCCGATGAAGAGTTCTTCCAGCAAAGCCAGAGATACTTGCAGTTATTTCAAGACGAATTGTTTTATCTTCCAGAACAAGCATTTCAACGGGCAGTGGAAGATGGCACAATTCAGTCGAATCCGATAAAAACAGTCCCGGATTTTCCCAAGGCGTATTTAGAGCCACGGGATGCTTCGTTGGTGAGCCAATTGCGCTTGGATCGCTCGCTCACGGTGGAAAGCGATGGTGCTCACAGTCTCCAGTTTGGCGAACACACTGATTTCAGACACATTTCTCGAGCTGCCTCGGTCACAAACGTGGGGGGTGCCATTACTTCGGTCAGTTGGGCACCAGCTGCTGATAGTGGCAAAAGTTATGTGGCTGTGTCTGTTTTCAACCATCATGATGGTCTCGAAGCGGCCACCACAAGCGAAGAGTTGAGTATTTTCTTTACCAAATCGGCTGGCACACCGTCGCAGCTCAGTACTTGCATTCAGGTATGGGAAATTGACCTAGAAACACAACACGCAATCCTCGTACGGCTCATAGATACAACAAGATTCGGTTTGTGCAGCAATTTGACATGGGCTCCACTAGGAGTTCCAGAGGCATTGGGAGTGCTAGGTGGTACATTTAAAGATGGAACTCTCAAGTTTATCAGAATAGACCTTGAGGATTCGCTTTGCGCCGAGTTAGTCGAGCTGTCTGTTTGTTTCCGGCTACCAAATCCTCGGAAACCCGACGAATACGTACTGCTTACATGCTACGACTATTTGCATGATGACCGCGTAATTGTGGGAACAGTGGATGGGTCTATAGCAGAGTTTGTGCTACCTCATTTTCCCGAAGATACCGCTGTGGACTCTGCACCATCTTTTGTCTATTCTATAGCTGAAAACCCAATCAAAAATGTCGCTGTTGGCTCACCCTATCCAAGGAAGTATGTGGTGCATGTTGGTACCCCGGGGGTCAAAAACTATGCATTTGACTACGATAATTTTCGGTTGCACAGGATTGACTCGTTTGATACTTGGATCCAGCCTCAATATCATTCGGGTCTAAAGGTGTTCTTGAGTGCCGACTGGCTCGACAACGTTGCATACCTGTTTGCCAAAAATCCCAACGATAGACCAAGCTTAGTGTTAAAGACTAACGGAGTAATATCTGCGTTTGCAGTGGCACGTCACTTGAATCACCCGTTTTTGATGGTAGGAAATAGTTTTGGAGAAGTATTCATAGTCAATATTGCCAGGAAGATTCTAGCGCCTGGAAAGACTGGTAACAAATTTTTGGTGCCTCTACGGTTATGGAAAGTGTGGTACGGTTCCGATAAATTGGTAGTGGATGGAACGTTGGATCCGGTGCAGCCAGAACTATCTACGAAGTTGGCAGTTTCTCCACCAGAGGTAAACGTCTCCAGTATTGCTTGGAATGAGACTATGAACGGATGCTCCTCTTACGCAGCCGGATCTCATCTGGGCTTGTTGATGGTTGAACGATTAGACCCTTCTTTTGTATAGAAGATTGTATATTAAATAATGTAAAACGAGGCTCATGGTAAAGGACGCCGAATCCATGCAAATTAATTAGATAACTGGCGATGTGCTAATATTTTGGGAAAGAAGGATCAACTTCTTCACTCCAACGATTTAATCCACCTATTATATCCCTTACTTTTGTGAAACCGAACTTATCTCGAAGAGTCTTAGTCGCAATTTGGGAGTCATTGCCAAAACGACAGACAACGAACACTTCGTCGTTCTTGTTGACTCCTTGCAAATAGTTGTCCAACAGCTCCAACTTCAAGAAATCACTTCCCCAGGGAACATTTATGGAATTAGGAAGTGCTGCAACAGCAAATTGCTCTTTGGGCCGTACATCCAATAGCACCGAATCATTCATCTTCTCTTTGTATTCCCCTACGGAAGCCCGTAAAGATCGAGGAAGTGAATAAGGCTCTGACCTTCCACAGAAAACGTGATAGTCAAGTACTCCACTCTCTATGACTTCTCGAGTAACCACTGGAAACTCACCACATACATCACAAGTCTTTTGGCGTCTTCTCATCTTAAAAGTACGGTACTGTTGGAACTGGTATCCATAAAATGCACACAAGAACGGTATAAACGTCTCCTGAGTGTAAAATCCAGTTAGAACCTTGATAGCCTCCATAGCCATATTTACACCTATAAGCCCAATAGCGGGGCCTATCACTCCTCCATCTTGACACGAGGTTACTGAATCAGCAGCTGGAGGTTTTGGATGGAAGCACCGATAACACGGCCCTATACCCGCAAAGTTCAAAATAGTCCACTGTCCATCCGTCTTGAGACCCGAACCACTGACTACAGTCTTTCCTAATACCACTGCCACATCATTAATTAGATACCGTACAGCCGGTGCATCTGTGCAATCGAGGACCAAATCATATTGTTCGAATATCAGAAATGCGTTGTCATTGACAAGCTTGCACGGATGAGTGACAACCTTGACATGTGGATTAAGCCGAGCAAGAACTTGGGCAGCACTGTCACATTTGAGCATCCCCACAGTTTCGGTGGTGTGAAGTACTTGTCTGTGCAAGTTGGTAACGTCAACAATATCATCATCTACAATACCAAGCACTCCCACTCCTGCGGCTGCAAGGTAAAGTAGAGACGGACATCCGAGTCCCCCAGCACCAACAACAAGCACCTTAGAGTGCTTAATCTTCAACTGTGACTCTAAGGCTCCAAATTCTGGAACAATCATCTGACGGCCGTACCGTCTGTACTCTTCAAGTGACAAATTTTGGAGGCCTTCTTCGAGTGTTACCCTATTTCCGGATACATGCACTTCCCTGGTTCCTCTAAGCATGTCATTCTCTGCCTCCAAGGCAGCTATACGCTCAAGAAGCTCTTCTTTGGTCGAGTTCTCCATAGAGATGAGATGCAATTAAATCAGACATCCGCGACATTTCCACGCCAAATACAGAATTACGACAAACAGTGTACATTGAGATATCTCTACACAATCTTTTGCTTAACGAAGAAACTCTTCAAGTGCTTCAACTGGTACATACAGGTACCAACTAACACGGCGATTTGGATGAAAGTCCAAGTGACTACCCTCGAGTTGGTCAATTCAGATTGGTTTCTAAAGACGGCTTCTTTTTCTCTGATAGTTTCTTGCTCAAAGTTGATTTGTTCCAACTTGGAGTTCAAACTCCTCACTTTCTTGGTCAACCGGTCAACTTGGTCGGTCGACTTGGAATCCACGTAGTCATGAACAGATCCGAGAGCAATATCAAAGTATATTCTGTGCTTTTTGTTGGAAGTTCCATCGTAGTAGATTGGTTTAAGACAGAACTTGTGTTCACCAGAGTCTAACGAGGTGAATGGAACCTCTCCACTGGCAGAAGCCTTGTAGTTGACGACCTTGTGGTCGTTGTCAAAGGTTTCAAACACAGTGTACTCGATTTTCACGTTATGGTTAAGGAAATAGTCCTGGGTGTGATCGTTGTATTCGAGGGCTTCGATTCTGGCATTCACCAAGGTGTCCTTTCCTAATTCTTCGAAAAAACAACGGGTTTCGCCTGTCTTCAAGTAGAAGTGTAATCCTTGAGACAATTGGACCAACGCCAAGAGTGATACCACAAGCTTTACCAATGAAAACATCTTTTTAACAGGGTGTTTATGGGAAAAAACAGATGTCGGTTTGGCCTTTTTTTGGATTTTTCATCCGACGCGCGTGGAGGTGAAAAATTCTTGTTGCTAGAGTTCCAGTTCGAGGGTTTTTACATGTATATACATAACGTTATTATTTACGATGCTGCTTACGCTTCAACTTCTCCACCAAAGAGTGAACATCTGGACTGTCATTGGTGTGGGAAGAAACCCGTGTTTTTTTGTGGGGTTTGTCCCGCTTTCCTTCGTGCTTCGCCAGTCTTTTGGACCTTTCATCCAAAATCTTTTTCATGGTCTTAGTTTGCTTGAAATCGGTATTTGTTGGATCAATGTTGTAGTCTCTATCCTCAAATATCTCTTTAAAACGATCATCATCAAGGTCAGCTTCGAAGTTGTCTTGAACGTCAAGGTCAGCAAGCTTTTTGCCCTTTTTACCCTTCTTTTTCTCGGCTTTGATAACATCTTTCATACTGAAATGGTTGTCTTCTTTTTCGTCGTTCTCGTTCATCATTAGGAGCTCTAATTCAGCAGTAGACTTGTCGTCCTTGCTTCTATTTTTATCCTTGTGCTTCTTATCGGTTTTCTTGTCAGATTCCTTGCTTTCATCCTTCAGCTTTTCTTTGAATCTCTCCATTCTTGCTTTCCGGCGTTCCTTTTGCTTAAGCTTGTAAGCGGTAAGAGAGTCAATCTCTTCCTCATTCTTCTTCTGATCTTCTTGCTGTTGTTCTGACAATCCAGGGTTGAACGAGATCTCCATATCCACATCGTCTTCATCTTCCTCTTGTGCTACACTACCGAAGCTTTTTCCTCCTAACAACATTTTATATTTGTCTTTGGAGGTTTGCTGATCCTCTTCATCTTCATCGCTATCGGAGGCCAAGTAAGCATTGAAATCCATGTCCTCTATTTCACGTTGAGAGAACAGACGGGAAGATACTGCAAGACGTTCCTTCGGTGTCTCATCCCAGGTCAACTTAACTTTGGAATGTTGCAATGCATCAGTAACGAACACAGAAGGCTTATAATTGGTAGGTACTTTAGTACAGGTGTCCCTGGCCTCGGAATCTTCGAATTCCATTCCCTCAGGTACGTATCTCAAATCGAATATATTCGACGTAGATTCGTACTCGGTATTGTCACAGTTGTCGTATATGTTTTTGGCTGTGGATATACTGTCACATTTTACAACAGCATAATAATATCTCAACCTCTGCAATTGATACCTCCGTAATGCTTTACTGTCGTAGTCTTCTTTACCATCATCATCTTGGTATAACTTCTTAGCAGCCCGCTCCAATCCAGCGGCACTTTTGGTGTCGATTTCTTCGTCATCATCAGAATCAGAGTCTTGTTTTTTCAGTGACTTTTTTTTGAATAACTCCTTTGGAGGCCCTTCAACTTCTTCTTTCTGCATTTGCTCTTTACCAAACTCGGATGGATACACAGTGACAGATTTTATACTTCCATTCTTTGGAACAAAAGAAATGAACGTTGCCATTAAATCCACTGCCCGAACATTATCCCAGTCCATATTCACAACAGCAAACGTATTAGAAGGATCACCTTCCTCGGGTTTTCCTTGTTCGAGTTCTATATCCGATTCAGCTTCCTCAACCTCAGCTTCACTATCCGACTCTTCTTCTGAAGAGTCCGAGTCAGACTCAGATGATGATTGTAAGCCTTCACCTCTAGCCCGGTCCAATGATGCTAGCTCGGCCTGGACCACTGAATCATCAGTTTCTTCCTCAGATTCACTACTTTCACTTTCGTCCTCATCTCCAGACTTTTCTTTTTCGTCAACACTTTCTTCTTCATCTTCTTCGACAGCTTCTTCATCAGAAGAACTTTCACGGAAGTATTTATCGAACCTCAGCTCTTCTTCTTTCATTTTCCTCCCATAACGATCGACTTTAGCCTTCTTTCCTCCTAAGCCAATATTCAACTTGTCTAATTCCTTCCTACTAAATCTTTCATCCACCTTCACTTTTGCTTGCTTCAACTTAGGAAGCTTGAATCTTGGGTCCGAGTGGACGGAAGAGAAACGGCTATCGGTCGTGATGGGTTTGTTTTGCCCCTTTTTACCTTTATCTTTAGCCATCAATGAGTATTGGAGTTTGAAAAATTTGAGATGAGTTTCGCGATGAGTTACGATGGGTGCAAAAATGAAACACAAGTGTATTGCAACAGTACATTCAAAGCTTCTTTTGGAGCATAGAGGTATTCTTGTTGCGGTCAGGTAATTGAACCACTAAACTACGAAAATGTTGACATACTCAAAAACTTTTCCCAAATTATATACATTAAACAGATCCTCCGGATCCGCCCCAGCCACCTACAAGGCCAACCATCTCCAAGAAAGCTCTATCCTCTTGTAATCTGTTCCGATCTAGGCCTTGTCTAGCTTCAGCCTGTTTTTTTTCCCATTCCCACTGTTTTCTCTGGATTTCAAGTTCTGTTGTGGATCCAATTCCCCATACTTCCAAATCAGTGATCATGAAACGGTCTTCGAAATCATCATTTCTGACAGTAGGCTGACAAGAACGGTTGAAGTATAAACTTCCGTTGGATGAAGATACATGTCTAAAAACAGCAAACTCCAAATTGGACTCAATTGTTAGTGATACGTCCCCTGGTGAGTACTTTTTGACGCTATTTTTATTGATGGGTTGATCATTACCAAAGCCTAAGCCTAAACCTAAGGTACTAAAGTAAATCAGCTCTGAACCAAGGAAGGAAGTATTCGTGCTAGTGAAGAAGTCCAAATGCGGAGATAATTCTATGATAGTAGAGTTGCTGTCTCCGAAGTTTTTCTTGTTTGACGTTTTCCAAGGAGAATTAACCAATACAGCATAAGTAACCTTATCAGTGTTTGACTGCCATGGCTTCAAGTGGTTCTCCAGAGTCCTGAAAGACCGCGGATATTCTGAGTCAAACTGCATGTATCGTTTATTAGTGGCTGCTGTCTTGAGCTTGAGTCTCTTGCCCGATACGATTAGTAGAGTAGGAGCCTGCCATTTGAAGATTTTCAGCTCGAGGGATCTGATGGAAAACCCTGCTTCTCTTCCAATGTACAACTTTATTAAGTTTTCTTTAGTAACGGGGATCTCAGATCGTAAATATTTAAGAACAGACCCAATTAGTGCCACTGAAGAACTGCTGAGAAGTTTAGAGCCAACAAATTGTTCTGCTTTTGATTTAGGAGTAACAAGGGACTCTGGAAATTCCTGTGCTTGGCTCTGTTCATAGAGAGACGAAAGAAACCCATCTTTGAATAACTCACGCATTCCGGCTTCAAGCAAATCACCAACAAGTTTAAAAGGATTATCGAATATGTCTTCGTACGAAAAGACTTTTGTGTCCAAGCTGGAAGCGTCAAGACTCACATCTAGATATCGTATCAAAGACAATGCACTCTCTTCAAATGCAGTCCATTCATCTCTTAGAAGGCTTTGTAGAGTTGTATGCATCTTCAGACGTTGGCTTTTTGAAATGGATGTCACAATAAGGAGGAGAGTAACAAGTTGATGAAGGTCTTTTGCACTCATATGTATGTCAACCAAATCGTTTTGATCCAACTTGCCTATGCCACCAATGCTTCTCCACACGACTCTTTTGGCAAGAGATTCCGTTTCAGGCTCAGAAATTATGGCCACACTTACAGTTGCCACGCGAGAGTTAGTCACTTTCTCGTCATTGGCATTTTGAAGCTCCGGGGGTGCCACGGCAGCCAGCCTATTCTCTCCCACTAACTCAGCCAAACTTGTGTGGCACAATGAAAGATACAACAACTTAGAGTGATCGTAGTCACACCGTAAAACACCTTTGAACCTCCCACTGTGAAACATGGCAGCTGTTATGACCTCATCAAGTGACACCATTTTGTTAGCCGTATAGTCTTCGTCATACAAGAATGGAAAGCTTCCGATTACCTTGCACGAATTGTAGATGAGCCGAAGACACTGAACCAGCTTCGCCCCCGTCAGTTCGAGGTCCTCCGTCGTATCGGAGAGCTGGAGCAAATACGCTATATCACTGGGGGTTAGCAATGCCTTTTCGCCCAAATTGGTGGCGTTGACTTTGCTAGCTACAGCTGCCGCTTCTAAGGGACGCAAGCTATTCTTACAAGCAACATGAAAGAGGTCTATGAGCTCGCGGTACAGGAAACTTCGGTTACTGATACCAGCTTCTCCTTCGTAACCTTGCCCTCCCGTGGTATCCGGAGTGCTAGTGGACTGTCCCATCGATGTGCGTTGTGGTTGTGTATTTGAATGTCGCGCTTTGTTAAGCTATTATGTATTTAAAACCAACTGATAAGCAATTCACGTGAGCGAACCTCGATCTCAAACATTGCTCTCTTGATGCGATTCTGCCAGGTTCGGCTTTGGAACATTGTCTGTTCATCGTCGGCGATAACCTCATCATTGGCGTACTGCTTAATGAGCAGCCGCGTGAAGGAGACCACCACGAGATTGAAGTATAACCTGATTGCAGTTACCACAAATGTCGCACTAATGATCAAGAAGAGCTCCCGCGCAGCCGATGCCGATTGGGACGACATCGACGACAGTATCTCCTGCTTGTAGTTTCCTGGGGGCACCGCCATATCCTGTTTATGGCTAGTTCCGTCTCCACTATTGCCGTTCATAGCACCTGTAGACGTACTGCCCTCGAGTGTTTGAGTGTCTTCATGGCTAAACCAAAACCACAGGAAATACAACGTATAAAAAATCCCAAATAAAGTGTCAAATGTGTAAATCAAACATGCAAGGGACATTTTGCGGACATTTTTGAACCGAGTGGTGATATTACTGGCAGCAGAAATATAAAATGGGAGCATCAAAATGCACAGCATGTTATAGAGCCATTGCCAGAAGTCAATAGGATGCCCTGTAAGAAGTGATAAGATCCCGTAGGCTCCCCCGGCCTTGTTGAGAATAGCGATCCCTAGTACGAGCTCCACCCCTATAAAAAGTGGGATGATTCCCGCGAATTTCTTGAAGTTTGTTAGTACTCGACTTCTTCGTCTGTTATTCCCTGGGTTGTACTTACATGCGGCAACACCATAGCAATGCCTGAAGAGAGCTTCATGAAGGTATCGTAGTTTGAATTGGTTGTTTTGAGATTGAAAAATGTGCGGCAGCGATTTGCGCGCGATGAGTTTGTAGAAATACCTGAAGCATTTAGAGATGGAGAGTCTAGAAGATAGCACTGCTAGATTGGCTGTGTACTCTTCAGACGAAAGCGGTGATGAGAATAGTCAAACACCTGATTCTGATAGTATGCCTCGGACTTTGACTGACAAAGGAGACATTGTCACCAGGTACGCGGACAAGATTAACACCGACCCTATCAAGAAGGGCCCTAAAATTACAAAGGATAGAGCTAACAGGGCCACTGTAGAACAGGTGCTTGACCCACGGACTATGCTGTTTCTTGGGAAGCTTATAAACAAGGGAGTAATATCCAGAATCAATGGCTGTATCAGTACTGGTAAAGAAGCCAATGTCTATCATGCCGATTTAGAGGATGAGGACGGCAAGCCTACTAAGGAATTCGCCGTGAAGATCTATAAAACATCCATTTTGGTATTCAAGGATAGGGAGCGGTACGTTGATGGTGAGTATCGGTTCAGAAACAGCAGAAACCTGACCAATCCCAGAAAAATGGTGAAGCTTTGGGCTGAAAAAGAGTTCAGAAACTTGAAAAGAATTCACATCAGTGGCATTCCGTGTCCAGAGCCAATAGATATACGATCCCATGTTCTTGTCATGGAATATTTGACTAAGGGAAATGGAGACCCATCCCCCAAACTTAAGGATCATGACTTCAAAGATGTTGATGAAATCGTCCACTATTACCACCAAATGTTATTTTATATGAGAAGACTCTATAAGGTGTGTCGACTCGTACACGCTGATTTGAGTGAATACAACTCTATTGTGCATAAAGACGAATTATACATTATTGATGTATCTCAATCAGTTGAGCATGAACATCCAATGTCTCTTGATTTCTTGAGGATGGATATCAAAAACGTTAACGATTTCTTTTCTAGGAAGAAGATCAATGTGTATGCCGAGAGGTTTATTTTCAAGTACATCATTGAAGACAACGAGACTTTAGGAGTTACAGATTACTCGGATGAAGAGTTAGGAAGATATTTGGATACGCTACCATTGAAGAACAACGAGGATGACGAACTTGAAGACGAAATATTCAGATCTGTTTACTTGGTTCGTACTTTGAATAACTTGGACGAAAGTGACTTCAACAATTTCTCCAAGGGACAAATTGACACATTAACGGAGCTAGTGGGTAAGAAACCCAAAGGCGAAGACCAAGGAAACTCCGAAAAGAGTGGAGAGAGTAATGACAGTGATAGCGAAGGAGACAGTTCAGATGAAGACTCGGACGATGATTCAGAAGACTCGGAAGACGAGTTTGACCCGGACTATCATAAAAAACTCGCAAAGGGTAAAAAGTACGAAGACAAAGACGAAAAAAAACAACGAAAAGAAGCCGCAAAGTTGGCTAAACTGGAAAAGAGGAAGGTAAAGATGAAGAAGCACATTAAGAAGAAAATTGTGAACAAGCGAAAGGCTAAATAATAAGCACATGATATATCTTTACCAACCCAAATAGATACACGCAGGAATAAACAAACTTGAAACAGAAATAAGCTTCGCAGCTGCAAGCTGCCACTTCGTATACATTTTGACTCCAAACAAAACAACGTTATTCTGAAACTAGGAAATATATATAAGAAACTCCTGAGCGCATTTACCACCATTCAAACACCCGTAGTCTAGCATGCCCTCCGTTCACACGTTAGTTTCACGAATCGAAGAACACAGCCAAGAGTCAGTGGCTGCAAAACCTCACAACACGGAGAAGACTCCAACAGTTGCGACATGGCCTGAAAATAATAGAGCTACAGAGTTGGGAATTGGCTGCTCAGAGAGTACCGAGTCCAACGAAGAGATGTTACTTAATTCCTTGGTAAGCAAGAATTCGTCTGAGGCCTTTCAAACCCCAAAACGAACTACGTGTTTGAAGTCGGAATTCGAGAAGTTCGAAACCTTTTTGATACACCAGCAAAATCGGTTAGAACGCAAAACGAAGGAAGATCTTGACCACAATTTGTCCGAAACCCTGTTCACAATTACCGAAGGGGAAAAAGCGAATCCCTTTGTGACAGCCAAGGAACGCCAATCCTCTTCCGACGAAAAATATAGCGTGATCAAGGCTGGATTTGAACGAACATTCGAAGATGTTGCAATGACGAGCAGACCCGCAAGTGGGTTCTCAAACAACAGTGGAGGAGACGAATACCAGAATATTTTCCCTTCTTCACCTTCTTCATGGAGCAGCATGGTTGAAGGTTCTAAAAAATTGCCCATCAGACCGTTACCTCCGGTTCCTTCCAATATAAGACCATTACCTTCTGTGCCCTCTGCTTCATCTGATACTCCACAAGTTGCACCTTCAATTGAAACGGTACCAGCTACAAAACCCCTTCCATCATATCCCAAATCAGCTGCTATAGCTGAAAATAAACCTGCACTACCACCTAAAGAAGGCTCGAAAGAAAGACTTCAAGAGAGATCGACAGATAGAGGGAAAGACGATGCCGAAGGAGCACTCCCGGAACCTAACATTCCCAACCTCGAGATCCCAATGTATGCAAAAAATTCACCTACCCCTAATTACAGCCCAGTGTTTGCCTATTCTAGTCATTCTACTCCCCCATTGGCACCACTTAATACAACTCTTCCAGCTTCGAAGGAATCGCATGATACTACATACTCTCTACAAACCTCACCAAATTCTGTCTTTAGTGATGAAAGCAAAAACCTTACACGGGAGCTGGTAGAAACTCCAGCTACACCTTATCAAGAGGGGTTTGGTTTCCTACCTGAAAGTCCTACAAAGAGAGCAAATAGAACTTCAGGATGTGGTCCGGTGTGGTTTAAGGTTGGCGATAAAGGGTTTAAATCATATTCAAACCGTAAAGTGCAACACGGCGACCGGGGTTATTCCGGAATAAACCGCCATTGTGATACCCCAGAAGAGGAGACCGACGAAGAATTGAGAAAGAGATGGTTTACTTGTTTCCACTCGAAATCGAAAAGATCCCAACCACCTTCACGTGAATATGAGTTGCAACGTAAACATTCATTTGTACCAGCACTCTTTCGTAAGGAGTTATCTTTACCTACTCCACAGTCGAAGCTTTCCCCAGAAATGCTCAGGTTCCCCCATTTGGAACAGAACAGTCCCGTTCCAAGCTCGAACTCTGTTTTCACTCCCACATTTTGGTACCAAGCTAGCTCAGAAAGTTTGTATAAAGATGCTTGTCCTCCTGCAAGCAGACAGACAGAAAAAATGCTGTTTCTGAAACCAGGTAAGGCCAGCTCCTATGCCCTCTTCGAGTTGGCTGCAAATAAGCGCTCGAGCTCAAGCACCAACGAACAACAGCTGCAACACAAGATCTCAAGAGACTCGGACATCTGGGAAGCATTATCCGACTTTCGTTTCTCTATGCATAGTGTTTTCTCCAGTGACAGCAGATGCAGCCAACGCTTTATCGAAGACAACCTTCACTTCTCTCAGTACTTGGACCAAAAATTCCAACTATCCTAGTACACTAGTTATGCATGGTTATATATAGGTTGTATTCACTTACAATAGCGGTCCAACAACTGTAGACCACCCGGGAGCTACTCACTGAGCCCACCGTCGTCCAAGCATACACCACCGGGCAACTGCTGGACAACTTTAAGTCACGTGATGATATCAACGCCGGGTAACTAGAGCGTTGAGGGTAAAAAAAGGGAACTTGCTGAAATGGAAAACGGCAATAAAACAGTCGTCTGTCCTTCTAACAACCACCTAAAAACGTTGGAAAACATTCAATTCATTCATTCATAAAACGCCTATCCAGAACGAGTTTATAGGGTCACACACTACTGTTTTTTCCGCATCCAAAAACCCGAATTATGGAGCAGTATCTAAAGGATAGTCCCTCGGACTACCAAAACCCTACAAGTAACAATAAAAACAACAATTTCAATGATTATGGAGGAAATTTAGACCCCAATTACGCTGTGAGCTCCCAGCCAGGAGATGACAGTAACGGCAACTTCGTTCACAACGGAGCCAACGATTTCAGCTTGAATATCGAACAACCGTACGGCAATCAATTGGAGGATTCGTCGCAGAACCAATACCCTTCGATCCCGGGAAGTGAGTTCTTGAGTCCCGCTAGCAATTTGGACCCATCGTCGTTTACAAACGAACCTTTCATGGACGATTTGGATACGTTTCAAGGCCCCCCAGGTTTCGACTCGACGAACGCTCCTAAACAGACAGTAAACTTGGATGAGCTCATATCTCCGAGTAATGATACTGGCGGAGGGTTCATGAACCAAGGAGGATTCTTGGATTCTCAATACTTTTCACCACCAGCAAAGCAAACCATCAATATGGGTACTTTGAACAACCATCCCTACAGTCCTCAACAAGATAATGTATCCATGCACAATAACTTTGACTTGGCCTCAGGGTCATACCTATCTCCACAGCAAGACTCGTTCGTGTCTCCTACTGGAACGAATTTCCCCACAAGCTCTGACACTTTGAGGTCGCCTAACTTTGGAAGTTACTTGAACTCACCTCCTCAGTACAACAATATGACCAGTTCGAGCATTCCTAATACAATGAACCATTTTTTGTCACCGCCAGCTCATAATTCGATGTTGGGGACTCTGGCCCCAACCATGCCCAACTTAAATAGTGCCGCCGGCGGCTCCTCCTCCTCCAACAATAGCTCCAACAGCAAATCCAACATGCCTTCTAAGCAACTCACAAAAGAAGAAAAACTCAAGAGAAGAAGAGAGTTCCACAATGCAGTCGAAAGAAGAAGACGAGATTTGATTAAGGAAAGAATTAAAGAGCTAGGGGTACTTGTGCCTCCTTCATTGCTCAATCCTCAACTCGTAGCAGTTCAAACCCTCAAGAATTCCAAGCTTAACTCCAATGAAATCAGCGAGTTATTGAGCTCGGTAAAGGTCAAAGAATCAAAAGCCAACAAGAGCACCATTTTGGTAAAGTCGGTGGATTATATCAAGCATTTGCAATACGTGCTTGATCAGCAGGAAAAAGCTCGCAAAGAGTTGGAAGCTAAGCTCGCCACCTTGCAATTGGGAGACTCCTCATCCAGTCAGCTGTCTCAAACTCAACAAAAACCTCATTTTATGGACGATTTCCAGAACCAGTCGCAATCCCAATACATCAAGGAAGAAGACAACTTTGATCCAGATGAGTTCTTCCTGGAAATCATTACCGGCAACGAAAACAACGGTTTTCCATGACCCTGGATATTACAACCAACCATTATGCTTATGATTTGTACCATATCCCTCTCCCTAATAGATCCAGTGTATAGAATACAAAGCACTGATTGCAGCCATACTAGTTTTAATAAATGCGCGCATTCGTAGCTCAAAGCAAACCATTAGCAGCAGATGGCAGAACCAGAAAGTGCATTCAGGCAGCAGCTCAACAACTGGAACAACCGTGGGAACGATGCAAACACAGCTACCGGCCGTGTTTCGTCTCAATTCTCAGAATGGACCGATTACTTGAAGAACGGAGCCAACGACTTGTACTCAACATTGCCCTCATATAGAAATGAAAACCAAGTTCAAGAGCCAGCTTGGTTTAAGCTTTCAAACTTCGAGAAGATCGTGGGGTTTGCACTTTGTTTGGGAGGGTCATTTTTGTGCTTTGCTGTAAGCTTCTTCATGTTTCCAGTGTTGGCATTAAAACCCCGGAAATTTGGCATTCTATGGTCACTTGGATCAGTTTTATTCGTATTATCGTTTGGTATTCTCCAGGGGCCAAAGAAATACACCATGCATTTACTATCTCCAGCCCGTATCGTGTTTACGGGCGTGTTTTTCGGGTCAGTGTTGGCGACCTTGTATGCTTCGATAATATTGAAGAGTACGATTTTGGCCGTTTTGACAGGAATTGTTGAACTTTTTGCAATATTGTATTATACTATAAGCTATTTTCCGTTCGGAGCACAAACAGTAACCTTCTTCTCAAGCTACATGATTGGTTGGATAGGAGGCTTTGTGGGTGGTATATTGTAGGAGAAGATGCTTGGGTTTACGTCTAGAAGATTTAATAGTAATATAATGAGATACCTGTAAGTGAATACGTGAATGTAGCGTTATTTAACAGAGTGTTCATGCTTTGTTTGTAGGATTGTGTCATAAGGTATACATGAGAGATTTGTAGCCAGCTAGCAATCTCAAAGTCTATATAATTCAAACTAAGTTTGGGATTCAACTTGTAGATCATCCTCCTGGATTCAGTCTGGGAGGAAGCAAAGGTCTGACTTCTGTGCATTTAGTCTTTATCAACAGGGTATTTTTTTAGCTGGGTATTGAAGTATCTGGAAGTGATAGCATGAGTGCTCTGGTAATTGAGGTCAACCTTTCTATTACTTTGACTGATACCATTAACAGCAGCTTGTGTGGTGTATCTAGACACTAGGAAGTCACTTGACAACACAAATATTGGTGCCAACACAAGTAGAAGTCCGTTCGTCAGGAATCTATTCATATTGAAAAATTTGCGATGGTTTCTTATCGGGATATACGTGCTAACAACTTTTCAAAGGGAAGGAAGAAACTATTGCAAGGGTATCACAAGATAGTTAAATACAACAAAATGCTGATATGTGATAAGATAACTGGAAGTTCAGTAAACAAGAAATTGTGAATACTTTGATACTTTATATGAAGCAATTAATTTTGCAAAAGAAATGATTTTTTTTTTCTTCTCCTTGCTCTCAAATGGTCGTGTTATAAGCTCTGTATCAAAGCATAATTCCGGTTAACAAAAGACTGATTGAATAAACAGATGGGAGGCGCTTAGGCTGGTATTGCTAGCTAACAAGGTACGGTCTACCTTGTCAGCTGGACCAAGGGGTATAATTTTAGAAAGAATTGAGGCTAATACCAATATTATTAAGAGCTTTACAGTAACCTACAACGTTAAAACTAAGCAATATATTCCAACGGCACTTTGACCTATGATAATGATTTCATCTCTTAATTATATAAATCATCATCTTCATCATTAGCACCAAAAGCAGCACCGGTGCTACCTTCCCCGGTAGATCCGGCGGCTCCAGATCCGGACTCAGCAGAGCCATTTTCTTCAGAGAATCTGAAATTGGTGTATTGACCTCTGGATGACAAGATTTGTTGAGCGTAAGATTCATATCTTCTTAATTCAGCGTCGGAGACAGATCTCTTGGCAGTCTTCATAGCTTCTTCAAAGTGGGCTTTGGTGATGTATGGAACTGGGTCTTCTTCTTCTTCCTCTTCCTCCTTCATTTCGACATCATCGGCGCCTTCAGCAGCCTTCTTTTCTTCCTTCAACTTTTTGGATTTGATATGAGCTTCAATAGAATCTTTAATGGCAAACTTGGCCGATCTTTGTACGATGTAAGACAAATCGGCACCAGAGAAGCCGTTGGTAATTCTTGCAATTTCAGTCAAATTCAAGCCTGGCTCCAATGGAGTATTACGCAATTGTGCCTCCAAGATAGATAATCTGGCTGGCTCATCTGGCAAAGGAACATAAATCAATTGATCCAATCTTCCTGGTCTCAACAAAGCAGGATCAATTTGATCGGGTCTGTTGGTAGCACCAATAACGAACACATTCTTCTTGGCATTCATACCGTCCATTTCGGTCAACAATTGATTGACAACACGGTCGGAAGCTCCACCTGCATCACCTTGGGAAGCACCTCTTGACTTGGCAATAGAGTCCAATTCATCCAAGAACACAACCGTTGGAGCGGCGGCTCTAGCTTTATCAAAAATATCACGGATATTAGATTCAGATTCACCATACCACATACTCAATAATTCAGGACCTTTGACAGAAATGAAATTAGCGGAAACCTCAGTGGCAACAGCTTTAGCCAATAAAGTCTTACCAGTACCCGGTGGGCCAAAGAATAAAACACCTTTTGATGGGGCCAAACCGAATTTTTGGTATTGATCTGGATGCAAGACTGGATATTCCACAGTTTCCTTCAACTCGTTCTTGATGTCTTCTAAACCACCAATGTCATCCCAAGTGACATTGACATTCTCAACAACAGTTTCACGCAAAGCGGAAGGATTGGAGTTACCCAAGGCAAACCTGAAGTTTTCCATGGTGACTCCTAAAGAGTCCAACACTTCAGCATCGATAGTTTCTTCATCTAAATCAATTAAGTCCATCTTTTCACGGATTTGTTGCATGGCAGCCTCAGAACATAAAGAGGCCACATCAGCACCAACAAAACCATGAGTTTCAGAGGCAATTGCTTCCAAGTCAACATCGTCAGCCAATTTCATGTTCTTGGTGTGAATCTTCAAAATTTCTAATCTTCCAGCAGCATCTGGTACACCGATATCGACTTCTCTATCAAATCTACCAAACCTTCTCAAGGCAGGATCAATAGAGTTTGGTCTATTAGTGGCAGCAATAACAACCACGTTGGATCTGGCTTTCATACCGTCCATTAATGTCAACAATTGTGACACCACTCTTCTTTCAACTTCACCATTAGTTTTGTCTCTCTTTGGAGCGATAGAGTCAATTTCGTCAATGAAAATAATCGAAGGGGAGTTCTTTTCAGCTTCTTCAAAAGCCTTCCTCAAGTTAGATTCAGACTCACCAGCCATCTTAGACATGATTTCAGGACCATTGATCAAGAAAAAGAAAGCGCCGGTTTCGTTGGCCACGGCTCTAGCCATGATGGTCTTACCAGTACCAGGAGGACCATACATCAAAATTCCCTTTGGTGGCTTAATACCAATGGACTTGAACAATTGAGGATGTCTCAATGGTAACTCAACCAATTCTCTAATTTGTGCCATTTGTTTCTTACATCCACCAATATCATCGTAACCAACTTCATTCAAGTTATTTTCTTCGTCTTCTCTGTTAATTGGTTCACCTTCACAGTGAATAATGGTGTCTTGAGCAACAATAGCGAAATCTTCAGGGTCTACTTCCACCACCTTAAACTCGACTTGCCTCATACCACCTCTAACAGTGAATAGATCACCTTTTCTAACCGGTCTGTAGGCTTCAACGAAGTAAGGCTTCAAGTACACATCAAACAAGGAGCCAGTGAGACCTTCAACGGTATCAGCAATTGGCAACACGGAGATCCTGTTGGCGTACTTGATATCAGGGCAGGGGTGAACCGTGACGATATCACCCAATCTTACCCTCAAGTTGTTACGAACACATCTGTTGATTCTAGCAACTCCATCGTCCATCTCGTCATCAGCCAAAACAATCAACACAGTGTCCTTTCTCTTCTTTCCCTTGACAAGAACAGTGTCTCCTCTGAACAATTGCAATAATTCCATTGTATTAGAAGACATAGTGATGACCGAATTGTCGTCGTTGACAGCGTCGTCCACAATTAAGGCATTATCCTTCTTCTTTCTCCGCAATATAGCAGTGGCAGTGGCGTCTTCTTTACTTTGCTGGGCCCCAGAGGCATCCATCAATGGTTTATGTTCGTCAGCGGCCATAATTGTTTCTGTAAACTATCTGGGCAATTGACTGCTATTTAAATAACCTGAAAAGGATGTAATATTCCAAATCTAATCGCCACCCGAGTGCGACAGGCAATGATTTTTTAGTGTGCGCACCTTCTGGTTCTTTCGCTGAACCCAACCAACCATGTCCAGTGTGTCGTGTATATTCTGTAAGATCATCAAGGGAGAGATTCCTTCATTAAAGTTGCTTGAAACAAAGTACAGTTACTCGTTCTTGGACATTCAACCCACGGCCGATTACCATTGTTTGGTGATCCCCAAGTATCATGGGGCCAAGTTGCACAATATTCCTGACGAATACTTGGCTGATCTATTACCAGTGGTGAAGAAGTTGACCAATGTATTGGGGTTGGATTCCAACGACACTCCCGAAGGAGAGGGATACAACATTTTGCAGAACAATGGAAGAATTGCTCACCAGGAGGTGGACCATGTTCATTTCCATTTGATTCCTAAGGCTGATGAGAAGTCCGGGTTGGGTGTGGGCTGGCCTGCTCAGGCAACCGATTTCGATAAGTTGAACAGGTTGCATGGCGATTTAAAGGAGAAGTTGTCTAAGTATAACGATAAGTTGTAGTTTTGAATGTACTTTTGTTTTATTTGAAGTCTCTGAATGGGTGCCCGATTGTGGGGAACCGTCTCAGGGAGCCATGGTTGACTAACTACATTCAATCATTGAAACGCATGTTTATTCGCATATAGATATTAGGAGTTTAACCTCACTGTATAGACGGAATTGGTCCTTGGGAGGAACTACCGTTCAAGAAGTCTACAATTTGAACAACTCGTCATTGAAACTAAGTCCTGGAGCAGCACGGGGTAATCTCACAGCAACTCCACAGGGGTGAGCAATAACCGAGTCGAGGTCCCAGATCCCAGCTTTGTAGTAAGGATCTCCTTTCAAGAAATCAAGAACCTCTTCTTTGGACTTGGCCATCATGTGGAACGAGCTACCGGCGAACTTTGTTTTTTCGACATCTTGATAAATAGCAGCAGCTGACGTCACAATACCAGAATTGACATCACCAGGAATTTTTTGCAAATGGTCTGGTCTCACAGCAGTTCTGTCGGTGCCAGGCTTGTCAAAGACGATGACGTTCCATTCAATTGGTGCAGACATGGTAAAGAATCGTTTAATTATGAATCTGTTCATTGGGAGATTTCGTGCGACTGAGTCTAATTGAGTGCTAGAGTACCCGTGAAGTCGGCGACTTGTTTTGCAAGGCTTGTGAAAAAAGAAGAAAAATGGGTGAAGTGACGAGCTTGATAGGAAGTGGAGTCAGGGTAGATATGGGGACAAATAAACGTTTTAGATGCTAAAAAAAATTAGGTAGTATATTGTGTAGTGGCTGCAAAATTCACAATTTTTGATGGATATGCTCTATTGTGGAGATAAAATTAGGAAAATTTAAGAGTGATATTGATCGAATTGCACACTCGTAGATTTCTTACAAAGACAGACTTGTGTTTCGTCAGCCATGTTTGGACAGAAAGATATCATTGTCAAGAGGTCATTGGGAGCATTTACTCCTGATATACCTGATTGGTTAGAGGCAAGGCAAGCAATTGATGATGTGTACCCATTTGGCTTACTAAATAAATGAAGGCAGATATATCATTACTTAGTTCCAAGCTTGACTAAAAGACAAAAATACTGTAAAACTCTCCCTGGGTTCTTCTACATGCTCTTAGCCAGATAGGGACACAATTTAAATCTTCACTTGGTGTACGGGATTTCTTTCTTATGTTTATTGTCTATCATAACAGATATCATGATTAAATAATATGCAACGTAAAATCTAATTTACATAATGGGATGTGAAACTCACCCTACTTCAAAGGACTAAAGTATTGGATGTTTTCTCTTCTAGGACCTAACTCACTCAACTTAACACCAGCACCAAATTGGTTACCATCTGGAGAGTGTGTTGGAATCAAATTAATTGGCAAAGCTCCTTCCGCCATTCTCTTGTATTGTTTTTGACCTACACCACCTTTGTCTCTGATGTAACCCTTTATGAAAGAAGTCTGGTATCTCTTCAAATAGTTCTCGTTTCTCAAATTAGGCCTTTCTTCCACATCATTGTATAGCTTTGTACGGACAATAGGCTCATTTCCAGCCTTGTGGTTGTTGTAAAACATTAAAGAGGCACCTCCCAACACTGCGATTCCAAAGACCTTGAACAAATTGATTTCGGTTTCCTTCTCAGGCTCATGGTGGCCATGGTCATGATGGTTGAATCTTTTCAAGACCTTAGCCTGTTTCTTGGAAGCTTCCCTTACACTTCTACAAAACATTTGCCCTGGTGACAGTAAATATTGTTAATATCCTATGAATTATTGGTTGAGCGAAAAGTGCGAAGAGTTTCGTCGCTCTCGTCCAATCATTGACCTAAAGCGTGCACAGCCCGATTCTTTTGAAGAATCTGAGTGGCTCTACCAACACTGACAACACATCAGCAAAAGGTGCCGGACCACGGTGACGGTGTAGAAGGAGAAGAGGGGTGGCCAGACTAGGTAGAGACACAGGTGGAATATTTCTTAGTGGGGGATATCAGCAATTGCTTGTAGCTTCAACTGCCACCCATATAAACTAGAGACTAATGAGAACAAGCGTAGTATTATAGGTAAACGTAAATTAAAAATGGTAGCCTATTTAGTTTGGTGAGCTTAATAGCCGACACTGATCAAGTAGTCTGCCAACTTTTCAACAACGGCAGTGGCGTCACCTGCGATTGTTCCAGCTGGATAATGAGCAAGCAAGATGGTTTGCTTTGTTCTAACACAAATCACCCCTTGAGTGTCTTGTCTACCATAGATGGATCTTTCATCAGCTCTCAATAAGAAGTATTTCTCTCCCAAAACGTGTAAACCAGTGGCCTGCAATTGAGAAGGATCATCAAAACCTTTGGCGATTTCGGTGATTTCCTTTGGGTCCAATTGGAACCCACTGCTTTGGGCCCATAACGAGTCACCAGCTCTTGAGTATAAAGCGGCCTTGTCGATCTTTCCAGTCGAAATTAAGTTGTCGGTATAAGCTTGCCAGGACATGATTGAAGAATGGTCTAAAGATATTGAAACGAATTTTTGTCTATTATTTTTGAATCTCCCTTTTCAGTCGCACAAACACAAACACGACATTTAGACGACATACGTGTGTAGGCTCGTCTGTACCTGGTATGAAGCGTTACTTCTGCCGTTGGCGGATCGGGGGGAGGGGGATTGGAAAACTCTTCATATTGTGTTGTTGTACGTTTCTATAAATTACAGAGAATAAATTACAGAGAATATTTGACGGGACCTATCCACACAAAGAGAATCACTTGTGTCGCAACTCACTTGGATTAGTGGCTAGGGTCTACAAAGAATTGGTTAAATCTTCTGTTTCTTCGTTGGAGGCTGTTCGATGTGATCAAGCTCCTCAATAGTTTCGGCCGTCTCAGCCACCTCGGCAACCTTGGCAATCGCAGAAGGACTTGGTTCCTTGATAGGTTCGACCTCTATCTCTTCAATTTCCTCTACTTCATCTACGCCAGCATCATCGAGAATGATCGTTCCATCATCGTTGGAGCTCTCGTGACCCTCACTGGTGTTTTCTGGTTCATTTGGCTTCTCCAACTGCCTCAATTCTACTTCGGGCAACTTCCATTCGTCTGATCGATTCACATAAAGCTCGAGGCTTTGGAGTTCCCCTTCTTCATCTTGTATAAGCAAAGTCGAGCCGAACTCGATCCCCATTGCCGATAGTGACTCACCGAGGTTGTCTTCAAATTCGTAATCGTATATCAAACGTGAGTTACCAACCATCAAAGAGAGATCTTCGTACCCGTAGGTTTCTTTTATTGTTTCAATCAATTTCTCTAGAGTCATCGAAAGATCGGCCTCCGTTGCATCCAAAACAGCACGGGCCACCACAAAGCAACTGGCACAATTGCGGTTTTGAGGCACGAGTGTGGCACCTGTGAGATACTTGTTGGGTTTTATACTAATAAAAACAGTGGAAGCTTTCTCGTAGGCCTGTTCTGCGCTGAGAGTTTTGAAGTACTCGAGCGATTCCACTACTGACAATCCAGATATTATGGCATTGGTTGTAGCAATGGCAGGGATAATGTTTCCGGCGATTTGCTTTATGTCGAATTTGCTCTTTATTTCAATTCCAAATATATGGGACCGCAAATTAGAAGCGGCCACAACAAAGTCAAGCGTTTCTTCATCATCTTTGTCGAAAGATACAATTTCGCTTCTGTTTATGCGCCCAACTAACAGCTCTCCTGCCTTCCACAATACGTACAAGTTTTCGAGGGGAGTCCAAAGCTTTGTTTCATCCGTAAGATCAGGTGGCAGCTTCAACAACGCATTCAATTGAGGTTTCAATTCAGACCATTCAAGTGCATCAGGAGGAGTTCGGTGTTTCCATAATGACTCAATGTCCAAAAGACGCTCGATATCACGGACAAAGATCTTGTCTACCATTTCCAGGAGAAAGACATCTGCTCCTTCAGGGATACGACATCTCAAATCGTTCAACTCATTGGACTCACGCAACATGTGTTCAATTTCAGCAGAATCATCTGTCTCCTGTTCAAGCAGCTTTCTCAGGCCCTCGATATCTGCAGCAGAAAGGGAACTTTCATCGTACAACTGCTGGAACAAGAATTCTTTAGCCCATGTAATACTATGCACAGGTTTTGAAGGTGTCGAACGAATGGTACACACAGGATATGTGGTGGGGGTGACCTTTGCTTGACACTCAAAGCACTCACTTTTATAAGGGTAGATAGGCTGAACCTGGCCTTCGAAACCAGTGGTACCACTTTCCATCAACGGCTTCTTTAAGAGAAGTGCCACTCGGTTCACGTATCTACGAGCCTCGAGGTTATCCAAAGCATTGTAAATATAGTCAAACTGGTCCCACCACTTCAATGGGAACATTTCAGTATCCATGATATTCCCATGGTGTGGCACTAATTTACAGTTAAAATAGTTGAACTTCTCGACCGCTTTCACCACTGTGAGAGCCTTGGACTTGTCGATATCATTTTGACGGAACAAAAACTGCCTGTTGAGATTACTGAGGGTGATGGTATCGAGGTCCACTACATGGATCTCGCCATATGCTGTGAGAATCAAGTCTTTGAGAAGTTCACAGCCAATACCTCCAGCACCAACCATCAAAACGGTAGCCTAAAACAAATGAAAAGTTAGTATAACTTGCATGAAATGAGGGAAAAAAAGCTCTGGTGGGCAGTCAATCCACCTGTGAGTTACCACTATAGCTTACATACGCTGCGGACATGGTTGTACCGGTCCTCACCTAGTATTTTCTTAAGATAGAGAGCCTTCTGCATCGTTGGTTAATGCGAATTCGCAAAGTCTGAAAAATTGACTATATTGAAAAACTAGAGAGACTATCAACAGAGACACTGAATCCTAGAGATGAGGAAGTTCAGGAGTATATTAAACGTCAGTGAACAAATTCCAAACTCCCTTCAAGTAACCAACGATTTCAGAGCCTCCCAACTTACTGTCTCCGTATAATCTGTCGACAAAACTGATTGGAACTTCAGCAATATTGTAGCCCAAGTTTCTGGCCCTGACAATCATCTCCATTTGGAACACGTAACCCTTAGATTTCGTCTCTTGGATCACCTTAGCCAATACATCTTTCTTGTATAATCTAAAGGAACCGGTCAAGTCAGAAATACGTGGTCTCAAGAAGAAATCAGCCAAAAAGTTGGCACCTCTGGACACTAATTTTCTCTTTAAATCCCATCCGTAGACACCTCCATCTCCGGCATAACGAGTACCGGTGACGATGTCGTAGTCACCCTCTTTTTGCTTCTTAATGAATTGAGGAATTGCCTCGGGGTGGTGTGAAAAATCAGCATCCATGATAATAACAAAGTTACCAGTGACAAACTGTAAGCCATGAACATAAGCAGTTCCCAAACCCAACTTTCCTGGTCTAGGTCTCAACTGAATATGGTTCTTACCAAACAAATCCACTAACTTAGCTGCTATGAGTTGGGTTCCATCTGGAGAATTATCGTCCACAATAATTACCTCCCAGTCGATTTTGGCAGCCTCGAATGACTTCGAAAGCAAGTAAATAAGAATGGGAAGATTCTTCTTCTCGTTGTATGTTGGGAGAATCACCGAATACTTATCTGGCATGTTGTAGTTTGACAAATTATGTTTTCATTTACGTGTCGCAGATTTCGTTCGCATTTTGGATGAGAGAATCAGAAAGGTTGCAAATTGGCCCTAGTGGGTTAGATTAGTTCTTATTATACATTCACGTTCTAATGCCAGATATACTACAATGCGCAAGCGGGATAACGACCCGCATTCTATAACCTTGATACAAAAACAATCAAACGAACCACCTGAGAATAATCTAGTTCTTGGGTGTTGAAATGACGAACACCAATAAGAACCCCCACAATAATACAGTTAACCCTCCCGAAAAGCACCTTAAAAAAACAGAATCGTCTAGTTGTTCAAGTTTAATGAGTTGAATTGATTTGAAATTGAGTTAAAGTTCACGTTTGGATCAACCTGGCTGTTATTACCTTGATATTGAGAGTACCCATAGCCCTGGTAAACAATCGAGGGACTGACACCGTTACTGACACCGTTACCAGGTGAGGGTGACGTGAACTTGTTGATTCCAGTGAGATACTGCTGGGAGAGAAGATGGGATTGAGGTTGTAAACCTGATTGGTTCGACATGTCAAAGCTTGATTGATTTGTCACAGCCTGCGCACCAACGACTTGCCCTGATCCCATTGTTCCCTGAATGCCTGGAGGAACCGATGTTCCATTTGAGCTGGTTCTGCTCAAATTCGTAGACCCCATTTTATACTGAGCAGACTTGGGAGCTTGCAAGCCACTCAAATTCAATGGCTGGCCACTAGCAGTAGCAGCAGCGATGGCCGCAGCAGTGGAATTGACGTTATGCATATGCCCAACCTTCGAGTGCAAGTTCAAAGGCTTATTCATACCACACTTCAAACAGACCAAGTTCTTGGCGAAATTGTGGTATTGACATTGCTCATTAGTACACTTCCAATCGCCAGCCCTAAAAGGCACCGTGTTAGTGTTGTTATGATGGATTCCCGTAGAATTGGGGCGATGATGATTCTGCGTATGGTAAGAGTCATAATAGACAGCACCAAGGTTTTGCTTGTCAGCAGGTCTTTCAGGCTGAGAATTATTGAGACGACGCCCATTGGCAGCAGGGTGAATTTGCTCTTGGAAGGCAACAGCACTGGTAGCAGGAAACAGACATCTAAAACAAGCAGTTCTTCTTTGGAAATTAGAGAATCCGCATGAAGGGCAAGTCCAATCACCAGGACGGGGCCTGTTTTTAGAAGGAGGGAATGGTGTCAACAATTCGCTTGCCTTGTCAAGCACGCGAGTGGACAGAGGTTGGATCTCTATAGCCCGGTCATTCAATGCACGGCCATTGAGAGAGAGTGCTTCAGTTGCTTCTTCATGAGTACTAAAAACAGCAAACCCAGAGATTCCTCTCAGTTTGGATTTACTGGAACCAGCAGTGGAGCCGGTACCATTTTGTGAGGTCAGCTCAAGATTCTTAAGAGTCCAGAAGGCAATTGGACGAGCCCCATATTGTGTAAACCACAGCTCAAGCTCAGACTGAGTAGTATCGAACAGCAAGTTTGCTATGTACAAGATTTTGGACCGTTCATTCAAAAACGACTTAACGTCCTGACTTGAGTCATATGGTTTAGATAAGACCAAAGGATGTTCCTCAATTGGAAGGGACTTCTTAGAAAGTTGAATGAGGATTTTGGCGTAGATGGTACTCACCTGTGCCGGAGTAGCAGTGGATGATGAAGACGTTTGTTCGGGAGTAGGCATTTGTGTCAGGGATGATTGTGACGTTTCTGCCAATGGGAGGGAAGTGACAGAAGTAGCCGACGGAGGTGGGGTCAAGGGAGAGTCCAGAGTTGGCGTAGGGATTCCCTCTTTACCAAGATCCACTTCTAATGCAGTGACAATATTTCCCAACAGGCTGGCAGTATACGACAACGCTTCGGGGTGAGTTGTCTGCCACTTGCAGTACTCGTTTTGTAAGTCAAAAACCCTTGGATGTTGGAGATACGGAGGCAATACCACTGCCTTATCACGGGCTTCTCGGGGAAGTTGTACCCTCAATTTGCTGATGTCCATTGATACAAAAGAAAACTGTTTACCTTCCGCAATCACCGATGTCTGAAGAGCCTTGTCGAGCTGGTTGACGGCATCTTTGAATGACCCTGCATCCTTGACATCGTCGTAGCTCAAACGAGTCACATGTGTACAATATGGGGTAACAGGGGTGTTTGCAGGGCGCACCAACACTCGACCCGAATGAGTGATGTGGAGTGATGAAGCATCAACAACAGACCAGGCCAACTCGATAATCTCGGTGGCATCTTTAGCAATGTATGCGTTGCTATCATCACACGTTGTTGCGATGTGAAGAGCCACGTACACGTCGCTCATGCTGAAACTATCAATTACAGTCGAACGGTTGAGTCGAAAATTTTTCAATGCAAATGTGTATTTTGGTGCGAGGACCTTTAAGAGTGCATGCAGGATTAATCTAATAGTGGGCGAAGAGGTGTTGGTAATCAAGGATGGGACGAGGCTCCGGGAGATAAACGACCTCAGCCTTGGTTCCATCCTGTAAGGGAATAGTGACATCCAGGTCAGGGGCTTTTTCAGAGCCCGAAACGATTGCCTTTTGGTGAATTTCTGAATTAGCAAGATCGGACAATACCAAATTGGATTGATACGGTTTGATGTCTGGAGATTTGGTCCCTATAGTTATATGTGGGATTTTGTTGGTAGAGGGCACGGCCACGGATGTACCTTGGGCGTCGAAAAATCCAGTAATGCTTACTTGAAGGCACACAAGCTTGGGGCAAAGGACAATGGCATCGATGGTGAGGGTTGCAACGGTCGGAGAGATCTGGAGTGAGTCGCTTGACTTCTTTTTCAGGACAACGAGTTCATGGAGTTGTCCCCATTCGGTCAGGTGTGTAACAGAAGAACTCAGATGGGCAAGGGTTACATGGAACTCTTGTTGAACTCGATCCAGACTCTTGAGATTTTGAAATATAGAATGCTGGCCACAATGTTTCTCTAATATAGAGAGAATTGCTGAGCGGGATATCTGGATCCCAAAATAATCCACTTTTCTCTTTTTGGCTTTTCCTTGAGATCCAAAAGTCTTTGTAAACGTTGGCTCGTATGTCATTGCCTTATTTACAGCTTTGTCTATCGCTTCACCAGTTGGTTGGAATGGGATGAGCTCAGGGTAGGCTCTAGTCAAGGCATCAATCGTCTTCTGAACAGAAATGTGTGCGCTTTCTCTAAAATCAAGATCAATCACCAAATCAAACTCGCTGTCAGGCTCGAAATGTGGAGCAATCGGCTGGAAGCGTGAAACAAAGCCAGAAAGAACTTTCTCAGCAAGATGAGGGTCTGTGTCACTTTTGATAGACTGGTGTTTATCTCCACGACGTGTTATTCTCTCCAAGGTAATCTCTTGAAGCTCCTTCTTATTAGTTCCTTTTGGCACAAAGTTCACGGCAATGAACACCAAACTCGTGTTTGAAGGAAGCTCGTTGACCTTGAAATTGTAAAATTGGTCAAACAACTGTTTTCTTTCCCTCTTCTGATGGTTGTTTCGATCACATATTACCAAGTCATTATCAAACAAAAGCCTCAAGGATTGTTGTACCAAGGCATTTTTCAGCTTTCTTTCAATATTATCATTCTGAACATGTCCCCAACCAAAGAGTTCAGTCAATGCCCCAGCAAGAGTAGTTTTGCCACAGCCCACAGTGGCTATTGGTATAATCACATACTTGTTGTGAACCTCTTTGAAAGTCATCGTATTCGAAAGTTCATCGTTGATTTGGAAAAGATTCATACCACTTATTTCGTTCAAACCTAAACTGGAAAGAAAGAGTTTCCGTACCTCGATAATACCAAAGTTTTCGAGATACCTTTCTTTCTTATCTGGATTGTCTTCAAAATATTTGCTGATGAACGAGATGTATTGGGAAATAATGTACTTTTCCTTATCGTATCTTTTCAAGAGCTCGTTGTAAGGCTTCCCCTTAAGAAACAGTTTGGTGACTTCCCTGAAGTTACGATACAAAAGGTAAGGCTGCTCAAATTTAAACTTAAAGAAGAAATCTTCAGTCTTGTTTAGCTTAGACCGTATCACAAATCCTTCAATTTCTCGACCGTTCCAAGTACCTGTTTCTTTACATTTGTCCAAAAACTGTTTGAGGTCTGAAAAGCTATCTTTCTGGAACGATTCCACACATTTGAAGCCCCATTCATCTGCAAACTTCTGTACTTCTACCATAGGATAAGTCCTAAAATCAGCAGTGTTGAAGTTTATCCCATGCAAGTAGAGACCAGCAGCTTTTCCAGAGTACTCCAAAATGTGCTCCTCAAAGCTATCATCACACAATTCTCCTACTAGAGTGACATTGTGCTTATGCAAAAGTTGGGCCAATTGTTCCAAGGTCTTACCGATTGCTTCCAACTGTTTCTTCAACTGCATCTCACCCTCAACAGCATGGTTTCTACCAACATCTTCTCTGTGGCCAGTCGAATGCTTGGAGCACACGACAATGGTCCCATCCTCTAATCCACCCACAAAAATGATGCAACCATTCTCCTTAACAGTCAATGTATATGGTCCGCTAGTCCGCTTGGCAAGACTCTCCTCCCGAGTGGATGGGATTTCTCCGAAGTTAAAGAACTTGTCGTATCCTCTGACGACGATCTTGTTGTCAACAGTAAATAAACCTCTGGCTTTGCAGGGCACCAAGTTCTGAGCATAATCAAACTCATTGAATTTCCATGAGTTTATGGTCAAATCGTTGACCTTATGTGTTGATTTTCGAGAGCCACCTTTCTTGAGAGAAGTGGCCTCTTCCAACTTGTGTAACAACCCACTCACAGAGTCAGGGCTGTCGAAGACTGCCTCTAGCATTGTATTGATGTGGTTCAAAGGTTCGCAAATTTTCAGTTTGAATAATTGTTTGGCACTAGGATAGAGTCATAATATTAACAGTGACTCATCAGGTTGTGCGATATGGTTGACGTTGATGAGGCTGACGTGGCAGTGTTGAACCAAAATCTTGTCAAGAGCAAGGAATTGTTCAACTCAATTTCGAAATCGTTGAACCGAATCAGTAACAAATCAACAAATGCCTCCACCAAAATCAAGCCCGTGTTGCTGGATGTGAACAAGCTTACAGCAGACAAACAGGAGATCGAGCGGGGGTTGGAAAAGTTGAAGAAGGTCAGCGAATATGCCGAGAGAACTAGCAATTACGAGACTATTTTGAGTAACTCGATCGAGATCATTGGGTTAAAGAAGTATATTGACACGTTGAATAAGCTGAAACTTCTTTTGAAGGAGATGAAGTCTCAAATCAAAAGCTTCCATGGAATACTCATCAATTTCGAGAACCTTATTGACAAGCTGGAGTTCAAGATTGTGACTTATTTCAAGAGTCAAGTGGAAGCAGGAAAGTTCAATGATATTTTGGTTATCAGCAAGTATTTCCACAACGACAACAAACAGATCCACAAAATCTTGGTAACCTCTCGAAGCACCAAACTTCTAACGAAGTTGAAGCAAGTTGAAGACAGCTACAGTTTCCAGCCACCCAAGTATCTGGGACCAAAAGCACCACCATACGAGAAGAGAAGTAATGGGATACATCCATATGTGGACGAGTTCCTTACCTTGTTGCACAAGGAGCATGAGCTACTTGAGAAGTTGGACAGTGTTGACTTATTCGGGATCATCGTTGACCATGCGATGGATGCGTTGAATGAAGTGTTGCAGAAGAACTACGTTTCTTATTTCACTAACGACAATTTAGTTAGTAATGATATTTTGGTGCTTGAAATCACAGAAGTTCTCGAGCACTTCCGAGAGAAGTTTGAACAGTTTGATGATCTCAAGAAGTATACGGTTAATATGACGGTTAATAAGTTGTTGGGAGTGTTTCCTAATCTTATCAAAGAGTACCTCAAGTTTATCGAGACGAGAATTAATTCAGTCGAGAAGGTCTCAGAATTGAACCTGACAGAACTTGTGGTGGAGCTAATCACAAGAGTCCGTAAGCTTTGTGATTATCCAGATGGGCTAGTCATACTAATTTCTCACTACAGCATCGGTGAATGGCTTAACATTAAAGGTCTTCGGTTCATTGGAGTTTATACTTCTGTGATCAAAAATGACAACGATGAACCTCAACTTCTCAGTAACTTCATGAGCGACATGATTGACTGTATCATGGTTAACGTCGAGATTCGATTAAAAGAGTACAAAAAGTCAACGCAAGGGTTTTATCTCATTAAAAATACCGTGTTAATTGAGGGTATTGTAAATCGACTGAGCAACTTATACGAGATACTAGGAGCCGTGGGAATGGAGCGGTTGAACAAGCTCAAAAACCGGTTTTTAAAGTTATTCTTGGATGATTGGAACTATGCCTCTTACATTATTATCCGAGACATGACCCAATTGACCACCTTGAGTGCTACGAATCAAAGTAACGAATTGTCCAACAAAGAGAAAGACCAAATTAAGAAATTATTTGAAACCTTCAATGAACTGTTTGAAGAAGCATTGCTCAATTATGACAAATTTAACATCCTGGATCCTAACCTTAGAAGCTACTTGGCTAGTGAAATCAAAAAGCTTATAATGAACGCCTATTTTAAGCTCTACGACAAATATGGCGGCAGCGGTTTTACCAAAAACAAAGCCAAGTATATCAAGTACAATAAGATGCAGTTTGAGAGCATTTTGAATGACCGTTTGAGGTGACCCCATGTTTGAACTTCCGCCACCATTTACAAGCTCCCGACGATCAATATTATCTCGCAAAAATGTCTTGGAAGCTTTCCCGCAAAATGGGGATTAAAATCCCCCTCCAAGAGAATCCTACCGTTCTTCCGACATCTGGAGTACGGGACCGGTCCGAGTATAGGAGGTTGTTCTAGTTGAAATTATATAATGTTAGGCTACTCGAAAGGGCACTTCGTTATTCCCGTCCCGATATCAGATATCTTGTATAGGCTAATGCGAAATATAATAAACCACTTAACGAGCCCCCCTTTTGTTCCACCTGAATTAAATGATATCACTGGGGCAATCTGCGGGAATATCGGCCAACTTCGATGCGAATGTTCCAAGGCCTGTCATAATCTGCGCCTCGTCCAAGAAATGGCCAATTCAGAAGAATAAAACCTACAAGGCAGCACTTTTATGTTTTCTTGGCATTGACAGGTGATTGTGTGCAGGAGATTTTATTTTGACACTGTAAATGTCAAATATGCATAATGTGATGAATAGGGATCGGATAAGTAGGGGCTGGCGAAGCACCCACAATCGAGGGACTGCCAATCGTAGCTGACGTAAACTGACCACCTGGAGGCTGGGGCGAACAAGGAATGGAACATGATGGAAACTCGAGGAGCTCAATGGAGCTCGCAAACCAAATGTGTCAAGAAATTTGCTGTTTTCGTATCGCTGCACTAACAAGAAATTTGAACAAGAAATTTGACACCCTCTTATTTTTTTTTATTTATTGTCTGTTTGCCATGCATTTTTTTCTTGTCATCTTAATGTAGATTATATTTATATACGACCAATTCCTAAAATCGTTTCCAGTAGATTTTGAAAAACAACATGGACAACAAGGTTAGTTTACCGCCAATAAAGGACCTAATTAATACGTCAATGGGTCTTCCGGACCCATCAGGCTTATCTTCCCATACTCTACAGGGTTTGCCTTCAATGCTCTACAATAGGCAATACCAGCCTGCCTATCAGTCAGCAAGCTTATCACTGTACAAAACTTGCTCTGGAGCTTCCCCCAATAGTGGACCTATTTTTCCACGCAGCTCTACTAGTGTTCCAATACCCAATAACTACTATTACCAGTCAACTCCAGCATATGATTCCAGGAAAGAGAGGCAATTCAATACGTCTAATTCCTCCACCCCAACGGCAGTTTCCCCAGCATATTCGTACTCTCCACCAACAGCTGTGAATGACTCTCCTAGTCCTCGGCCAGTAAGTGAAAAACGTAAAACCAGAAATAATCTTCCCAAGGAAACTACTTACATATTATTAAAGTGGTTAAATGATCATTTGCATCATCCGTATCCAAATTCTTTTGAAAAGAACCAGTTGATGTTGACAACTGGTTTGAATCAACAGCAATTGTCAAACTGGTTCATAAATGCTAGAAGGCGGAAAATCAAGCTGTTGAAGGAGCAACAGAGGTTAAGGATATAGAACTCGATTTCAATACTTTTCAATGAATTTACGATCAGGGCAAGTCCCAGCCAATTAGTCCCTTCTTCGTTGTAGACCTAGCGAAGCCTTGCAAATTTCTTCTCGATAATGTCGAAACTCGCTACCGAATCCTTGACAGATCCACCCTAATATGTTATACTGTTGAAAATCGTAATTACCCTAGAAAATCTGAGGGCCCATCTCTTCGATCGGGTACTCGTGGCGGGAAAACTGCTGAACAAGAGAACTCTTGAAGAGAGTTGAACTCTGTCTATTCTATCCGCCAAGCAGTTATGAAAGCCTACTAGGAACCAAATTAGGCAGGCATGCAGAAAAGGCATACACGAAATTCAGTAAATCTTGGATGTTTTGCTACCTTTCTTAAATGAATGTCGCATAAGTACTCGAAATCGCGACATGCCAAAACTTGTTTGTGTCACATAACCGTTTGACAGATACCTGCTTGGGTTTCTCTTTGAAATGTTACCTCTCCAATATATAGTTGTACTAGAGGAGGTATGTTGTCTATACTCAAATCATTTCCTTTTGGGGTATTGAAGCAAAACGATACAGGCAGAAGGGTGCGACATCCAAATAGTGAAGGTGTGGTATCCAACCTGTCGAACGTAGAGATTCAAGCGGAAAACCTACGTTTATCTCCGACCCATGGGGCCAAGAATTAGATGTTCACAATGTCTTCTTTAAAGGTCATTTCTCTTGGTGTCATTCTGGGCGGGAACCGACGGCCTCAGATAGGTCCAAGCTTAAAACCGAAATTCCAAGAGGATAAATCAATAAACTTTAAGGTTTCCATTCCTAGGTGTAAATGCGTCTCTCTTGACATGTTGCACCGAACATCTGTTCATCTGATGTTGTCAATGAATCCAGATACTCATAATACCTTATTGCCACAAACAACATTTCTCAGCTTAGGATGAATTTTCTTGGAAAGTGACGTTTCACCAACCGTAATTTCTTGACCTTACCAAGAATTGTAATGCTTTTTGACTAGTTGCATAATACTTTGTTCTGCCTCTCTATAGCTTTGTGTTCTTGATTTTGGCTTTTGTGCTGGGTTACGAAACCAGCCAATTGAAAAAAATAGAGAGGATGCACAGATACTGTTCTTAGTTAGTTGAAGCAAGCTTTTACTATCAACAGAGAATATGTAATCTACAACCCTTAATCGGTATACGCTCTCGAGACCCAATCCCAGCACACCAGCACACCTGATGTGTTTCTTGAGTTAATCTTGATTTCATATATCTGTTAGCGCGACACTGCTAGTTTTCACGACATTAATTCGACATCTCATCATCAATACTCGTATTCTTTTGTCAACAAATCGCATTCTCCAAAGGTTGATTTCACTGGTTGATAATGAATTCTTCAGATGCTCTAGTGGCTATCTCGGATCATATACTTAACTCCATCCACTCGTTGAACAAACTAGAATACAACAAGAATGGTAGAAAGTATAAATTCGTTAACAATGGGTTCCAGCGGATCAAGCAAGAAGACAAACATTTGATAATCAATACAGATGATTTGCTGATGAAATCATCTATAATTTCGTCCTACAACATTTTAAACGGAATCAATGAGGGCAGACTATTTGAAGAATATCCTGATTTCTGCCTCTCGATCGTCGGTGTTGCCCGTGAATTAGAAACAAATCTGTGGTTTGAAAATTCGAACGTAGTTCACTACACAAATCAGGTGGAATTTCCCCAGATCATGATCAGAAACTCAATAAATTTCTCCCAACGTATTCAACCCAAACACATAGAAATGGGGCTCAACCTAATGATAGCTTCTAAAATCAATTTCTTTCACACGGATCATCACTTGGGTACTAAAATCTACGGGTTTTATTTGATCAAATACATGCAAGAGTACTTCGGTGAAGAGTCCATAAACGATGCTGACATTTTACTTGCTTTAAAGTGCTTTGCGCATTGGGGGTCAATCAAATGTATACTATACAAGCTAGAGGTTCCAGACGTCAGTTTGACAGACGAGGAGTTTTTGTCGTACAAAAGTTTTCCGGATCCTTCGCCAGACTTGAAGCAAGAGATTTCGAACAAGTATCCAAGTGGGACTTCTCGATATGCGTTGTTGAAAATGGCACTAATGAGCTTGAGAGGATTTGAGTATTCTCTGATAATCAAATACCCCGAAGACCCCAGATTCGATCTTGAGTGGTTATTTGAATTGTGCAAAGCCATCGAGGAGAACCCGATAAAGTACCATTTGCGGTCTTTATCCAAGAACCTAACTGACAATCCTGTAAATTTGAACGAGTTGATGCAAAATTACGGTGAAAACACCAAAAATTTATTGAATTTAACGTCCATACTTATGACAGTTTTTGACTTGAACTTTGAGTTTTTATTGAAGAACTCAAAAGTCCCCAAGTTCGAGACTATTGACGAACCACAATTAATCAGTCAATATACCGAGTTGAACAAAAAGATTAACTTCTATAAGCAGAAGGAGTGGACAAGCGAGGATATTATATTAAGGTTGAATACTGGATCCGGTTGCTCATTGTCGGCAAAGATTAATGAACTTTTACAAAAGTACGATTTGAAAGAGTAGTTGGTGTTCTCTATATATTAGTATAGATAATGATGATACCCAATTCAAAACCAAGGTAACTTGCTATTATTATCCCAAACTATTTGGCCATTTTCCAATTTTCTCTGATCTTGAGCCTTCATCATTTGCATAGCACTCAAAGACTCATTCGGTATGACGGTTCCCACAGCTGCCAAGTCAACACCAGAAGGCTGCAATTCCCCACCCCATACCTCTATTTTGCAGAAGTTGCCTCCAAAGAACTTCATGTATTGGTTCAAGTAGTCGAGCAACTTTAGTCTCAAGGACTGATCATGTCCCTTGAAAACATGAATATGTAAAATCTTCACCACGTATTTCCCTGGGGTCCAGTCCAAAGTCCAAACAATATAGCCAAGAAGTTTGCCATCTTTTTCCAACTTAAATCCAAGATTTGTCGGTCCCACTGTTTTAAATAGAGCGTAAACTTCCTCCATGTTATCGATATCAATCTTCAAATGAAGATTGTGCAACTTGCCATAAACGTATTTTGCACGGACGTGGTACCAGTCAACAATTGTACTATCAGGTATTATAGTTAAGTGGGTTTTCTCATCCTCTGCAGCTGACTGTACAATCTCCCTCAAGCTTTCTTCTCTATATAATTTCATGACCTCTTCGAATTCTCCGAACCGAATAGGGTTCAAAGTTCCTTCTTTGACTTGAACTGCTTCGTCATCTTTGAATAATACTTGAGGTGCGTCTCTAATAGGAATAACAACAACTGGCACTTCCATCCCTTTGAAACCACTTTTAGCATAGTATTCTCCAACCTCAGAGTACAAGAACAAGAAACCGTCCTTCAACAACTCTCGTTTGCACAAGTCTACTACTTTGTCTATCATAATACGGCCATAGCCACGCCTCCTATGTTGTATATAAGTGTAAACTGCACCAATACAACCACTCTTTACTTTGCGTTGGATCACCTCTCCATCCACTTTTTCATAGATGTAAGAGTCTCTAATAAGCAACTCAAGTGAGCAAAGAGGTTCATAATTGTTCTTCGGATCTCTCAACATGAATACATTCATTCCAGCCGATATCATCGCACACTGTTGGAGTAGGCGATCTCTATGCACGTACTCCACTGGTGTTAACATACCTTTCCAGATTTCAGCATGCTGTGAGCGGGTAAAATCAACAAGAGGCTCGTTTTGAGTGATATTCTCGAGAACGTAGTCACTCGGGTCAGTACTAGCCATGTTGGTCTGAACTTGATCAGCTTTCTGTCAAGATAAGATAACACCGAGCGTCGAGTTGTGCGCGGGCCGCATGAATTATCTTGACTATATAAATGAAGCAGCTTAGTTGTCAGGCTGAACATAGTTGTCCAAAATAAGAATTAAGCACACCGACAAATAAATGGCTGCAAATAGAGCTTCACATCTATCGCATTCGCTTTATTTATATGGGATTATCCCTTGTTGAATAAATATCTATTAGCCTATATTTGATTGATACCATAGCTAGAACCATGGTAGTTTGTTATTATTCTCCCAAATCACCTTCCCATGCATCAAATTTTCTTGACTGCGAGAATTCATCATTTGAACAGCACTACGGGAGCCATTTGGAACAATGTTTCCCAAGGTGGTTAAGTCTATTTGTAAGGGTTCGAACTCACAAGCCCAGACATCCATCTTCTTAAAACCTCCCCCGTAGAACCGCATGTATTGTTTCAAATAATCAAGCAATTTAAGTCTCAAGTTTTGGTCTTCTCCTTTGCACACATGAATTAATATAATCTTCACTGAGTTCTTTTCAGGAGTCCAATCTAAAGTCCAGATGATGAAACCGAGGATCTTTCCGTTTCTCTCTAATGAGAAACCAAAATTTTTTGGCTCTGTAGTTCGGAATTGGTAATACACCCGTGGCATATCTTTTATGTCAATACTTAAATCAAGGCCGTGTGTCACTCCGTAAACATATTTAGCCCTTATGTGATACCAGTCCAACAACTTATGGTCAGGCACGATGGTGAGATGTTGAAGACCATCTTTCCTTGCCCTATCAGCTATGTCAGACAAATTCTCTTGTGCATAGAGCTTCATTACGTCTTCGAATTCTCCAAAACGGATAGGGTTCAAAGTTCCCTCTGCAACCTGGACTGCCTCATCATCTTTGAATAATTCCTGGGGCTCATCTCCCACAGGAACAACTAAAAGTGGCACTTCCATCGACTTGAATCCACTGTCAGCATAGTATTCCCCAACCTCCGAGTACAAGAACAAAAAGCTATCTTTCAACAAGTCCTTCTTGCACAAGTCCACCAATAAATCAACCATTATACGTGCATATCCACGCCTTCTATGCTGAAGGTAAGTGTAGACACCACCTATACACCCACTTTTTACCACACGTTGGACAACTTTGCCGTCCACTTTTTCATAGATATAGGATTCCCTGATTAACAACTCAATGGAGCACAATGGTTCGTTTATGTTACTTATCTCCTTTAATACGAACACGTTCATGCCTGGCTTAACTATATCGCACTGTTGAAGAAGACGTTCTCTCAATACGTACTCATCGGTAGTTAAAACTCCTCTCCAAGTTTCAGCATTCTGAGAACGTGTGAAATCCACGAGATCATCTCTCTCAGTGATGTTCTCGAGAATATAGTTGCTTGGATCGCTGCCTGTCATAGTTAGTTGAACTCTTGAAACGGTGCAACCTAATGCTTTTATATAGCTATGCAGATTGCAGGCTCGCGCATATTACCCTTTTCAGAAAATTTAGCGATTTCATGCTACATAGGGCCACTTGGCTTACCGGAAAAGTTCTCTGTCGGGGCTCGACATGTTTCGAAAAATTGTCAGCTTGGTACGGCAGTCAAGTAGTTTCTCTACTTCATCAGCTCTGTAGTCCAGTGGGACTAGAGCATTTACAATATTCCCGATTCTCTTGTGCGATCAAATAGTTTGATGTCCTCGTTGGGAACATGGAAGTAGAGCTGCTGCAGCATGTCATTTTCAGGCTGCTAGTATTAGTTTGAGTAGGTTCGTAGGTACTACAATTGTTCGCTAGAATATCATGGTGGAGCCTGATCTTGAGAGTTGAGCTAAATCTGTAAGTTTATCACCCTTTTGTTGCTTGTATAAACCTGAAAATTTCGTACTCGAACTTGAGCTTGGAATTGCAGGCGAACAGTTGTTTCTATCGTGCCAACCAGTGTATGAGCTTTCTAGGATTGATTAGAGAACATGAATATTGTGCACCTTAGCTTCCCTAAGGGATTTGAACAAGAGATGCAAGAGGATGCATGTCATTAATATTCAACAAATCTGAGGGATTCCTGCAACACTAAATAATAGTGTATTGGGTGAAGTCGAAGATTATTGAAGCCTTCTTTGAATCACAACAGGAGACGTACTATGAAGTTTAGAGTGGTGTTACCAATCTTTTCAAGCTTGTTTCTAGTTCTTTAAAGTTAATATGAGATCAACTTTCGCGAAATAGAAATCTTTCAACACCATGGAACTTCTTCCTCTGGGTCAAAGTAACTCAGTGCAAGTATTGTGGGAAGACCAACAGAACATCAACAAGTTCAGTTCGCTCATAAATGAGAAAGATGAACTAAACGAAGACTTGGAAAAATTGAAAACCGAAAAGGACTACTTGGACGATTTGTCTTTGGAGATGGAGTTGTTGGATGAGGATGAAAAGATTCAGTACAAAATAGGAGATGTGTTTGTGTTTTTGAAACTTAACCAAGCAGTCGAGAGAGTGGACGATGATAACGTGGTTATTACCCAGAAGATGGAGAAGGTGGAGTCTAAGTTAGATGAGTTGGACACTCAGTTATCTCACTTGAAGTCTATTTTGTATGCCAAATTTGGAAAGAACATCAATTTGGAACGATAATCTCTGTAAATACTGAAGCCGGTGTGTAAAGCCAATAAAAATCAAATTTGTAAATCGTAGAGTCGAGGGAGCGGTCAGCAACTCCCTTCCAGATAACTCTTGCTCAAGCATCGGAGAGGTGCTCTGGTCTTCCTTCCCAGAAGATTTGCGTTTGTTATTAGTGGGTCCTTTCAATTCTGGTTGCTGAATCATACATTTTATGACTTATGCTTCCTGTTATGGGAGCTTCCTGGAATAATTTGTCGAACTCTCAGGCTGTCCTATGGCCCAATTGTGCTCCCTTCCAAGTACTTCACTAGAGTTGACTACCTTGCCAGTAGGGATAACTCACAAAAGACCGAATGTACTCAGTTCTGCACTGTTGTAATTGTTTACCCAGTCCGGATCTCTTCACGCGTAGCCTTTTGCACTAACATCTACGTAGTCCCTGCACTTCTGGTCACTTGAATCCGTTTCATTCTTATGTGCAAAACATCAACTAGCCGCAATTACCCCGTCTTATTTATTATTAATACCTCTGAGTATTATTAATAAAATATTCTAGCCCTAGATTTCCCCATACTTTAATTTTGTGGGGAGCGAGTTTGCATTTTATATGACAGACCTAACAAAGGACAGTGTCAATTTAAGCCAGTAAGGTTGCTGAGGTATATAAGCAATACCGATTCCTACTAATTTGCAGGGGAATGTCAACATAATGGTTGCCCTTGACTGTAACAAGTTGTTTGTCAGCTCAAGTCGGAAACTTCCTGACACCGAAACAAATAAAACCTTTGATGATTTACCCACTGAGGTAATCAAGATGATTTTGGGTCACTTGGACCAATGGTCTTTGTTCAACTTGTTAACCATCAACTTCAGAATATTCAAACTTGTGAAGAAGCAAATCTATTGTAACTTGCTTGTTTACGATCCTGCTTTGTTCCGAAGACTTGAGCTTAACGACAAATTCACGGGCCTTCCGACTGAAGTTAAATTTGGCGACACCCGACAATATACCGTCATATCCATTCTGCATTTTGCGGACCTTATCAATCGATATTCATTCGAGTCCCATTTGATAGACTACATCTACTTTTATCATTACATACCTTCAAAAGAGCTTTTTTCTCAATGCAAAAAGTTTGGCTGCAAACTTAAAATGAAGGAACCCAAATCCAATGCTCAAACAGTCTGTTTTGAATTGGAGCTAGGGAAGAATCGTGTGGAAGTCGAGTCACACCCAGAGTCTCTTGAAAAGTTGATAGATCTGCTTCCGGGGGAAGGATTCGAAACCAAGGCACAAATTAAACAGGTGAAAGGACTTACACTCACAGAGGCACCTAAATCAGCGGATGAATCATCTAATTTTAAGAAAATACTAAGACGTCAAAATGTTGAGTTATGCCCGAAAACTTTGTTCATAAGAGAATTAAGCTCCTCCAAAACTCCCGGCCTAGATACTTCAGAGACACAGGAACTTGCCTTCATAAAGTATCACTTTTCTGTACCAGATATTGCCTCGAAAGCTTGGCCAGGTTTGAAGTTCGTTAAATTTCAAGGGCAATATGAAGGCCATCTTGAGAAATTCTTGCAGACCATCCCGGTGAACCAGTTGGAGTGTATCATTATCCTGAAGTTTGACTCTCTCCCCTCTGTCTTACTGCAACAACAGAGTTTGAGAAAAGTGGTACTTTCATCAGACGAAGTTGAGTATTATTTGGTTCCACAAGACTCAGGTCCTTTTGAACACAAGCTCCTCAGAAGTGAGGACCATGTCCCCTCTATTCCCAAGTATATTGGGGACCTTGAGAATCTAAGTTATTTCGCCATCTCCAACTTCCACTATTGGGTCAAACATTATGATCAAACAACAGAACTTGTTCCCCTTTTCAAGGATTTTCCAGTGACTATGAAAAGTAGGTTGTTACTGAAAAAGGGTGAAGTTTCTGATATCATTGCTGACTGATAATACAACTGGCTGAAAATGATCTGATTCCGTAAACCCTGGAAGTACTTTTAGCACGCCTGTGCTTCCTATTTAGCCAGACTTGCCCAATTCTAGCTTCTCGCTCTAATTCAGGTAACTGGGCGTTGGAAAACAGTTAGGCAGGTTCCACCATCAATGATATAACGCCGCAAAACTATGAATATCAAAGATTTTATATGTCTTAACGAGTTTGTATACCAGCCTTTGCCGAGACAAACTAGTTGTGTCGACTTGAATGAAATTATTTAGTACAAAACTCGTCCAAGTGGGGTGCCTGCATCCATTAGTCGCTGAGTCGTTCGATAATAGGTATGATAGCATCACACTGACTGTGTGAATAATCTTGCAAACTGCTGTATTTGATTTTTCTAATAGTACAGATATATATACATATGGTATTTTATTCTTCGTCACTGTCTTCGTAAGCAGGCAACTCCTCTTCAAACTTTTTGTGAGCAGGCTGTTCCAGACTATCACCATCTTCAACCCTGCTTCTCTTTCTTGAATCATGATGTACTTGAGGGGCATGTGTATGGTTTTGAGGTGGTGCTGCGTAAGGAAGACGATTTCTCTTATCTCTTCTATAATCCCTGATCTTTGGACATGCTTGAATTATTTCTTCTTCGCTGACTCCATCTTGAATACTCAACAACACCTTCTCCACTACACTTACATGGTTTCCGTTTGCTTTGTCGTCTCTGAATCTCATCATCTCCCAATACCCTGGCATATCTACCTTTTTCTTACACTCTACAATTCTACCCTGAAGAGGCTCATTAAGAGACTTAAGAAGTTCCCAATCTTTCTCTTCTAAGTACATTTTGGTGAATGGCTCGTACTCACGTCCTCCTTTCCAAATGAATAAGTTTACAGTTTCAGGTTTTGAGTCGTAGTCTGTGTATGTGGAATCAGGATCCCTTGGATCCATATCTGGGTCTTGATACTTACCAAATACCATTTCCATCTTGTAGTCAATTGAATTCTCTTCCGCTGGCTTCCACTTCAACAACGTGGGGTCGGTTCCAAAAACGTAGGGAGTTTCGGTACAAGTGAAAATAAGCCCATCCGATTCGTGAAATAACTGGTCTTTCTTACTCAAAACATCGTCCGCATGATACGAAGACGTCATCAACTTGAAACTAACCTTGAAGGGAAACGATGGCGAGTTCACGATCTCGGGATTGTTCTTCTTGAAATTGTCAAATGGCTTCATCACTTGTTCTGTAATATAACCTAGTCTTGTTGGTAGAAACCTCCCAGTGATATCTTTTCCGTTGATGGCTAATGCATCAAAAATGCAGTACCTGAGATATGGCTCACTCACATTCTTATTCTCCAACACCAATTCACCGTCAAGCAAAGTGCCATGATGGAAGGTTTTAGCCTTTTCCTCGTTCATCGTTAATGGGAAGTGTATGTTGGGAATATAGTAGTAGTCGTTTTCCCGAGTCACCAAGAACACACCCTCTCCTCTTTCAGGATGGTTTATAATGAACAAAAGACACCGCAACCCGTCAGACTTTTCACAAACATAGTAGTCTTTCTTCAAAAGTGTTTCATTGAGATGGTGTCTAGCGAAGGAAACAGGCTGAGATCCAGGAAAATTGGAGTTCTTTCGGTTCAACAAGTCGGCAACCATCAACCGCAACTCATGGGCTTCCTCTTTGGGCAACTTTTCTCCCGGTATCACCGGCATGTCTCTGTCTTGAAGAATCATCTTCTCTACTGCGGTTTTGTTGAAGTTTATTTGTTGAAGTGTTCGCGAAACATCGAGATGGCCAAGCATCGATGAAGGCTCATGTATATTTGATTATGGGATAAATCTATGGGTTTGATGCGTGTACCGAAGAGAGACTCTTGAGCTCTAGGGGAACATGCACATTTGTAACTTTGTCGTTATTATCCAAGATTCCGAATTGTTCTCCACTAATGGGCTCATTAACGACGTGTAAAAACCCTTCCGCAGTAAACCCTTCTAGGTCGGTGCTGGGTTCTCTGACGGAGTCTGCATCGCTGGACCTTGAATTGTGATAACAAGTCTGGCAGATGTAATTGCTATCAATTTCTCTCCAAATGGGCGACATAGTCGATGTGCATTCGTGGCATTGCCTCGATTTATCTGTTGATATCTGGTGTATTTGTTCTTCTTCTTGAGTCAAGTAGTCTTTGACCAAGTCTAAATATCTCAATGCTTTTATGTAGTTTCCATTGTGCTTGTTGACGTTGCTTTTGAGTAGATCTTCGATGAAAAGTTGGATTAAGGGAAGCAATTCTTTACTTGAAAAGTTTCGCTTTCCCACGTGCACAATGGAATAGAAAGTTGGTGGTGCTTCATGTTCCGTACAGTACAATGCTGGCTCCAACTTTCCACTTTGATTACCTACTCTCGTTTTGGCGTCACCCGGAGTCAAATTAAACCCGAATTTACCACTGCAATTTATATGAAAATGCTTCTCACAGCCCTGACAACTAATGAGGGCACCAGTTTTATGACAAACGGCGCAAGACTTAAGGGCATTTGACATGAGGACCTTATCGATGTTCCTGATTTCAAAACTGTTGGTGATGAGTTCAGTCATCATCTTTGATTTGGCCCTTGAGTCTTGTGAGTCGCTGATGGCTGTCAAGTACCTCTTAGCATTAACAGGATTAAGCTGAGCCACTGGTCTGAATTCCACCAATCTGTGATTAGCAAGCGAACAAAGAAGGTGACACCATTTACCAGAGTCTTGGACAGGCTTAAGGAACCCACCTGCTGTCAGACAAAGACAGCAAATGTATGTCTGTTCATAGGTAGGATTCAAATCGTTTATACAGCATTCACAAAGCCATTCCTGAACCGGCTCAGTGGACTTGGGAACGTTAATCCCTGCACACACAGAATGAACACCCGTGTGGCATTTCCCACAAACTAAAATATCAGTAGGGTTATTGGTTTCAGAACAAACAGAGCATGCAGACGGAGAAGGTGCATTAAACGGATGTGACAGGTAATCCACTAGACCTGCCAAATCACAGAGTTGTTTGGTTCTGAAGTTTTTGAGAAGGTCTGTGATCTTCATTTCGTCAACTGAATCATTTGACTTTGTTAGAATTAGCTTTACTTCTCCTGGCAACGAGTAGTCTTTATTTACCATAGGGTTAATGATGTGTTCCACCTCAAAAGGTTCCTTTTTAGTTTCCTGTTCAATTACTTCTTCTACCTTGAGCTCTTGTTTCTTGGTGGCCTTCTTTTCATGTTTCTGCTCAAGTTTTCCATCTTGCTTCTTCTCCAGCTTTTTTCCTGACTTCTTCTTCGCTTCTTCCTTCTTGACTACAGGTTCCGGTTTGCTGGTCTTAGCATTTTTCTTTTTAGGAGTACCATTCACAGGCTGAGGACTTGTTCTCTTTTTGGACTTTTCCTTCTTCTTTTCTTCCACAAATAACCCACCACTAACATTTGCATGAATCAAAATTGCATCTGCATCTCTCAATAATTCGTACTCTATTTTCCGTTTTCCATTTTTGTTTATTTTCCTTTCAACTTCCAACGGATCTTCCCATACTACGGCATATCTTCTCCACATTCTTGCGCATCTGAAGCACAAGCCAGTTATCTCTTTGGTATTCAGGGTGTCATGCCCAGTCATAGTGAACCATTGAGTACTAATATCGGTGTTACAATATTTGCATACGAACGACTTGTTAACCGTTTTCTCTAGGTCATACGAGGAATCATCATCCTCATTGAAGTATTGCGCTTTAGGTTGTCCATTTTTGGATTCGTTTTGAATGTTTTGGAGCTTTTTCTTGATTCTTCCCTCAAAGTTCCCCCAAATTTCACGTCCTTTAGCACTCTTTTTCCACAAGTAATAATAACGAACAATGCTGGCACTGGGGACGGTCTTCACCATCTTGTAGATGGGGTACAACTCAGACCCGAACTTCCTTACACCTTCTTCAAACATCTCTTTTTCTTTGGAAGACAAGATCGGTTCTTTCAAGGATTTCTTAGTGATTTTCTGCAGTTCCTCTAAGGCCCTGACATAATCACCCTTGCTTCTGAAATAATTATTCAAAATTTTGTCGATAAAGTTAGGGGAGTTCTGTGACAAGCGCAACTTTTCTGCAATAGGTGTACACTGGGCCACGTATTTGTCAAGTTTTGTAAAATTATCATTCATATCTTCCTCAGAGGGTTTCCAAAGTAGAGTACAAGTTTGGCCTTCATTTTCACCATCATCGACGCCTCTCTCTATATAGCCCTTAGGTCTAGGCTGAAGCCAAGCAGGATAATCCTTGGGGGACGCATCCTGATACTCGGCGGGAACAGGCAAGGGGGATCCCTCAACTGGCTTGGCTTTAGACTTCTTTTTCGTAGTGTCAGAAACCGGGTCATAATACACTATAGGATGACCTTCGAACTCAGGTATATGTGTGGCCTGATGCTTAGCACCTATCCTAGTAGCAGCTCTGGGATAATAGGAACGATCATCCAAGTCGACTGCATCTTCGAGCTTGCTGTGTATTCCCAAGTACCGCATACACCACTCTTCTTTGAGACGTCGATCATGGTGTGAAAGTTTATCGTTTTTCAAAAACTCAATGGCCATCAACTCATATTTGGGTAGAACCTCCTTCCTTTCTGTTACTTCTGGTAAGTCACTGTCTTCCTTAAAGTATGCAATATCGCTCAATTCGCTCTCATTCAGCAGCTTATTATCGTTTCCCAACATAAGGATTCTCTTACTCTTGTATTCTTGAATGTGTTTTTTCGTACAAGTTTCACAATGCCAACTGAATCCTCTACTAGGCTTCTTCAAGAGAGGAGGGTCTAGACAGTAAAGGTGGAAAAATTGACCACAATCAGCACAATTCACACTGTCTTGAGTTGAACACCATTGGCCACAATGTTCACATGTACACGAGCCAGACTGGAACCCATTGATCAAGAATTTTGTCATTTGCAGTTCAATAAAAATGTATTCAAATCTCTTATTCAAAGCTGTTAAGAAATGGGCACTCTTCTCGTTGTTAGAGATCTTAAGCAAGTACAACGTAGAAATAACGTCGTAAAATTTCATCATGTAACGGTCATAAAGTTTGTCGAAAAAGAAGCTATTTGGCTTCTTGATGAACTCGTCGAGGTTCTCTACATCTTGCTTGTGACGAACATCCACGAGGCCTCTAAAGCTATGAAGTGGACAAGTGTCTGTGTGCATCGACGCAAAAAGGAGTCTAGAATCTGGTGACGACTTGGAGATATCACGGGGCCGGTAGAACCATTGGACTTGAAACTCAAACTCCTTGAGGCTCTTCTCAGGAACTACACCAGATTCCGGTATCACTGTGCCAGCTTTAGGTGTAAAGCCCATGATTTTGCCGATATAATAAGGCTCACCCGGAGGCTCACTTATCATGTAGATAAAGTCACCTTTTTGAAGCCGAAACTTCTTGGTCTTCTTGGGAACGGAATCATAATCATTATTTAACACTGGCTGTGCTGGACATAATAGAGATTTGGCATTTAAATCAATATGGGCATTAGTAAGGTTTAATTTGCATGAAAAATAGTCGATTGGTTTTGGCTCCGGTTGCCAATTTATGGGGACTTTAAGAGCCAACATGGAAGCTTGGGATGACAGGATTGTAGCTGATGACGGGGGCTGAAACGAGTTCTTGGTTTGGCCGTTGGCAGGATTTGAAATGCTTGAAGTAGTTGAAGGAGAATTGGAGCTTCGGGCTGATTTGGCTGGTTTTTCGTTCATTGAAGTGGCTGATTTCGGCCGTTTGACTCGCTCATGAAATATCGACTCATCTATGGTGTCAGTGTAGGACTTGTTGGCAGCAGCACTTCTTTTAGGCCTCGACATTATCCGGAGGTATATGCTTAAGGTGAGAAAATTTTTAGTCGGCTGAAACTTGGCGTGAGCTTACAAGAACATGATACATGTGACTTAAATATGCAATTTTATGAGTTGAGACTATGTTACAAAGGTATAGTAGAGATTATGCCAACATACGTTCCAATCTTTCGATTTCATGGATGTCAGTAGCGGCAGCAATATTTTCAAGAATTTGCTTGCGTTGGGGACCGGCAGACTTGGCAATAATGTCGTCTACCGAAGTGGACTTAAACACTTCGGCAGCCTGATCACGCTCCAGTTGTCGTACCTTCTCACAGTCAAGAGTTTGTAGACTGGGAATCAAATGGATCATCAAGTATCGGTAGTTTTCCACTCTGGATATAGGGTTATTGAGCATCACCAAATGTCGTAAGTTGGGAAACTTCCAGCTGGAGATGTCCCGAACATTGAAGTTACAGTTGACTGCAGCAAGGCTTTCAAGGCCGGGGAAGCTATCGGAGGAGATGTGATACATCTCTTTGTTATTGCTGACGATCAAAGTCGTCAAATTTTTCACCGGTGTGGATAATTCAAGGTCTATAAGTTCGTTATTTGATAAGTCTATGGCATCGAAAATGGCAGGAAGGAAGTCCACGTCAGACACACCAAGGTTCCGTAGCTGGAGTGTCAGCTGCTTGCATGGGTTGATGACCACTTGTGCTTGTTCTAGCACATTAGAGGTGAGTTTCATTAATGAGTTACGCTTCGCGCAGTTTGATTTTTCATATTCGTAAGTACTTAGAGTAGAAGCTAGTGGTTTTGCTTGCACGGCAAGCAAGGGCCTTCGGCTCGACAAGGGCCTTCGTATGGCTTTAGAAGATGGTGACACAACTCACGCAGTCGTTTCGTAAAACTTCCCATATACAATGGTCGAAGCAATACAACTTGGACTGGCCCCAGTCACTCAGTTCGTTGATGGGAATCACATCCAAGTTTATCAACTCGCTTTCGCCTCTGTTTAGTAGAATAGGGGTTTTGTCACTTCCATCGAAGAACTCTGATGGAATCTGGTTGAAGTAGTGACTAGATCCTATACGGATGTCATAGGCATCGAAGGGGTTTGCTTCATAGGACTGGTTGCCCAAGTAGATTTCGTAGTTGCACCTATTCCAATGGGCAAAACTCGACGATTCAATGATGTTGCCGTTATGGAGAATTATCTTGTTCAATACTCCGTTGTTGTTGAGATCATACAAAAAGTCCACACCGAACTTGAAATAGTTGTGGAACTTGAGGATCTTATCGGGTGTACTGTTGACATTGAGCTTCTTAACAAAATTACTATGGATCAAGAGACGAGAATCAAACTTGTTGAAGTAGTCGTCTGGAGGTCCCAAGAAGTTCAACACTTCTTGCTGAGTAGTTTTGCCTATCTTTATGAAGAACTCTTTATGGTTTAAAGCGAGCCGAATAACTCCAAGCTTGATATTGGCCTTTACCTTGAAGTTTGTGTCATGTACGTCCACTTTACACTCAGCTAGTGAATTAGACTCCAGTGACTCTGGAGTGGTGGCAGCACTGCCTGTCTTCATCAGATGCAAAAATTCATCGAAAGAGTTGGAGTTAAAGATGAATATATCTTCACACATAATATCTTTGTCGCAGCTCAATAAGTAAGCTAGTGACTCCTCGTAGTTCTTGTTGTTTCGGATAGTCAGCAAGTCGAACTTGAAGGAGATTCCAGGATAACTCAAGATATAGAAGTGGCTTGTAAACTTCCCTGGATACGTCGGGCCAAATATCTTGTTATAAATGACCTTCAAAGTGATGCCCGATCCTAAAGAATTCAAGTTGATGTTGTTGTAAAAGTAGTCGATTCCACTGGAAAACGACTGTACTTCTATCAATACCAATTTGTCTTTTTGAAAGAGTAGACTGATGCCCCAGTTTTTTATGTGGAGCCTGATTGGTGTGTTGAGATAGTCTCTCGAGGAGTACACCAAGTTGAGTTTCTCGTATTTGAAACGGTTGAGTACAGAGTGGAGGCCGTCGTTGATCTTGAGGGAGTTTAAGCCTTCTCCTGGCTTTATGTTTTCAATCATTATTGACGATCAATAGAGTGGTGGCCACCAAAGCTGATATTTGTCGTGCACTTGAAGCCACGGTTGTTTGGTGAATATGTGTCTCTCACAGGTGCCTGCACTATTGCTGTGGTGTAGATGCGGGAGGCCGTTCAGTGGTAGCTTGATATGCGGTCTCCGATAAGTATAACAGATAACAGAGGGATCCTAATCTTAGACATGCGCGCGATAAGGGTTTGGGGACGTGATATTACCTGCGTATTGCCCATCCACGAGCGAGGAGTTCAGGCTCCGAAGACGAGGGCGTTTCTTCGCCTACGCTACAGAATAGAGCCTCTAACAACCACCGACGCGAGTCACCTGGCTCGTGTAGATTCACTTGGCTCGTGTAGATTCTTTTAAGCGCCATAATGCACATGCATTGGTTACTAGACCTGTCTTCCTCAAAAATTATTAATACCCAAATAGGAAGCTCCTTTACACATCTAAATTGCGAACTTGGCCAACTCACAGCAGCGTAATTTATATGGAAATCCGTCTTGAGGCAGAGGACTTGTCCAAAGACATCCCCAAGGGGCCACGCGAATCTCTCAAGGTGAGTCTAGCCGAATAACACTGCTAACATGGTCGCCTCGGTGCCCTCTATTTAGAGTTACACTTGAGAGTTACACTTGAATCATTAATCGTATAACCTGAACCATGGAGTACCATTGCATTGACGTTGATGAACGGAGCATTAAAAGCAATCCAGATGCCCCCGTTAGGGGTTTGTTGACGATTACATTATACCTGACTATTCAACACTGTCACCTCCCTGCACAACTTGCAATGCCCTAGTCAGGGCCGAATAAAATAAATTACCTTTCCTATCGGGATTATACCTAAATTAGTCAGGGTTGTCTATCGCAATTGAACAAGAACAACTGCCATCGGCAAGAGTTCCGAAGCTCGAAGAGCATTTTTGTGAACTTGATATCGAAACCGTAAGACGCGGCTGGAGGTGATCGGTATGCGTATCTGCTCATCTGATGTTTGAGATGTGTATGTTATGTTTCAATATTTTGGTATCTGGCGATTTACGAAAAAAAAAATGGCTGCAATGAACAGGAAATTGTTCCGAGAGGGAATTTGCGATTGATAATACGAAGATAAAACACTAAGGGATGGTTATACCTTCTATCGTTGATTTTACGTTACGCATGATCTATTAGATATTGAATACTACATATTGTACAACCGGGAAACCAGTTCCCTTCCCCAAAAAACTTAATCATGGGGGATACTGTTAGACACTAGCTGAATAACCCTTTTTTCTTGGGACTAGCTTCGAACTTTGTGGAGAATATAGAGTCCACATCGGAGTAAACTCTTGTGAGCTGGTTACCGTTTCCTGCGACTTCTTCTTCCTCTTCGTCCTCGCTCAACTGAAATTCTACTGAGGTTTTTATGTCGTCATTAGTGATGTGGTCAATATGATGACCCTTTTGATGAAACTCCAATTTGTAGTTGAGCTTAATACCACCTGTATTGGCGGCAGGAGTCAAGGGCTCCTCTTCCAGGTACATTGAATGCGAAGATGCTTGTGTATGAGAGTCTAGACGAGCAGAGTAGCAACTGCTGGCATCCTTAGCACTGGAGGTACTATGACGCATATGGACACTGGAGGTACTAAAGCTACCACGTGAGTGATGACGATGATGATTTTTGTGTTTGCTTGTTCCGAGAAGCTCATTGATTTCAGACCCACAATTAAAGTTTGGCGATGCTGCACTATTAGTTTTAGTTTTCCTTGAAGATTTGCTAGATTTGTCAGACGTAATCAGTAGGGAATCAAGATTCAGTATTTCATCAATGGGAGAATTCGAAAGACCAAATGAGTGTGTATTAGGAGGACATTGATTTATTGATGATGTCGATGGCGTTGTAGGCATAGTCCTAGAAGATCTTGGTACCGACTTAATTGAAGAAGAGCTTGATACCACCGATTGCTTACGCAGACGGTTAGAAGAATATTTTTTGCGTTCGGCTCCATTTTTTAACTTCTGTTGAGTTTGATAGGACACTGGCGGTAATAAGAAGAAACTCATAACGGTCGATGATGTGTCAAGGTTTTTGGGGAATTTAATTGATGGTGATAGACTCAAAGCAAAAAGGTGGGATTATAAATTATTTATACATGCTTCGTCCTATTTGTAGAGGTTTATATGCAACTGAAATTACCTTGCATAATTCAAATTTACAGCAATTTTTACCGCACCCATAGCTAAATCGAGATAAAAGGGCACCGATTGTTTTATTTCGAACAAAGACAGGAATTTCTCTGTTTCAAGAATCGTCTCCAATCAACAAGTTTTCGCTTAGATCACAACCAAGTACTTCTCTGGTTCATATCCTCGGAACTTGTATTATTGCTTCTTATGGATAATGGATTTCATCGATATTCGATGAGGTACATGACGATGATATTGCTCTATTATTCTTTGTTGCATACTTTTAATTGATCTTTGTATCACTCGTAGTAAAAATATTCTGCCGATGATCTTTTGAAAAGGAGTCAATCTCAACGGCTCTTGTAGTGTAATTAGACGCTGCCTATGATTTTAAATGGCATACCGACATCAGACTAGTATATCGAAGCCCCTATTAGTGCGAGGAAATTGTATTTTCAGCTCCTTTGATAAAAGCAGAGTAACCTACAAGCACCTAAACATGTATCATCTCCATAATGGGGTCTTCGTCCTAGTGCTTAGATCTGAAGATATCCCTCGAAGCAAACCTCTACAAAACAGTTCTCAGAAGTGTCTGCTGCACCCCTAGATTTATCTAGTGCTGCATCATTGATCATGGGCGATCCCTACACCATCTTCAGAATTTTATAAAAAAGGTGATGAAAGAGTGCTAACTAATTGGACAACTCCCCTCCTTAATAGGAAAACACGCTCCCTTTTGGCCCACTCACCAAGAAGCAATGGGGCGGGATAGTGCATAACATTTAGACTTCGCTGAAAAGTACTTTCCTACTCTAAAGCTCCATCTAGCTGCGTTAGGAGCGTGCCTATATGAAAGTCAACAGTGGACCCATATATGAGACATGGCACCCATAAAATTCCGTGCTCAGGACAATCCAAAATAATCTTTCGCTGCACGGAATGTCTTGACTTGCAGTTGTTCAATTTTACTAAGTAGGACTGACTCTGTTCGCCAACGTGTTGTTTACGCGTTTGCCGCTTCTGTCTAATATTGGACGGAAGAGTCTAACTAAATTCCATCTTAACTACCACCCATCCACATTCCTTCCGATTTCCGAACCTAGCCATTCATTGGGTGATGGGGCACCCCAATGGACACCTCATAAACTTCTACACATCCGTGGTAAGTTATTATTGGTTATTCTCCTGTTCCTTCCTGTATAGGTCTATATTGACAACCCAATTTTTCTACCCTCTATTGTTAGCGGAATTAGGGAAGAAGCACCATTCTACTAAGATGGAAGTAGTGTGTATGTACGTTGGAAAGATGTTTAACTGTTATTATTTATTATTACTATTATTATTATACATTAAAACAATCTCTAAGCTTCCTTGCTTTTGTTGTCACTGTCACTGGCATCGATTTTTGGCAGTTCTCCTACCAATTCTTCAGCACCCTTGGCGGTTTCAATTGACTTCAACTTAGCTAAACGAGCTTCGGTAGATCTGATTGGCTCAAGAACATAAGGCTGGTGATCAGCAGCTTCGTCATCTTCGTGATAAGTGAATTCTCCAATTTGAGCAATATCAGTACCGATTAATTCTTCATCTTCATGTAAACGAAGTCTTAATTGAGGAATTCTGTCCATAGCGTATAAGATAATAGCAGTCACAACGAAGGACCAAGCTCCAGTAGAGGTAGCGGCAGCGAATTGGTAACCGACTTGTTTCCAGTGATGGTTGATCCAACCACCGGCAAGTCTAAGAGATGGGTCACCTGCGACAGAACCATCAGAGGCCGCAATGTAGTCAGCAGCAAAGAGTCCGGTCATGATGGAGCCAAGATATCCTCCGATACCATGCAATGCAAACACATCCATACCGTCATCAATGTGTAACAAATCCTTCAAATCGACAGCCAAGTTACAGACGATACCTGGAACAATACCAAAAGCTGGAGCAAAGTAAACTGGGACAAATCCAGCAGCTGGAGTAATGGCCACCAAACCAGAGATGGCACCCAAGCAGAGACCAACTGTAGACCATTTACCACCGGTTCTGAACCAATCAACAAACATCCAAGTCATACCACCACTACAAGCGGCGACATTGGTGTTGACATTAGCGTACCAGGATCTGATGGAGGCATTACCGGTGGAACCACCGTTGAAACCAAACCATCCAAACCACAAGAACACCGTACCCAACACAATCAGATGAACTGAATGTGGCTTATACTTTGGAACCTTTCCAGAAGCAACTGGATCGTGTCTCTTTCCCAAAACCAACGAATAGGCCAAGGCAGCAAAACCAGAGTTTTCGTGAACTGGCCCTCCTCCAGCGTAATCCAAAGCACCTAAATTGAATAACCAACCATTAGAACCCCAGGTCCAGAAAGCGATTGGACAATAAACTACTGTCAACCAAATGAAAAGGAAAACCATCATTGGTCCAAGTCTAGCTCTTTCACATCCAGCACCCACCATCAAAATAGCGGTGACACAAGCAAACATACCTTGGAAAAAACAGAACAAGATATCTGGAACCGTGGTCACCACACCTGGAGCACCAAACACCCCCTTAAGACAGAAGTTTTCCAAAGTACCCAAAAACTGAGATTCGCTACCGGAATGAGAGAACACCAAGGAATAACCCCAGAAGAACCAGTGGAAACCGGTTAAACAAGCGGCCATCATGGAAGCCCACAACAAGGACAATGCGTGCTTCTTTCTTGAAATACCAGAATACAATAAACCAATACCTGGAATCATAATCCATACCAAGGCGGCAGCAGTGCCAACCCACACCATATCAGCCGGCTCGAATTGCTCATTCAAATTCAATTTGAAAATATCACCACCATCTCCCGTACCAGGGAAATCTGTTTCACTACTCATTGTGTATTCAAATCTATAGACAAACCAAAATTCGGAATCTTCCACATCTTTTATAATACTGTTACAGATTAACTTACTAAAGTGTCTGATAAGATATATGCACGATAGACAAAAATTGGCCAATGAGATTTGAGTATCATTAGATAAATAGAAATTTTAAAGAGATGGTTTTCGATGGGCAATTTTAACTTTGGCAATTTACAGGTGCAATTTGTTATATTTTCTGGATTTTTTCTTGAATAGTTCTGACCCCTAGTTGTTACACATTTCATTAATGGGGGAATATGTTCCCATTACATACCAGCTGTAGAGCCTCGCTCTCGTTCTCAAGCGAAAACCGTTGTGGCTCATACGGTTTGTATTCCTCGCATTTTGCTTATCGCATTGAGAAGGAACAATTCTTACGGCTTTCTTACTCAACTAATTAGTTCATATGTTGTTGTTTTGAAATGCCTGGAAGGATCTTACATAATAATTGCCGGTTCCGGAGCTCGTACTTGGATTTTTGAGTCATCGATCCCAAGTCTTGAAACCTCTTTCTATGTTATCTGAGAGATCTACCTGAGCTTATCGCCCTCATAACCAATGACATCCCAGCATCTTTAATTGAACGGGAGAGATTTGTGGAGTAGCAAGGGTCTGTGAAATTGGCTAATGACCGTCTTACTGAGTGTTTTTTCTTGGTTCCCTGTCGTACTGTGCCGGTAATTGTAATTGGCTGACGAATGATTCTCTGTTTATTTCTCAATTGGGTTCTGGCTTATCTGCGGTGTACGCACGCCGCCAGCTCCTGCAAACGTTCGTATTCGTCGCCTACGTTTGGGGCGATCATCAGCTGTTTCGGGTCCAGCAGGAGCTGGTAGTTCCACGCTAGCCGTAGATGGTACCGGCACGAGTACTAAAATGTCACGTGGACCGTGTCGTGCTAATATTGCCGACACTTTCTCACGTCTGACCGCGACATTTTCCCTCCCGCGTTTTTCACCTCTTTCTTAACCACACACCTTGAAAGCCTTTTAATTACAATCCTCCTACCACCGTAAATGTCTGAATTGGAGACTTCTTCGGATTTCACTACATCAATCCTCACATCAAAGACTCCAGAACAGAGCGGCTCGTTGGTCAAAGAAGGTGTGCGCCAAACTTCCGACCTTACAAACCAATTGATCAAGTTCTTTGAGACTTACATCAATTGTTTGCAGAAGCAAAACTATGAATTGAAGAACTTGGTGGCGGGTCAAGCTGCCCCTATTTCCACCTACTTGAACTCCCAGCGAGAGTTTGGCATAGTGTCGGGGATTTGGGATCATTACTTCCAATCCTTACAACTCAATATCAACTCCAACGACCACTTGATCAAATTCTTGAAATTGGAAGTGGTGGGCCCCTTGGTAAACTTGATCAATAACGATATTAAGTTCAGCGAATTGCTTATCAACAATCAGGAGTTGACCGAGCTCGCAACGGCTGATCCCATCGACGAATACAGATGGAACTCCAAGGCCTTACAGATCTTAGAGAACTTTAAAAACTTCAAGGCCAACGAGAAAAACTTGGTTGTGGATTTGTTCATCAATTTGTTCAATACAGCCAACTCCGACGTATCGAAATTACAGAAGTCTAACGAAGACTCCTTGAACTTTGCCTTGTCAAATTTCAATATCAACAATGAAATGGACAACTACTTGAAAGTGTTAATGACTTCCAACTATCCTGCGTTGCCTAAAAAGCAGGCACAGTCTCACGGCAATGCTGTGGTGCCTCCTGGAAACTCAGCTAAAAAGGCAAATAGAACTTCTAAATTGCTACAATCCGAAAAAAATCCAAATGCTAAAAAGGAAAAAAACAAATTGAGATCAAGAGTTGGCTCAATTTTTGGCGGAAGAAAGAGAAAGTCAAAGAAGTCCACTGACTTGGAGCTGATCTACTCCAACCAGACGGCTAACACGAACTTGACTAATCTCACCAATTTGAGAGAAGATGACATGGTAGTCAATTCAATGGATTCTCCTAGGGTCCAACCTGAATCCCAAAGGGCCCCAAGACAGTCTTCTATTGCTAATTCTTCAAGAGGTGTCAGAGATGATTCCCTTTACTCTCATCCATTGGATCCCAATCAATCCCGGGACGCTGGATTCCTGGCCCCTACTGGAATTCCAGCCGGTCAGACCCTTGCCCCACGGAAAACTTCCACCTCTTCGTCATTGAGAAATCCAAACAGAGATTTGCCCATCTTGCCTTCTCCATTTTCTCCTGATCCCGAAGACCAAGTCGAAGTTCCAAAGTCTCCGAACGTCATTAAGTACTCTGACGACTCTTCTGACGACGAGAATAAGCCTTCTTTACTCCAAAAAAATAGCTTGGATATGCCTCCTCCCGTCAGTGCTGCTAATGACTACTTGGCAGTGAACAAATCTAGGCATACACAATACAGTTTCGAAAGTGGAGACGATTCGAAAAAATTTCAAACTTCTCCGAAAGTTCAAAAGCTGGACAAGTTTGAGTTTCCTGACCCAGACTTCACAGACACTGGGGAAGAAGCTGCTGATGGTGTTTCTGAATTGCCTAATGGCTTTGCTAACGGATCGCAAGGCTATTCTACCAATGGCGTGGCATTAGCCCCTGCCTCATCCTCAAGAGCACCTGTTCCAGCTCCTCCTCCAGCCAGAAAGGTTGTTCATCATGACCGTCGATCGGAAATTCAGTCCCAAATCTTCCACTCATTACCCAGCACCAGGGATTCAGTCATTGAACCACCTAACCTTGGTCAATCGATGTTGAGTTCTCAAGTAACTGGAAGCTCATTGGGATCATCAGCAAACAAGCCTGACTTGTTCAACCACAATGACTTGATATCTAGCTTAATTCCAGGTTTGAACTTGTCGAACTCCCAAGTTATTAACGTGAACTTCCAGCTGGATACCTTGAAGAAAGCTAGTATCATTGGGGAAGTTGCATTCAACTACCAAGGCAATTCAACCAATGGTCTTGATGTCACCGTACCCAATAATTTTGACAAAGTCATTCTCAATAATACATTTGTTGAAAGGTTGAGTGACGAGGTGTTCAGAATTAATCCAGCATTAGTTTTGAACAAGACGTTGGGAGGCATCAAGTATATAGAACAATCGTTGAATGTCGAACAAATTCCAGTTTTCATCCATTCTGTCTGGAAGTTTGAGGATCACCAGGCAAGTTTGATGGTCAATATTAAGTTGAATCCTAAATTTGCTACTTCCGTTGTATTGAATAATTTAGTTGTGTCAGTGGCTTTAAATCTGGACGTGGAAGCCACCTCGGCCAGCTCAAGACCAACTGGTACGTTCAACAAAGAGAAAAATAGAATCACATGGAGGTTTAACCACGCTCTCAACTTGACTGAAGCGACACCAGAAGAAAAGTTGATAGCCAGATTCATGACCAATGGTAAAGCTTCAGAAGATGAGACAGGAATCCAATTGAAGTTTTCGGTCTTCAATCATCTCCAGAACAACATTACGTGCAACGGCCAATTAGTAAACTGTATCAGCAATATGAACGCCGGTAACTACAACTCAAACAGCTAGTTTTTATGTTTTATTTAGAAGTTTATATCCCCTTTTATAAAAGTACACTTTGGATATTCTTTTTGTAATCTCGCAATTGTTTGTATTTGGGTGCAAATTGAACAAAATCTTCTGACCTTACACATGTTATGAGCCATCTTGCTATCAAAGTGTTCATTCACTTTGCTTTCTTGATAAGTGCAACTATATGTATTGATAAATTGGGCTTTTGGGTTCCCAAAAAGTTTGAAGATATATTTGAAATCCCTGGATATCCTATAGTTGGAAATCTTTTTCAGCTTCAGAGAAATCCAGCAAAAACATTTATGGAATGGGTGACACAATATAATGAGTCGACTTTCCAGATTCGCCTAGGAAACAAAAGAGTTATTGTCGTTAATTCTTTCAGAGATGTTAACGAGATAGCGAAGAATTCATCAGTCAACTCAAGACCACACCAATACACTTTCCACCAAGTATTCTCATCAACCAAAGGATTCACTGTCGGAACGACACCATTTAGTCCCACGTATAAGAAAAGGAAGCAGGCTATTGCCCAGTTTTTAAATGGCAAAAATACAAAAACGTTTGCCAAAATTCTTGACGATGAAACCAAGTACACAATTAAAAATATTTTGCTTCAAAATGATACCTTGCGTTTCCAACCTAGTTCTAATCCATACAGCATTCATCCAGACACAAGTCTATTGAAAGATTTTCAGTACTTTACGTTGAGAACTTCTGTTTACTTGACGTACGGTCATAAGTTGGACTGCTATCGTAGTGAAAAAAAGCTTGCAGATTTAATCATCAAATGTGAAAATGAAATCATAAAGCTTAGATCACCCCTAACAAACTTTGTTGATTTCTTTCCCTTTCTAAGATACTTGTGGAAAGATCCAACGAGAAGCAATAGGGAAAGAAGAGATGAGTATATTGACCTCCTCTTTGAATTTCGTAAGGAAGTCCAAGGAGTCCCCAATTTGATAAGGGACCTTTACGGCTCAACTAACAATAGAAAAATCACTTTCGATGAGCTACAATCAATTTGCTTGACCATGGTGAGTGCTGGATTAGATAATACTTCCCTAAATATGGACCATTTGCTAGGGCAATTGAGTATACACCCACAAGGCACTGTTTTCCAAGAAAGGGCAGTTTCAGAATTATTATCACTATATGGCACACCAATTAAGGCATGGAAAATGGTAACTACAGAAACTGAATGTCATTTTGTGGAGGCTCTTGTACGAGAAACTTTGAGATGTTTAACAGTATTGCCACTAGGATTGCCAAGAACAACCACTAAAGATGTTAGGTGTAATGGAACTATTATCCCATCGGGTACGACTTTCTTTATGAATTGCTTTGCAGCTAATCATGATGAAAGACATTTTGACAAGCCGTACGTTTTTGACCCATTCAGGTGGTTGGAGGACAACAAATTGAAGCCTGATAAGGTAATCAGTCACCTATCTTTTGGAGCAGGCGTTCGAATGTGCTCAGGAAATATGTTTGCGTCTAAAGAGATGTTCATCTTGATAAGCAGGATATTGCTATGCTTCAAAGTAAAATATCCGAGAGATAAACGATTTGCTATGGATCCTGATCCATTTAAAGGAAATGCTGACCCAAGTGCCACAAGTTTTGATCCCAAGCATTTCAAATACCAGTTGGTGCCTAGGCGAATTAACGGGAACGATGATTTATTCAATTGTATATTAAAATGATAAGTGTTCACTTGCAGAGTTTAAAGATTCTGATCCTGGTTTGGATCGATGTAGCTAGTTTTTGTTACCACCACGGACTTAACACCTGAGCTTAAGGGTAAATTATACTTGAGAACACCTTTGATGATTAGATCGAATGGCGATTTTGAAATAACTTCCCATTTGGCTGAATTATCAGGAGCCGTATCATTTTGACTGACGACAGTGTTGGTCAAATTCTTGCCTGGTTGTAATAGCTTTACCTCTCCGACTTGTTCAATCAATTCCTTGTGGAAAATGACACCATCAAATGTCATTTCAGTCTCCAAGGAATTTATTGTACCTAGTAGTACAGTTTCAACTGAACTTTCCAAATAGTTAATTCCAGATTCGGGTAGGTATCCACTTCTGGCAAATATGTCGAGCTCCACATCCTTCACACCAATTGTGAACCATCCTGGATTTACGGCCTGGACTATTATATTGAAAATCAATTCGTCTTGGCTCACGACGGGACTTTGAATGTCAGTGATGGACACGTCAGACAAGTCCTTGGTAGATGCAATGAAAAATCCAAATAAAAATCCAACTAGAAGCATACTTATAACAGTAATCATCGTGTAGACCGTCTTTTTTACAGCACCATAGTTAGATTGAATAAACGAATTCTTACGAGGGAGTAAAAAGTGGTGGTTACTATTCGATAATCGATGATCGTTGAACATTCCTGACAGCTTCCTCATGGGGCTCTCAAACTGGTTCTCGTTTATCGATCCATTCTCTTCATCATAGTTGTCGAACCCAAGGTAATATGTCCCTTGATTATTGGGTTGTTCTGGATACGGAAAGGGAAATATGTCAGTATTACCTTGATTCTGATTTTTGCTTTGACTTTGATTATTGACATTACTGTTGCCATTTGAAGCAGTCAAATTCATGGTAGAGTGGCGGTGGGGAGTTGGAGATCCCGGGGTACCTATCATTGGTTGGCCAGTGGAAAGATACCGTTTGGTTTTGTTCATTCTTCGGAGATTTTGAGGATTCAAGTTCAACGACCTATAATGGGGAATCCTAGCATGAGATCCATTGATTAAAGGAGAGTTCTCATTGAGATTCAAACTGTTGTTGTTGGTATTGTTCCCATTGTGAGGAAACCTCACATTATCATAGTAAATCAATTCATCATCAAAATCCTCGATATCCAAATCGTCGGGTATAATACTATATCTTCTAGGTTGAGAGCCTTTCTTGTCGAACAATTTGGAAGTTGTGGACCGTAATTTAGAGGACGCAGTCGACTTTTTCTTGGTACTTTTGCTGTTGATTGAATTGGTTGGTTCAACGCTTCCAACCCTTTTAGATGACTCCGCTGAAGGTTTTTGTCCAGACTTTTGTGGAACAGTGGTGTCCAACGAAGAAACAAGGTTTTTCGAAGAGGATAGTGAGTCATGAGAGGAGACGTCATCTACATCAATGTCGTCTTCATCTGTTTCCCCGTTAGTATCTTCAACTTCAGTGTGTTGATTATCACCATCAATGGTCCCATTGCTTTTGGATCTACGCAGTTTCTTGTTCAGAAACCTTCTCCTATCCTTTTGAACATCATTATCACTTTCGAATGCGCTATCACTCTCCATTTCGTCTGTCACAACTTGGTAAGCCGAGAATTTATCGAACTCATTCGAATTGGGCTTGAACTGTATAGTGTTATAGCAGCCTTGATTAGAAGACGTGTATGATGAGTTGTTGTAAGGGCTATCGGACCTTTTGTTTTCCTCAGAAAGTGCAACAGAGTGGCTGGATAGCGTCCTCTGCGTTGGAGGGCGTAAATTCTTGTTTATCAAGCCATCCAACAACTGGTTACTATTACTTGAAGAGCCATTAAGGGGCCCTTGCAGTACAGGCTTCGATGAGTTATTTGTGCTTTTTAAAAGAGGAACTTTCGTTGAGTGTGAAGAACCAACAGTGTCGCTTCCCATGTTTTTCGGTACAGTCGAAAGATCGATATAATCTGGTCTTGATGGACCTGGCGAGCTGGGTACAGTGTCAACACGGGAAGTAATCTCTGTTGTTTCGACCCTTTGTTCTTCTTCATTATCGACATTGTTGATGGTATCCTTGTTGCTTCGCTCGTCCCCTGGGTTGGTATCGCTATCATTATGGTTCCCAGGGTCTTGGTTCAATTCGTGTATGTTGTCGTTATTGTAATCTTCGTTAATACTGTGTTCGTAGACAAAAGTTTCGTCGCTATCAGACGATTCAACATCATCAACTGCACTAGCAAGCTTGGCAGCAAATATGTCAGTTCTCGTAGAATTTTGCTTCGGCAACTTTTTGGATTTTTTGGGAGCTATCGAAGTCACTCCTGTGGAAGATCCACCATTGTTGTTATTTTCATTAAGTTGTAGATTTGGGATATTCTCCAGAATATCATGGGAAGCGGAACTGGTACTTGATATAGTGGATGTGGGATTTCCAGAGATATTTCCTGGGAAAGTGACGGCCTGGGGTGACCTGTTCATGATTTCACTGATGTTTTTAGGTTGAGGTTCCTTACCACTGATGATCTTCTGTTTGACTTTCAAAGACTTATTTAGGTTCGACAAAACATTTTTGTCAAGCTTTGTGGAGCTTCCTGAAGTCCCTGTCTCTCCCTGAGTGGCTGTTATGGAAGCAGCTGAAGAACTGTGGGGTCCACTATTTGGCACCAAAGATGAGGTAGAAGAGATTGTGGAAGAAGTTAAATCTAGTTTGAGATTTCTTGGAGGCTTGATCTTTTCTTCACTCATAACAGGCCCCGTCTCACTTGATCTCTGAGGTGCACTTGGAGCATCACCAGGTGTCTCTACCTGTTCATTAGGAATGTTGTTCTGCTCCACCTCGTTCTTGCGAACGGCTTTATTTTCCAAATCACTCATTGGCACTCAGTCTACACAGAATACTCCGAAGGTGGACGGGAAACAAATGCAGTCAGTGACGAGGATTTCAGATCACTATTAGTTGGAGAAAGCGAAGCGACTGTCTTCTTTAATTATACCCACTGTTGGTCACCTTTAATGCGCAGAGAACCACAAGGAATAATAGTGAGAAGCCACAACAACAACTACCTTTGGACAAATGATGGATGAATATCGGTAGTACTGTGGAGGGTGTAAATATCAACACTTCTAGACTGAAACAACAATCTCTATGGCACGAAAACAACCTTATAATATAGTGTGTGACAACACTGTAGTTTACTTAGCTAGAGAAAAAAGTGCGTGGACCGATCTCAAAGCAACAACACTTTCCACTTGCCTGCGTTGACAATAACCCCGACACATGATGGAGACGCGACTTCACTAGACGAGAACTATCGGGGAATGCGAGAATGACGGCCTCTTGCAGTGGGGTTGGTAATTTGTGCCGCCTGCCACGAACGGTAGTCTCTTAAAGCCTTGACAGTTGCCAATCTCTCATTCTGTAAATATAGTGCATGGCTAAAATTGAACATCGCCGTCAAAGTAGTGTGACAAGAGAGAGTAGCTACTAAGTAAGAGTGCTTGTCGGCTCGGTTCTACAGGTTTAAAATAATCATGCATTCGTAATATATCACTGACGAGCGAAGCCCTGGCTGGCACTGCGGCGGAGTGGGGCTCTGCCCACAGTAGAGGTTCGTCTCACACTCATAATGTCTGGCTTGTTACGGGAAGTGGGGGGTGCAGTAGGCACCACTGAGTACTTTCTTTGCTTGAACAAAACCCCGACTTGTTTGACATTCTTCTGATGATCTGGCTCGACTTTGACAAACCAATCCAAAGACTCATCGTACTCATACATATGATATTCGGTTCCGTAGGGCCTGCTTTCCAAGCAGTATAAGCTGTGCAATGGCACATCTAGTTCCCCAATTGCAGATCTATCCAAATTCAAGAAGTATGCCAACAAGATACGGAGTACCACTCTATGACTTATAATCAATAAATGGTCAGTGATTCTCTCGATTTCAGTAATGAGCGGTCTGAGTCTTGTCAACACATCCAAGTAACTCTCACCTCCAACTCCGGGGTACCGGTAGGTCAACTTGTTCTGGATTCTCGCCTGATACTCTTTGTAATATCTGGTCTGGATTTCTTCATACGTTAAGCCCTCAAACATTCCTCCTCCTAACTCGTTTAGCATTCTCATTTCCTTGATAGAATACACTTGGTCATCAAAATATTCGCCGGTTTCAATGGCCCGGGTTAGCATGGATGTCCATACGTAGAAGTTAGGCTCAGATGGGATCTGGTTGAGGGGGTCTTCATCTTCGTCAGCGTCGCTAAACTGCTTCTTCATGTAACCGTTGTACTTCAACTCGAGACGGTCTGAAAACTGTTTGAGTTGCATTTTTCGAAACTCTTGTCTTTGGAAATTCATAAACTTGGCCAATGCCTTGGAGAACTTTCTTCCACGTTTGGTCAAGTGGGAGTCACCACCAATACGGCCACTTAAATTATCAACACTTTCCCCGTGACGTGTAATCCATATCTGTCTTTCACATAAGTTGAAGTTCAACAAGAAATAAATAGTTTGAGACGCCAAAAAACCTTGAACGTTGTAACTGACAACCTTCTTACCTACGTCAATCATCTTCACGTATTGGAAACCTGGGATTTTTTCTTCTGCTTCGTCGATGGGCTCGTATGCTTTTTCATAGTTATGTAAACGTCCAACAAAATCTTTCAAAGCTACCTCAGGGTCCATGTTCTTGTAGTCCGGGCCTGAAAGCTTCAAACGGATATTACTTTCGATGATAGCAGGATCTGTACATATGCTCTCAAGGAACAAGACCTTCAACTCACCATTTGACCTTTCCTGAATCCGCTTAAGGACTCTTGAACGTCTTCTTTTGGTGGAATTAGTGGCATCAAAGACCCCGACTGATCCGTTGCCTTTCAAAACATAGTCTAACAACTGATCCAAAGTATCCATTGCCCACTTTTCCCTCAAGGCAGTGTAGGCCAGGTTATCTGGACTGAAAAAGTCTGCATCATGGCTGGGAGATTTGGGAGAAGCTGCGTGATCAACAGGAGAGCTTAACTCGTTGTTTGGAGTATGTGTGTCTGGCAACGGCCTATTCTCAGGTCCGTTGTTGTTGGCGATATCCAAACGTCTGGTGTTACCCACATTGAAAACACGACAATCATGCTGTAACCAATTAAGATAACGAGTCAACTTGTTGGTAATATAGGACTTACCTCTGGCAGGAAGACCCACCATAACAATCACCAATTTGGAGCCAACATCCACCGAAGCAATCCTTCCATCAGGGGAGGTTTTGGACGACGTCTGTCCAGGTATGTTAATGGATGTGTAAGACTTTTTCAGCTTAGGATTGCTGAGAAGAGTCTTGAGCCTTTCAAGTGAAGATGTCTTCTCAAAAGTCTTCTGAAGCTGATATGGTATTTCGATCGGGACATGATGCTCCATAACCACTTTATCTGGATTTGAGGCTCCTGGGTCCTTTTCCTGCGAAAGCAAAGGAGCCAGGACCAGACCTTCGGGGCCCACGTGAGTGGTAACAATGGTAATGGGACCAGGACTGGCCTTCTGGCCAATCTTATGCGAGGGCTCTGCTTTACCGCCAACTGCCTCCTGGCGCATCTGGCTTTGTGCAGATGGTACTACCGGCACCGGTGCTGGTGTACTTTCCCTGGTGGCAGTAGGAGACATCGAGGTGGACAGGCTGTTGGACCTGCCCAAGTCAGCAAGATTCAAGTGGGAGATGTTCTTCATTCTTTCAATACGCCGGCGTGACGCTTCTTCTCCTTCTTCTTCTGCCACTGTAGGAGTTTCTCCTTCATAATCGCTATGAAGCTCCGGGGACGTCATGCTGGAAACAATGGGGGTATCAGTCAAAGGACGCTTATTAAATTCTGGCAAATTGGAGGATGAGTCCGAGAGTTGGCTCTCGATGCTTCTGGTCTTCTGCATCCGCTCGTTGTAGGGATAGGAAGGTAATTTGCGAAGATTGTACTTCTTGAGCTTATTATTTAGCTTGTCATCTGGATATTCCTCGGAAAACTCCGGGGAAAGCTGGTCGGTATAAGTGTCATCGGCGTCACTCGACTCGTTGGATGACGTGGGCAAGCTCACGAAATTATTGAACAGGACTTTCTTACTGTTGTCGTTAGAGTTGGCAGCTCCAGGATGAACCAGAGAAACGCCGTTGGTAGTGACAGATTTAGATGCATTTGATGGGGGCGTTCCTCCTTTGTGGTACTTTTCGATCTTTCGTTCCTCGGGTTGGCTCTGGGGTGAACTCGAGCTCGTGGACATCTAGAGGAGATGTGTGAATCGGTTTATGTGTTGTAAATTTCCCATCTCGCTCATGAATTCCAAAACTTTAAGTCGCACATGCGACCTGCATACAAGATCTCGGACTTGCCAGACGTTGGCAACCGGAGTGGGACTTTGTATGGTAAGACAGACAGAAACTGTTTCAGGCCAGTGGTTCGAGACACGAGGGGATGGTGGGAGACAACTGAGCACACTACTGCTGAAGAGTCGGGCTTTTGCGTCACAGTGATACCTTGCTCGCTCGCATCGTACCATGGAACCCTGTTTAGGACGTACGGAGCGTCGGAGATCCTCCCTCCGACCGGGGATCCTGTCGCTGAAATCGATCTTAGATTAGTGAAGAGCAAGATAAGAGGATGGATTGCGACGGCATACTGTAGGTGTGTGGATAGCCAGAGCAGCTGGGGTATTTTGGAGGGTTTTGGTGTCCACACGAACAGTCTCTACATACTAATATTAGTGAGCATACTCAATTGTTAGTGGACATGAATTATTAGTGAGCACAAATTATTAGTGAGCACAAATTGTTAGTGAGGAATTTGTGAGATTTGCACAATTGATGAATCTTACTCGCGATGAGCATGTCGTTTAGCTTCGGATTCAGTGAAGACGATTTGAACGGGGATACCACAGGGTCGGTGGTCCATGACTCTGTTGCCAATGGAAAAATCAAAGAGCCATTGAAAGCTGCCGAAGAAGTCGTGGTTCCCGAAATCACGGTCCTCGATGAGCTTCTACAGCTGCTTCTGGGATTGTCTCTTTCTTTTGAGTGTACTCGCTCTGCAGAAGGTAACACTGTTTACAAGCGGGCATTGTACGACATTAAGCATCAGGTGATGACAGAGGACAACGAGGAGCTTACTGATCTTCTTTTGGCCGATGATCTGGACCTCAAGAAGAATTATTACGAAGGTGGATTCAAGGTGTGGGAATGCTCGTTTGATGTGATAGACAAATTGAATCAGCACCCGAACTTCAACGGGTGCCAGAGTGTCATTGAGTTGGGGAGCGGCACGTCCTTGCCATCGTGTTACATCTTCCACCAACGACTTCTATCTGCTTCGTTGCCTGCAACACCACCTCCTTTAAAGATGGTTCTCTCCGATTTCAACTACCATGTCCTCCGACTCGTAACCCTTCCAAACTTGCTTATAAACTGGTACGTGGCTAGAAAATCACAGGAAACAAGCGAGTTCCGAGTCACCGAAGACCTTGTAGCCGAATTTAAAGCGGACTTGGCTAGCCTTAACATTGATCTCGTGCTCATTTCAGGCAGCTGGGGGACCAAGTTTCTCGAGCTTTTGGCTTCTACAGACTTCGACCTAGTTCTTACATGTGAAACAATATACTCTCTTGAGTCATTGCCCATATTGGGCACCATGTTGATACAAATTCTTGCAAACTCCACCAACGCAACGGCCGTGGTGGGTGCAAAAGACTACTATTTCGGAGTGGGAGGGTCTGTGGCAGAGTTCGTCAACTACATCAAAGCCCATTCAGACCTACATGTAATAGTCCACGAAGTAAATAGTCAGCTCAAGCGATCATTGGTAGAGTTACGTAAATGAAATTTATAAATGTGCATTGAGTTGCCTGCCTGGCTGGCCTAACTGTGTATAGCTCGGTTCGCTCCGCCACCTCAGATGAGAACACGCCTCTGCGTATTGCTCAAGCTCATGGCCTTGCCCATTCACATCCCCGGTTTTTTACCCCATCCCCAAAACTGTCATAGTGCTGGTAGTCAACTTCAAACCAAGTCTCTCCAATCACCGAAGCCCAAATAAAACACCCCATAATCAAAATCAGTTCATGGTTGTACACGACCCGCACTATTGAAATGTTTTACCAATAAAAACCGCACAAATTTTTTTCACTCAACATCAATACAGCAAAAGACGTATGTATAATATTGTACCAGAGTGTTGTGGTTATATGACTGGTGGTGAATGTCCTGTCAAAGCAGACCAATAATTACTGGAAACGACCAAAAAGCCGCTATTTTGCATGGCCGTTTGTCCGATTACATGTCTCCTAATCCAGTCAATATTCGAGATGCGAGTAAACATCAGAGGATCCCCTCTAACTTGCCCAATTGACCTCCCCTATGAACAAAAACCTTCAGTAGGAAATCACCGGAGTGCTTCCAAGGATCCCCTCTTCAAGCCATGGGAACCGCAAGTAGGTGGACTTTTTCATGACGATGCTACGCAAACCTCATTGCTGGCCACCGAGAGAAACGAGCATAATATCATTTTAGTTGGCCAAATAATACCAGTAGTACAGCATGGTGACCATTCCACGGCCACTACCTTGAAGATCCTTCACCACCACCACTTTGTTCAGGTGAGACACTTTCTCTTGATTGACGGGCCATTCCCCCTTGGTCGTGCAGATGGCGAGGTCCCCCTGCCCAATCAACGGTGAAAGTTTTCTCAGGTGATGATAGAAAACAACATTCTGAGTGGATATAAAATACGACTCAAATACTAACATCTATTTAGACCATGTTCCGTCATTCTATCCAAAGAATAGCTATTCGTAGTCAATCAACCGTTGCCAAGACCAACGCCAGAGTTTTATCTAATGCTCACGTGGGACATTTGGATAAGAGATGGGAATCATTACCTAAAGAAGACCAAACTGCCTTGATAGATGAATTAAAGGCTAGAATGGAATTGCCATGGCAAGAATTATCAGCCGAAGAAAAGAAGGCTGCTTATTATATTTCTTTCGGTGAATGGGGTCCAAGAAAACCATTGTACGGTCCAGGTGACAGATCTAAGGTATTCTGGGGTACTGTAGCTGGTTTGGCAAGTGGTGTAGCTTTATTCGCTTTGTCCAGAACTTTCGCTGCCCCTGGTCCATCTACTTTAGATAGATCTTGGCAAGAAGCTTCTGACGATTACTTGAAATCCAAGAACGCCAATCCATTCACTGGTTACTCCCAAGTCCAATAATTTATTCCTTTATTATTATGGTCATTTTAACATGATAGCATTTGTTTAATACACATTAGATAACATCAAAAAATAAAGAACAATATATATTAAGAGAAATTCCGCCATTGTATTCATATATATATGTATATATATTAAGATTACATTCTAAATATTTTTGCTTACTCTTTACTCATCATCATCATTAATAGGGCCAAACTCTCCTTCATAGATGGTAGCACCAGCTTTCCTGATATTGTCAACGGTTATGCATTCTTCCATTTCAAGGATCTGAGTGGCAGTTTTACGTTCAAACGGATTAGGTTGCAACATTTTGTTAACCAATCTATCCAAGTTATTGGACTTTGAGATCAAGAACTTTGGTGCATTAGGTGGAATAAGTTCTTTGATTTGGTCCAATGTGAGCTGCTCCGATCCCACAGATGGAGATTGATGAGCAATAGGGTTGTGGGGAGGTTGCAAATGAATGGAGTTGGATGAAAATCCAATTGAGTTGTAGGATGTAAGTGATGAGAAATTCCGGTGCTGAAGAAAATCACTGATATTATCACTAGACAACTTACCGGCATCACTTAAGTCACCAGACCTCAATTTCCTCCAAGGTGTCCCGTTATCAGGTAAAATGATATTCGTAGCGATTTCCAATATAATCAATCCCACAGAGAAAATATCTGCAAATGGAGTGTATATCTTATCATTGATTAATTCTGGAGCAATGTAATTTCTGTCCCCCTCCAAGTCAAAGTCTTTTTCGAGAATTGGTAATTTGGTAGCTAAACCAAAATCTCCAATCTTCAACGAACCTTCAAAAGTAATGAAAATGTTAGCTGGCTTCAAATCTAAGTGCAAATAGTTCTTCAGGTGGATAAACTTCAACCCGCTAAGAATCTCGATCAAAATCTTCCACACCCGGAACTCTTCAATCTTGTAGTTTTTGTTGTCTTGAAGGAAATTGAAAAGAGTTCCACCTTCACAAAATTCCGTCATAATGTAGTAGAAATTGTTGTATTCCCACGCTTCAATAAAATACATGAGATATTCTTTTCCTTCTTCCTGTTCTTTCAAGTTAATGGACTCATTATCCTTCACGGATGTCAACGCCCTTAATGCATTAATTTCTCTGGCTATATTCTTGACCTCCAACTTACCATAAATGGGCTTTTTAGATCTCTTGATAGCAAATTTTTGGTTATCAAAATTGCACTCAAAGGCGATCGAGAATTCTCCCTTGCTTAGGTACTTGATATTGGGACTTCCAAATTTCTCATTCAAGTGCTCATCTATGGTTGATTTGTCTTTCAATTGATCTTTAAATTCAGACTCTTCGGGATTGAACTCAACGCCTGAGTCCACCGTCTCTATATTGTGACTCACCACATCTGTACGGTTAGATTTCAAGTGGCTTGTTTTCCTCTTTACTGTTGGAGTAGATGGTTCAATATTGACTGAAAGAGGACTAAAGTTGGCAGGAGTACTCCTCGATTTCTTAACAGACTTTGTGGGAGTTTCAAGGAACTCATCCTCAATCATTATATCGAAATCATTCATATTCACATTTGGTTCGTGAGCTTTCCTGATACTATTCTGGATTTCATCTTGGATCTTGAAAAGTGATATCGTAGAGTCATTGGAGTTGTTATAACTCTGGTTGTGAACATGATTCCTCCCCACTTCAATTGAAACCTCGGAACTATTTTCGTTGTCGTAGAAGTTTGGCTTGTCATTAAAGAGCATAATGGGGTGCTTCTTGATGGGAGTCTCAGGTGGAAGCTTATTTATCTGGTTGATCATAGAACTCTTTTTCATTAGACCTGTAGATTTGAATGCAGTTTGTAAGGGCTTGACGAATTGATATGACTTCTTCTCTTCGTTCTCTTTGTCGTTGAACAAGCTATTATCAGGATAAGCAGCAGGCAGGTGTATATGAGCCAACTGTTGCAGCTGTGCATCATCTTGAAATATCTGAACAGTAGGATGGCTGTGTGTCAGGGTAGAAACACTTGGGACTCTTCTATTTTTCGAAGGCAGTTCTGAATCATCAATCATTACATCTTCCACATCATAGTATTCGAACTTGATTGGTGAGGAATGTTCTGTTTTCCTTAACTTGGTTGACGATTGCTTGAAATTGAACAACTTGTTCAAAGGATTGGTCTTGATTCTGATTAAGTTGGGAGAAGCTCTATTGGATGATGAAATTTCATTAATACTAGGCTTTTTATTCAAACTCGTATGGGATGTTTTCAATTTCAAGTGTGGAGAGGGAGACTTACTGATCAACTGATGGGGTCTTTTGAATTTATTGGGAAATGCAGGGGTTGACTCGTTAGAATGGAACTTACTCTTTGGGGTTGAATTGTTGAATTCAAAGTTCAACTTGTCGTTTATAGAACTTTTGTAAGGAGTATTCTCAGTAGAGCTAGTCAATTTCTTATCACTCAACTCCAACAAATCAAAGTCTTTTTTGTTAACCTTCGAGTCGATCGACAAGTTCAAGAATTTGGAGGATCTCTTTATACTGGATTCGAGTTTGGGCCTAGTGGACTGGAAATTGGAGTTGACTGTGTAGTCATCATCTTCGTTGAGTGTCGAAGAAGTGGCATCATTCACACAAGTGTCATTCAAACTGTTGACGATTATGTCGTCGTTGCTTAAGCACTCATCAATGTTATCATTAGTGTACAAGTCCTGCTTGACATTGAATGGAGGTGATTTGTTGATCTTCTTATGAACGTCCTTTTCTCGGGGTGTGTCGATGTCGTCCAATATCAACGAGTTGAACGACCGAGAGAAGTGGTTGTTGGTGAAGAATTCAATCGAGTTGTCGTGTTTAGAGGCCGACGTTTGGGCGTTTGATATGGACATCGAGGTGGATGGGCCAGCCTGTTGATGCAAGTGTCTGGACTTGAGCTTCTTAGTGTTGGGAGTCTTCAAAGAGCTATCTGATTTGGTGGAAGCTGAACCGGCTGTGACCAGCGGCCGCTTGTAATTCATGACTTGTTGATATGAAAGCTAGTGTAAGAATGGTGTGGATAATAAATAGCTGGTGTTTAATTCTTTGTTGTTTCAAAAAGACAATTCTAGGAGGAGCTTCCTTAATCGGCGTGATTAGGTGTTAATAACTTTTGAGTTCACACAATGGTAGCAAGTGGAAGATGAAATTTGTTTGAAGACACTGAAGAAAATGTTGAGTGTATAAAGTAAATAAACAAAAGATGTAAAACAAAAGATGCGAAAAATAAAAACATATGAGTTTTGTGACACAAACACGCGTCAGGAAATTCGATAAACGTTGCAGGCATTGAGGTTGTGGGAGAGAGAGGCCTCGTGGGTGGTGGGTAGTTTTTGGTGGGGAGGAAGGGATGAGTATAGAGACGGGGGTGCTGTGCTGAATATAGGGATAACGGCTCTGTGTGTGATGGAAATGTGGCCGTGGAGTGCAGTGCTGGAGTCGCTGGGCGCCTAGGCCACTTACCGCGATCTCGTAGTAATTCTCGTAGGAGTTCGTGGCAGGCCCCCGGAAATAACACAACAGTGCGAGATGTGGTCCAAGAGGTCACATAGGGAGCTGTTAACTTGTTACAGAGGGCAGCTATCCTGAGACGGCTGAGGGTCTGTAACATGATGTGACACTACAATCATAACACTCGCTTATGGTACTGGAGGTTCTACACTCAGGTTCTACACATTACCTGAGGTTCTACACTCAGTGGTTCGTCACCTTACTGGGAGCTAACCGCGGATCCCGCAGAATAACCTCCTGCTGTAACAGAGGTAGGCCCGCAACTTGATGTGACACTAGAACTTAACCATTTCTAACGTACGGAATACCTTAGACGCATGGTCTCAGAGCCATGCCTGAGGAAGCTAGCTCCCACCATCAGCGGCATACCACAGCCTCTGCCGCTCCCACAATATAACCTATATAATCTATATAATCTATATAACCTATATAACCTATATAGCCCTGCATAGACCTGCATAGCCCTATCCCTATAAACTTTGCTGGGGTGATGGTGCTGGAATTATCGGTGAACTCATCGCCATTTGGCACCGTGGGACATATCGGGCAATTACCGGCCGCAAAAAAAGAAATTGGTCCAAGGGCCTGGTTGGACAATCAGCATGCTGCTTGTCATATACTGAACGACGTCGGCTTGTTCGATCTAAAGTCCGTCGACTCCTGAGGAATCTGCAGAGGAATCAATCGAGTCAATCAGCACAATAACCCCAGGGCTGCAGCAAAAATGTGCTCTTCTGATTGGCTTCTAGGTAATTGCGAACATATCGAATTTGACACATTTTTACGGATTTGGCCTATCGGAGACATTTTGAAAGTTTAGTTCCTCGTACTTGACAATGCCAATCAGACGAAGCCTCGGTTGTTGCATTTGGCAGCATTTCTGTTTGGTCTACCGCTAATCAAATGCCGAGCCTCGATGCAATACATTCTCATTTCTTGAAGAATCAGTGGTTTTATGGCATGTAGAAAAAAGATCGTTGGCCCATATTGCTTACTTATTAATACGACAACCATGATTGGCTGATGGCCATAGATTGAATTGATAATGTCGCACCGCACTCGTAACTAATCACCAAATGAGCATTCCGCGAGTTTCGCCATGGTTTTCTTGGTTCACGCACGAGAAAACATACTATTTTCTGCTGTTCGCTATGAGAATTTTTTACCTACGATTCTATCGGAATTTCCCAGTAAAACTGTTTGCTAACCCCCGGAGACTGAGGACACTCTCGACTTTGCCGTCAGAACCAACACCTTTTATAAAACCATTCAACCAGTGAACTCTACCTTTTTTAATTTCACCTATCGGCCCTCATAAATCATCAGTTCAAACCGGTTATGCCTGTCAATTGTCATCAAAACGACCCCACCCCTCTGGGCGAAGCTCGAGTACAAACACCGTTCGAGCCCCTGCCGTGTGTTGACACGACCCCAGTACCGGCTCATACATCCACAGACTTGAACAATCAGTCCAACGAGCCCAGTCTGCCTAATGATAAGCACAACGATAAGCATAATGATACAGCAAGCATCACCAGTGAAGGGTCCCACATCAGCCTGGTAGGAACGAGTCCTGATACGACCAAACGAATAAAGGTGGATGTTGTGTCCCAACACGAGGTGATTGACGGCCAACAGTGCTCGAACTGTGGAACTAAGTCTACGCCACTTTGGCGTAGGTCTCCAAATGGAACGCTCATTTGTAATGCATGTGGGTTGTATTTGCGGTCAAACAACACAAACAGGCCTGTGAACCTCAAGAAAACCCCAAACTTCATCAGTGTGGAGAATAAGTCCAACGGAAGTTGTGCTGGAGATGGGCAGTGTAATGGTACCGGAGGAAGTGCTGCTTGTAAGGGATGCCCGGCTTATAATAACCGCATGGTTTTGAAGAAAAAGCACGAAGATATCGCCCGTGGTGAGCCAGACAAGAAGCTTGAAACGAAAACACCTCCTCCCAGTGATCTTGCAATTGCATGCTTCAACTGTAGCACCACCATCACCCCTCTTTGGCGTCGGGATGATAATGGAAACACAATTTGCAATGCTTGCGGGTTGTACTATAAGCTCCATGGGCTGCATCGTCCAGTGAGGATGAAAAAGGCCACCATCAAGAGAAGAAAGAGAGCTGTAGAGAAAGATAAGCCTAAAAGCCAATCCGAGTTAAGCTCTGGCGAGCCCGAGGATAGTAAAACTAAGAAAATACGATATTCACCCCAGACGTCGTTCGAAGATTCGCCTGCTAGCCAGTTACAGTCCCAAGCTGAAGCCCGGTCTCAGGCTGCCTCTCAACCTCAAACTCATATCCAATCTCCTCAAGCCAGAGCCTTAGCATCTCAAGCTATACTGGCGAGACCTGAGTCTCCAAACACTTCTTTTCCATTGCCTCCTCAGCAGTCCTACATTCACCCCGACAGCACTGGTCCATACCAGGGTCAACCACCACATCTTCCTGCTGTCGGACAACAGTTTTACCCTTACGGTATGGCCCAACACCATTTTCCTCCCTACAATGGCTCAGGAAGGATCCCTAATGGCCCCGGCCCCTTTCCTGGTCCTCCACCTCCAAGTCTTTACAGCCTACCACCTCCAAGGCCGTCTTCCCAGTCTCCAATGCCTGTCTCCATCAAATTACCGACTATACACAATACGTTTGCTACAAACCCAATGTCGGTATCGCATCCTATGATCTCACCAAACTCCCACACTCACAGTCAGGCCTCGTCGTCTCAGCTGTCAGTAATTATGGGTCTTAGTCATAGTGGGGCTCTTCTGAAGCCAAATTCTCCCATATTAAAACAGGAGTCCACTCCGCCACGGGAACACAAATCCTTGGCAGTAGATTTCACCAATTCTTTCAAAAGTAACAAAATATCAATTGGGGGCTTGTTGAATGACGGAACCCTGTAATATAGTAACTATTGGATAGCCTTTACATTTATGTTAAAAATGAATAATGCAAATACACTTCTTAGCACTGCGATGCGAAGTTTTCAACTTGTTTAAATAGAATAATGAAGTGGCTATTGGTGGGCGTATCTCTATGGGTGGCAGCTGTTTGTTTCGATCCCAGGCTCTACAGCTTCCGACTTGATAAGGTCCTAGGTAATGTACCTGAATCGGCTCTCCAGCCTCGCAGTTCTTCTTCAGGCCCCCGTGACGACGTTTTAAATTTTATTGATTATTCAAGCAACTTTATAACCCATTTCGAACGTTACAAGGATATTATCCAAACAGATACCGAAGAGTTCCAACGGCTCAATCACCACATGGAAGACTCATCACATGAATCCCCAGCTTTACATTGGTTCTTCAAATTGAAAACAAGGGCCTCCAATCAGCTTAGGGTCGTTGCTCAGATCCTAAAACGGTACAAAATTTATAACATCTACTCGTTGGAAACGAAGTTCGGAGAGTATTTGATGCTTGTGGATAGTTCGTTGGACTGGTCCAATATGCAATTGACCCAGTGGATCGGCGAATTCCAAACATACAGATTCCAGACTAACCACAGTTGGTGTGATAATATTGATTATTTCCATACTGTCAAGTTCGTAAAAGCAGGCGATGCTTTGTGGAAGAGCTGCGACGAGTTGGCCAGCACAGATGCCAAAGAAAAGGTTGCAGATACAGCCACTGACTTGCCCACTAGAGATGAGTTGTGAGAGACAAAACGTCGCAAATACCTAAAGTTTTCACTCTCAGTATGAGCAGACATCGATATAGAACCAGATGGAAACTGAAACGAAAACCTACACGGTCCCAATACTACATAATCCTTTAAAAACTTGTACTCGCCACATGTAGTCATCCAAATTCGTGTACCTCTTCTTATCTCAGTTCGCAGTCGAGTGCTTATCCCCAGATTTCGAATCCTCACGCGCAATTGCGATAAAACTAGCGATTAGTATAAGCAACTGCTGGAGGTTGGATTGTTTACCCAGTCGAAGAAACAACAAGGATCGATGTCGGTGGATAATTCGCTCGAGAGAAAGATCAAGGATATAGCAGCGGGCTTTGTGGGTGGGGCAACCCAGGTGCTTATTGGGCAGCCGTTTGACCTCGTGAAAATTCGATTGCAAACTCTGTCGCACCACAGCAGTTCGGGAGCCATTATCAAGTCTGTTCTTCAAAAGGAAGGTGTTTCTGCCTTTTACAAGGGAACTTTGCCGCCACTTGTTGGAGTCGGGGCTTGTGTATCTTTGCAATTCTATGGTTTTCATGAGACCAAAAGATATATTCTCCAAAAATATGGACAAAAAGAACTAAATCTTTGGCCTCAGACATACATATGTGGTGCAATTGCTGGTATTGTAAACACTCCCATCACCACCCCTGTCGAACAGTTGCGGATATTGTCTCAATCGAGCGTCAACAAAACGAGTGTTCGTCATCTTGTCGGAGAAATCTACAACAAGAACGGATTGACAGGGCTATTCCGAGGATTGAACATCACCTTTTTGAGGGAAATTCAGAGTTATGGGGTGTGGTTCCTTGCGTACGAGCTGACTATCCAGCAACTCATCAAGTATCGTGGCTACAGTATCAGAAATGATATTTCAACTCCGGAGTTACTTTTCAGTGGAGCTTTAGCAGGTAATCTTTTGTGGCTTAGTGCCTACCCCTTGGACGTTATCAAGTCGAATGTTCAAAGCGATAGTTTCCTGAGCTCCAAGTTCAAAGGAAGTTCCGTTTCGGCTGCAAAACATATTTATAGAACCGCAGGTATAAGAGGATTCTGGAAAGGGATTGGGCCATGTCTCTTGAGGGCCACCCCGTGTTCTGCCGGGACCTTTGCCTCAGTCGAGTTGGCTTTACGACTACTCGGATAGATGATGTATTCAAGCAATAAACCCCATGTATAAATGAAGCAAGTTAAATAATTTAAAGCACTGCTCTAAACTGCTCTTAAGCAACACTCGAAATTACCGTTTGGGTTATTCTATTATTAAATTTTATCGCCGTTTGCAAACCTCCATCACCCGGAACCAATGTCCCCGTCCTGTGCCACCAACTCAACCAACATCTACCACCTCTCCTTGACCAATCAAACATGTACCACGCACGACCCAGTTTGCAGCCAATGAGAGCAATGAGATTTCTTGTTACATTCTCAGTGAATTTTTTTCTTCATATTCCAAATCCTCCTCAACAACACACAGTAGCAAATGTTCAGATCGATCATACAAGCCAGAGGTTTTGCCACCGGTAGCCGACTCCTTAAGCCTGTGGTCAACGAATATCTCACTACCGGGGCCTCTGCCCAATCGATCTGGCCCAAAGGCTTCAGGTTAGCTCAACCTAAGACCTGGGAAGAATCGAGCGAAAGTGCTTTGAGTAAGGCCACCAAGTTCTTCTTTCTTAACGAGATCGCCAGAGGAATGTACCTCTGTTTGGAAATGTACTTCCGTCAGCCATATACCATCTACTACCCTTTCGAGAAGGGGCCCATTTCTCCGAGATTCAGAGGAGAACATGCGTTAAGAAGATACCCAAGCGGTGAAGAAAGATGCATTGCTTGTAAGTTATGTGAAGCCATTTGCCCGGCTCAAGCCATTACCATTGAGGCCGAAGAAAGAATGGATGGATCCAGAAGAACCTTCAAGTACGATATCGACATGACCAAGTGTATTTACTGTGGTTATTGTCAAGAGAGTTGTCCAGTTGATGCCATTGTTGAGACTCCAAACGTTGAATACACCACTGAAACCAGAGAAGAGTTGTTGTACAACAAGGAGAAGTTGTTGGAGAACGGTGACAAATGGGAACAAGAATTGCAATACTGTATCGATGCCGATGCTCCATACAGGTAAGAACACAAGTTGTCAGCATTAGGCATGAGTAAACATCTACAAGCTCAACACGAGTAACCAGCACAGCAATCACATCAAAGCACAAGTTCGCCAGACAGACTTTATCTGTGTGTAATATAGTGTATGCATTTATTTATAAACAAATCTTTGAATGTTTTGGATGGAGCTACGCTAATACGCTAGATTTCCACACCATCACGCTAGTCATCGCAGCTCGAAGCTACACGACCACGCTAGTATTCGGAGCTACACTCCCAGAACTCCTTCGAGGAGGACTCTACAGCCTCTAGTACATATTGCCCATATTGGCTGGTGAGCCACACTGAACATCGAAGTTGCTCGATCCTCTGAAATACTCTTGAAATTCCTCCACCCTCGAAAACACTCTTGGTCTATGCTGGTCTATACTGATTGGACGGGTCCAATGCGCATAAAAGACCTGGACCACAGTAACTGACCGATACAGGACTAAACCCTGCTATCGTGGTGACAATAGTGCGCTCTCCCATTATTACAGGCTTCTGGATGGCCCAAATTGTTCTCTTACATCACCTACAAAACAAATAGCACCCCTGCCTCTCCCCCTCCGCCTTCTATATACCTACAAACAACCGCTTCCCCTAACGGCCCTCCCGTATCCCCGAGTTACCATTTTTGACCCCCGAGCCTGTTGCTGCCTCCCTCTGTCGCTTGTTTCAGGTACGAATTGTGAAAGTCAGGTACAACAATTTCGCGCACTTTTCAAGGAACCAAATAAAAAAATTCTATCTTGAATAATAGAGTATGAATGAACCGGTCTTGGAGTCACCTTCGCTGTCGTCGGTATCGCCACCCTCCTTCGGTGGTCCCCGAGCTATAGAGCCGTACTCTGAGTGGACACCGTCTATTTCCGCCTCCTCGTTGGGTGGCACAGGTGAGTACTTGAAGTCTCCTAGCACCACCGTGAAACACACCCACGGCAATTACACCAACGATCGATACGATGCCCCCATAAAATTCCAGGCACCAAGGCTGCTTTCGTCGACCCCCAGACGAGATAGTCCCGGGTCTCCCGCTGTCAATGTGCCTACTTCCAGTGTTACTAGCCACTCCACCAGTTCGTCTTACTCATCATTTTCATCCTCATGTGATCCTCCTTCAGCGTCGGGACTGCTGCCAAAACACACCGTCAACTATAGCCCCAAGCACTCTCGGCGGCCCAGCTCTTTGACGTCCAACAGGAACATAAATATGAAGAATCTTTCCCTCAACTTGGACGAATCCACCAGTGCCAGTGGATCCGGGGGTGCCAGCACCTCCAACGGCCCCAGTAATAGCAGCACCAGCGGCACCTCTAAAAAGGGTTTATCTATTGCTATTCCTGATAGCAGTACCCCCAACGCATCACCATTTCTTGTATCTTCGCCTGTTAGCGTCCACAATAATTCCAATACAATGCTCGTTCAACTGAGCACCACTTCTGCATTCAAGCTACTGCCGGCCCGGACTTTGCCCCATATAATTAACGGAGGGAGCCTGTCGTTTGATCCATCTTTGGGTCCCTTGCATACATCAAAGAGCTACAAGTTTCCTGAGTCATCTACAAACCCGGATAAGATTTTAGATCTGTTCTCACGTATGAACGTCAGTAATCCTGAACCTCGAGCTCTTAATTTTAGAAACGTCGTGGTTCCTGAAGAACTACAGGAGCTGAGCCAACTCGACTCATATCCCAACGGTCCTGCCAATGTCTTGAACGGGTCGCTCTTTTTATATTCAGAGCCCACGGTCCAGGAAATCAACCAGTTTGATCTCGTTATAAACGTGGCAAAAGAATGCCCCAACTTGCTGGCCGAGTTTAACAAGCAAAATTCTCCCGGGAAAATGTACTTTCATCTACCCTGGAACCACACCAGCTCCATTTCCAAAGAGTTGTCTCGGTTGACCCAGTTAATCTCTAAATATGACGATCTGGACATCAGGGACCCCAGTCAGCCAAAACGAAAGATCTTGGTCCATTGCCAATGCGGTGTGTCCAGAAGTGCATCTGTGGTAGTTGCCTACTTTATGATGAAATTCCATTTGAATGTAAATGATGCTTATGAGTTGTTGAAGAGTGGTGCTTGTTTGAAATCCGAGCGAACGAACCGTGAAATATTTGAACGAGGATATACCATTGAGCGTTGTGACCGTATCTGCCCTAACATGAGCTTGATCTTTGAGCTTATGGATTTTTACGATATTTTAAATGATGTACAATAGATGTATAGTACGAAGTAATTGATGCATTGCATACCACTTTTAGCTATATGAGTTTCCGACAACAGACGGAGAAGCGCACCATAGATACAGTGCCCTCGGCCACTTAGCCAGCGGGTTCAACACCATATTCCACCACTGTTGGTACCACGGACAAAACCCAACTTTGTCCACTTTCTGGTGCTTCTACTAGACATCTGTCTACGCAACGGCCAAACAATAAACAATAAGCTATAAAACAATCAGCGACGCATGAAACATCAAGCCGTAAAAGTATAGTAAAACCTGAAACATAAAAAAGTGAAACACAGTGAACCTCATAGTAAAATCTGAAACATCAAGAAAAAACCCATGAAAATTAATTTGATGGACAACCAGGGCTTCTCCCGACCCAAAACTACTGAAGAAACTTCGAATACCAACACAATCGAGAACACATAAGGAAGCTTCCACTTCGTCCACCCCCTTGTTCTCCTGCCAAACTTCGATACTCCTTCTCTACAATATCTTTGTTAACTACTTGTCCGCGAAGAGTTCGAGTAAAAAAAATTAAGCTCAATGTCAGGGAATAACTATAACTATAGGAACCCGAAGAAGTATAAGTATGGCAACTACCATGGTGACTACTATGAGGGTCTGTCATCCTCATACGGTTCTAATCAAGGTGTCGGGATGCATGGAATGAATTCTTCACAAAACAATGGGAACTCAGACAACTCATACAGACCCAAGTACAAACGCAAGCCCAGCAAGCATTACGATAGATACGACCCCAAAAAGCACAAGCAACCTAATCAGGGATCCAGCTACTACCCGGGATCCGCCTCAACGTCCTCCAGCTTAGGAGCAAGCTCGTATACTCCAAACTATGGAAAGAATGCCAGCTATAATTCGGAACGAGCTGGTTCATATTATGACCGTCGAAATGAGAACAGGGCCGAAGGAGCAAGGAACAACTCGTATGATGAGTACCGGAAGCCCAAGCCGGCATTTGAGTTGAACTCCTTGAAACTGAGACTGTCATCCGTGGAAAGGAGAGATAAACCTCATGAGACAGACTCTTATAGTCCGCCGCCATCGGCTGTGTCTTCTACGGATGCCAATTTTGGCAGCGAAGAGAAGTTGGTGCTCGACAATGACTACGATTCCAACATCAGAAATGATGAGAAGTCAGCAGAGCCGGTTGTTTCTGACTTGGAGAAGCAATATACCAAATTTGAACCTGGTCCTGGGCTCTCATTTGAGCAAGCCCAAACTTTGCCTAACGTTCCAGAGAAAGATGAAGCTGATAAAAAAGTAAATGGAGAGCCTTCAGCTACACAACACAGCAATTCTGTCAAAACTGACGAGCCAGAGCAAGAACTAGCAGTGATACCAAAGAAGGAAATCGAAGACCAACCAAGGTTGCCTGCTGAAACAGGGCCCAGTCCTCCTTCCGGCCTCGAACCAGAGTCGAATGAGGGCTCTTTTGAAGCTGAGACTGACGCACACACAGAGACTTCATCAAGGCCCGTTACAGCAGAATACGAAACTGCGGAAGCCGAATCTACTGATAATGGGAACGCATCGTCAAGTTACGTATCAACTCTGAGTCCCTCTGGACAATCATCGGGTGCTACAGGATCCTTAGGCTCCTCTGGTGGCGCTGTTTCTAACGTCGCTACATCATCTCTCAGTAGTGCACCAATGATATCCAACCTCGATGCAAAAGTGGACGACATGATTGAAGAATATGACTCCGGAATGGAAATTGACTCTGATGCCGAGACAGTGGTTTCCGACACATTGCCAACCACTGAACACTCCAGCAAGTTGATAAGAGAAATACAGCCTGAAAAAAGCAAAAAGCCCTATGTTCTCAAGCGTGACGCCAGTGGAAGTTCCTTGTTGCAAAGGGCGTGTAAGAAAGGCAACTTTGAGGAGGTGGTTTCCTTGATCGAAAGGGGGGCAGACGCAAATGAATCAGACTTTTGTGGATTCACGTGCCTCCATGAAGCTGCGTTGAACGGCAATGTCCAAATCGTCAAGTACTTGATTGAGCATGGTGCCGATGTAAACAAGCAAGCTTTGCCTGACGGTGATTTGGAAACCCCATTGATTGATGCAGCCGATAATAAGCATCTTGAGATCGTTCAGGTTCTTTTGGATAATGGAGCTGATCCGAGAATCTTCAACAAAGATGGATTTACTGCTTTGACTAAAATACATAATCAGCATTACGATGAAGACGGCTATGAGGAGGTGATTCAGCTCTTGGAAAAGGCAAATGCAAAATTTGTGGAGAAGATCGATGACCATGTAAATAAAGCTAGTGTTCAGAAATCACCATCTCCAAATACAATCATTGAAGATCCAAATGATACTTATTTCAGTGAGCTATTGAAGAAGAAAAACCACACTGCTCAAGTCTACAAATATGCTGCTGAAGGTGTAAAGGATTTAGCCGTGCAGTATATTGTTGAAGGGGGTAGATTAGATTTGAAGCCTGATATTTTGATATTAGCGGCAAGAAATGGACATTTGGAATTAGTGGAAATTATGTTGGGATTGGTGGAAGATTATGATATTAATTTGCAGAACAAATGTGGTTTAACAGCTTTATTGGCATCCGTTGGGAGAGGTCATTACGGTGTAATCCAACTTTTGCTAGAAAAGGGAGCTGATCCTTTCGTCAAGCGTCGTCAAGATAACTTAAATGCCTTGGAGATAAGCCAGAGGTCTCCCGTATTTGATCACAATGAGATTGAATTGATCGAAAACAATATGAAGAAAAATCCAAATCATTTGATATTCAGCAAACCTAATCCTCTTCCCACCACCAGAGACGTGAAAGATTCCGAAAAGGATAAGAAGAGGAAACCCTCTAATGAAATAAATGAAAGAAAATTGAAAAAGATGAAGTCCAGAGATGATTCTAACAAGAAGGATGACCGAGAGTTGAAGAAAGTTAAATCCAGAGAAGTGGAGAAGGAAGAACCCTTGAATGTGAAACCCCAAACTTCGACTTTGTTCAAAGACAAAGCCGAAATCAAAAGAGATGTTTCTGAGTACGATCCGGTTGCATCGAGAGAACAGTCTGTCACACCTCCTCCGCAACCTAGAAGTCTCTCTCAGTCGCCTTCTCCAGTTCAATTGACTAGGGAAGAGGAAGAGATGAGAGCACAAAAGGAAAAGGAATTGAAAATTTACCAGGAAAAATCCGAGGCGAAGAAGAAAGCAAGGCGGGACATGTTCTTGAAGTCTGAGAAAGAAAAGGAACGCAGACGCCAGGAAGAAAGGTTAAAACAAATTGAGGCAGAAGAACGGATGAAATTGTTGAAGGAGAAAGAGGATGAGAATAAATTAAAGCAAATTGAAGAGGAAACCAAGAGAATAGAAAAGGAGAAAGAAGAAACCAGGAAGAAGCACATGTTTGAACTGATTCCTATGGGACTCAGGTATTTAAAAACCGAAGACTTGGAAAAGAACGATATCCTCAAGTACAGCCCTATCTATGTTTTCACATTTGGTGATAAAGAATTTGTTCTAGATTTACACATGGTTTTGGTCACGGGAATCAGCTATACCGATTTAGGCAGTACCTGTGAACAATCCGAAAAGATTCTTGCTACCCTTGTTGATAAATCCAAGTTATGGAATCTTCTTGCTCCATTGATTGGAGGGATGACGCCTTTAAGTCCTATCTCCAACGAACTCTTGGTCGAGGGGCATCAAAAATTCAAGAATCTCGAATGCCTGTTCATCTCTTTGGATAAAGTCAAAGAAGTTTTGAAATCCAGGGCCCCCTTGACCTATGATGTGATTGTAGGTTCTAATTTGTTCACCAAGGTCGATTTTGAAAACTTGAATGCTTTCAATGAGGTGGGGGGTTTACAGTCTACTGATGAGGTATCTTCTCTTGATATCCGATCTTCCAACGCATTCATTCCTTACAGTTTCAGACACAGACCTGATTTGCTCAAAGCTGTCTACGAAGCAAAAACCAAATTATGGTAGTTTGCTAATACTTGTATATTATTGTATTATAGCTGAAATGTATAATTACTATCGAAGTTGCGAAAAAAAATTCAACTCTCCCGATGGCTTCGTATACAAAGTATGTACTCAAAGAGCTCATAAGAGACGCATAACCGACAAAGAGAAGTCCGTTCTTGCAATATCCCGGACTTCTCAACTCCCAATTCTGCAAAGTTTTCAAGTACTAACAAAAGCAGGGTCTCAAGGGCATCCCTATACGAGAGTGGAGATGAGGTAGAAGATAATGAAGTTTATGTCCCCGATTTGGACTTGGAAATTGTCGAGGTCAATAATGCTGATAACCTGGAGGGAAGCGGTGTAGAGCTGGATGTGAAACAAGGTGACGAGTTCGACTTTCCGCTCTTTTCATTCGGAGGTACCTCTGCACCTAAAGTGCTTGATGAGGAACAACAGAATGAAGCTGAAAATTTGACTAAGGACAATGAAATAGAACCGCAAGACAGAGGAAGGTCTTCGGTTCAAGTTATGAAGATAATTTTGAGAGAAGACTCTGTTGAGCCGATCAGAAAAGAACGTTCCCTTCATCATTACTTTGCAGAATACTCCGACGAACAGAGGAAAAACTTCAAATTGGTAGCTGTCACAGGGCAGGACATCCTAGATGAAGTGCACTTAACTGCGGGTACAAAGGATTGGAACCAACACCGGGTTGTAAACTTGACTGAACTCAACTCGAAGATCGAACAGGATAAAGCACACAAAAAAAGGCCTGGAAAAAACAAACGAGTCAACAAGACTAAAGCTAAAAAGCGGGAAGCGGAAAGAAAGAGAATACACAAGGAGAACGAGAAAAGATTGTTGAAAAAGAAGTTCCATAAGAGAGGAGGAAAGAAGAATAAAAAGGCTGCAAAGCCCAATACTGCAACCAATCAATAACAACCCGAATCTCTATAAGATTTGGACCCATGTATAATAGGATAGAACTGTACATTATAGACATCGTACCAGATAACCCATTCGTCTCAGCCGTGGCAAATACTTGTTACTCTTCCAAAGCTTCAGCAGCCGTTGAAATATCTGAATCGCGATCAAGTGAAAACTGGACATCAAAATGAAAGGTCCTGATGAACTTGAAGACTTTGAAGCATTCTTAGAAGACAACTTCAATGCTTATAAGTTCGCCAACGACTTGTTACTTGCCACAAACGATAGGGACACCACTGAGGTCGATATCGAAACTAGCATAAAAAAGCTTACCTTCGATATAGATGAAGTCGAGAAGCGTATGACGAACACTGCTTCTCAAAACTACGAAAGCTTGGTATCCAACTTCAATGAGATCGAGCACACCAACAGTTTGATGAAAGACAAAATATCACCTCTGCTTGGTAGGGTCAAAGGGTCAATTGAAAGGATAAAAACAGAGATTATTCAGCCCTTTGACCAAGCTCAAAAGTTGAATACGGCGTTGAAAAAAGTCCACACGACGCTTGACCTTCTTAGAGGCTCAAACTTCTTCTTTCTTTTGGTTCTGCAAGTGGAAGAACTCGAAAAAAGCGTTCAGAATGATGAAAAGACGAACAAAAATAATGATTTAATCAAGTTGGCTAGACTATATAAGCAGATCAATGAACTTTATGAGACTGAAAGAAATTCAAAAGACAACGATATACATACCTCGTTGCTATCAGTCAAAATGGTTAGAGATTATCTAGCTATTCATACAGGCAAGAATCATCAACTAGTGCAAAATTGTATGGAGACGATAATCAATGAAATCGGTCATAATACAACATTCACGATCGGGAATTTGAAACTTCAACACAATTTAATTGCATATTATATACTACAGAAAGACAAGTTCTTGGAAACGCTCGAGAAAGCTGCTATTTCGAAACAGGTCAATACCATTTCCAACCAACTTTCTCGTTCACTTCAATCCCCGAGGAATTTTACTGTGATTTTAAAGGAGGTGAAGCATGACAGTATAGAGTTTTTGGAGAAGCTAGTCGCCATTTTGTCTAGCTGTGATATCTACAAGCTTAACAGTTCCACCAATTTGTACCAAATTCTTTTGGACGAATTGGAATCTGACTCTCTCGAGGAAATGTATTGGACAAAGTTAACACTTAAGTTCAAAAAAAGCATAGCATCCACTATGGCTAGAGGTGGACCAATTGCTAAAAACCTAAGGACCTATCAACAAGGACTACGAAATTCGTTGAATGAAACTTTCAGCGAATCAGGAGAGTCCAAACAGCTTCTGTTATTCTTGGAGGCGATCGAGTTGATATCCCAAGGTCGTTAGTTTAAAAAGGTATGTATTTTTTTGAAACAGATATTATATTAATCTACTATTGACTGACTTTGTTTTTCAAAGTATTTAAGAACTCTCTGTATGCTTGATCAGTTCCAGTCTTATCTTCGACCAAACAACTTGTAGCCCACATTCTCAAAGCCATTAAGTCCCGCTGAGTGGTGATTTCCATTGGCTCATGAGAAGACCCACCGATCACCACATATAAGTTCTTCCATGTAATCTGGTCCTTCTGTTCTCTCAACTTGCCAATGATCTGGCGAACCCTGTAATTGAATTCCGACTCTTCAAAAGAAAACTCTGGTAATTGAGTCTTGCCGAATGGAATGGTGTACAAGTTTTCAGTCCCAAATAAGTCGTGAACCAATCCGGGCACAACGTCACCCGAAACCCACAAAAATAATTCGGTGCTGTTGTCTATCAAGTATAAACCATAATTTTCCCAACTTGTCTTGGAGTCGTTTATAGGCTCTGGCATTAAAATATGTGCTGTAGCAACAGTAGTTTCTTCGCCAGTTTCTTCGTCAACGCTTGTGACTTGTTCCGGTAACCCGCATCCATCAGGCATGTCGTGCAAGGAGTAGACGGTCGGGTAGATATACTTGATCAAGTGATGAACTGGCAAAGTTGCCAAGTTGTTCAATGCAATTGCTCTATAGTCTGCAGGAACCTTATCAGCTCTCAAACCAATATGCTTGGTTAAAGAGAACAATAATAATGGCAACATTCTCAAGTTTGTGGACACTTGCAAAGGCGAGGATCCAGAGATGTTGCCGGCAACCAACTCCTTTTTATAAACACTGACGATATCCACCAATGATTTAATCAACAAATCTCTGGCATCCACCAAAGAATGGCTAAGAGCCTTTTCGACGGCCTTGTGAGTGAAATAGTTCACAATGGCTAATTGATCAGCAGATGCAAAAACATCGTCCAACTTGCTGGAAGTAGGAATTGCTAAATTTATAACTCTGATTCTCCTTTCACCAAAATGAGTGGAGTGCAAGATACCTGCTTGAAAGTAGACCACTGGCTTGGTGATGGTCTCCTCAATAGCAACTTCAATAACATAACTCTGATCCCTTGGGAAAGTTGGGAATGAGCACAAATCAGAGGATCTATTGAAGAAATTTCCAAAGAAAGCACAACCCCTAAGTCCAGATGAAGCTCTCACCCTCAAAACAGCTTCCAATGCAATTTCCATAGACAAGTGTTCAGAAACTTCTTTGGAAAACTTGGTCACATCTTCTGCCGTTGCAGCTGACCAAGCCCTGTAGAAATGAGTTTGACCTGCAGTATAACGTGGCAAGTTTGATAACGTAGCCACGTCCTGGTATTTGGCAGACGTTAAGAACAAGTCGACGGTAACCTGAGCAGAATTACATTCTACAGCAAACGCCTTGTAAAACTTGTCGGCTACAGACAACAAGGTCTGAGACTCCTTTGGTTTACCAGATTGTTCTTCATCTCTAACCAGTAACTTTCCCTCTCCGATGTTTGGTAGAGTAGCAGCAAATGCAATCAACTTACCACCAATTGACTTGATCATACTATGACCGGATTTTAATGCTGGACCCAAAGCCAAATTGGTATTGGCAGTGCCTTCGAAATAACTGGGTAAGTCCACCAATAACTTTTCAATGGCAGGCCTATTTTCTTCCAAATTAACCAACAAGGAGTCGGGGTAAGGCAAGAAAGGTTCATCGATATCTGAAACAATCAACATCTCCACCCCATCGACTCCTTCGGCAAATTTGAAAAAGTGCAAGTTCGAGTCCACACCGATGAAAGCAACACGCGTAGTCTTGTTCACATTTGGGATACGGTCCAAACTTTCCAAAATAGTTCTGGCCACAGTGGCCGTCAAACCACTATTGACTGCATCGGCGGAAACGTCGATCAAGAAGCAGTACACACAAGGTGGAGGGCTACGAGCAAGATACTCTTTTGGTGCGATCAACTCGGAAACAGAGCAGTTCAACTCAGCACGATCGTAAAAGTTTTTGGATGTGTTCGTTAACTCATCAAAAGAGAAACCCATAGGAATGTCATTCAAAAGGTTACACAAGTTACAACGCCAACGTCTTCCCTGATCAGTCAAAGTCACAAACGGATTGATGTAGGCCCTACAACGACGACAACGACTGATGATGGTATCTCTGGACACAGCAACTTGTTCTTCTTCATCGTGTAAAGCAGCGTATGGTCTCACCACTAAGGCCAAAGGCAACTTTGATTTCTTCAAAAGCGAGCTGGTGGTGGGCACAACATTCAAAGTACTACGGAAGTAATCAGGCGACGCATTTGAAGTGTCGGAGTCTGGAACCAAAGTACTATTAGGTGGAAGAATGATTGGAGGAGGAGGCAAGCTTAAATCACTGATTGATGGAGGTAATTCTCTGATAAGATCGGTGGAATAAAGCTCATTAAGAGGAAGGCTGGGGCCACCGGCGGCAGGGGCACCATACGCCATACCGGCAGCTGGTGCATTATATCCAGCAGCACCGTTGTATCCTCCAGTTTGTTGTTGGTATGGATCATAAGATGGCTGGGCATTGGCAACGGGCTGTTGGATATTACCATACTGGTACGGGGCATTAACTCCCGGGGCATATGTTTGAGGCTGTGCTTGAGCACCTACATTCATGCCCTGGAATTGAGAAGCCAACTGATCGGCTCCATAGGCGTTGGCAGGTTGTTGGTTGAACTGAGGCTGGATGTCTGAATTGACGGCAGGCGCTCCGCCATAAGCAGGCATCGCAGGTTGTCCGGGAGCCACTGGAGCCTGGGGTGCACTGGCGTACTGGGGCTGGGGGTACGCTCTTCTCTTGGACATTTTCTGATGGAGTTTTTCAGAAAAATTGGTGTTTTGTTGATTCGATTTTACCAATGAATTTTTGCGAAAGTACGTGGCGATTTAAATTAGTGGCGGGCTGTGCACGACTCTTGCTTTGACGGAAGATGGGACTGGGACCGTAGTGGGACTAGAGCCGTTCTGGTGGGAGTGTGCTGGAATTTCAGGATCGGTAGCACTGGAGCTGTGAGACTGTTGTTGAGGTCATTAACGGTGGTAATTGATGGGGTATCAAATTTTTCTGTGGGACTTTGATAAATGAGCAAGTGAGACCAAATGGTTCGATGTTTTCACTTGGGATGGAGGTATTGTCATTTTTTGTTGCGGTGGAACCAAGTGAGTGTTAGTCCCCAGAGAATTGCTCTCGGGTGCAATTTGGCTATTTGTTTTGCCTAGTGTTTGGTATTAACATGTTTATAAGTTTCGTGAGATTCACTTTTAACTGCAAAATTATAGTGATCTACTGAAGAAACGCTGCCACCCAGACTGAAAAAATCGAGTACGAACTGATTTAAGTACTGCAATGCACAAACGACTTAGTGGTTGCTTTCTTCGAGTTAGGGTATCCCCTACAAAGCCAGTTGTCTGGATGCCTTTATTTGTCTACCTCGGAGGTCAGGGTGTACTGCACAGATTTTAATTTGTTTACGAATAGAGAATGAAAACAAAGGCTGCGATTGAGCACCAACTGTTGGTGTTATTTCCCTCCGTTTGAATCGCACAATACGCTGATTTCGAGGCCAAAATTTCTAAGCCTTCCGCTTGAAAGTCGAGTGGCCTGTTGTTGTAATGCAGGGTCTGTATAGTGTCTTGTGTTAAGAGATGTTGGCATTGAGTAATGGCATGGGGGCTCTGGAGGAAGCAAAAATTTGACACCCAGATGGCCAATCAACAAAAGCTTCGTCGCCTTCTACGTTCGTATTGAAGCCTCATTGAAGCTCCAGGTACAGTCCTTGGCACGGAATTATAGATGTGTGCTACATAGTACTCCTTTTGCGAGTTCCCGATACGGTAATGGAGTTACTTGGTGTGTCGCGTCTCGCTAATCATTCATGTCTAATGCCCATGCACGCCAGCATTTTTTAGAGCTCTCTTGTGGTCGTAACGTACTTTAAACTGTCTCAAATGTATACCTTGTATCAAATAATAACCCCGTATTCACAAACAGAAGCGGCGCTCTTTGTGTCCGTAACAACTCTCGGCTTTTCAATAGTTTTGGAACATAGGTTTTCCTGGTTATGTGCTCGCAAGTACTACTAACACAATGGGTAACATGGGGTAAGAAATTGTCGTGTGACCGCTACTGAAGTCCTGCCCACAAAACATTTAAAACAGTATAAAAACAAAGTATTTTATTCGTCTTCGATAAAATTAGACAGTCATGGCAGACAAACGGCCCCAAGCTCTCCACAAACGCAGTATGTCTTTGATGCACGGTGGTGGTAACAGACGCTTGTCTGATAACGAGAAAGAAAAACCCACAGAATTTCAAGACATAGAATCCCTCGAAGAGAAGCACAGGAGCAATAAGTTGGATATTATATTAATGGTGTTGATCGTTTTATTGGTGGGTTCTATCTTCAACTTTGTCATCATTACTAGAAACGTGCAACCTTCTTCGCTCGTGTCAGAGGTTCGCAAGTTTACCAGTTTGGATGCCGAACTGGCTGCTCCGCAAACGCATGTAGAAGCATTGTTGAACTTGGATAGTCTTAACCTGAATAACTTAGCAGATAGTGAGTGGGAGAAGTTGTCCGGTGATTTGGAGGAAGAGAATGTTCCAGATTTGAGTCGCTACAAATCCATAGATAAGCAAATAGAGTTTCAGATGATCACTGAAGAAGAGCTGAAGGTAAGGGCTGAGGAGGCCGACGAGCAGTTAGAACTCCTGCCCGACAACGAAAATTACTCAGAAGAGTCTGTAAGTGATCCCCAACAAGATTTAGCTGAAATATTATCAATTAACGCTGTGGTGCTACTACTCAACGATGAGAACCTATTAAATCAAGAAAAGGCCAAGCAAATTTTACAAGAGTTGAAAATGGCACCCGAGTTGAAGACCATAAACTTGAAGAAACACCCCAACTACAACTCTATCATGGGGTACTTGATGAGGTTCCGTTCTCATTGGATGGAAGTTGCTGACTCTGAGGCACAATTAGAAGCTACAAAAGTGTTTGATACGGATGATATTCCTCGTTTGTTTATCGGTGGACAGCCTGTCGCCGGATTTGGCCATATCATTGAAAAGCACGACAACCAAGAGCTCGTCAAGTTCTTTAGTGACGTGGGCCACGATTGGGTGAAACTTCAAATATGATCCTGAAAAAATCCAGAAATGTATAATGTATAATAACGAAGACAGGATGACCGTTTTTGATTAGGCTTTCGATGTAGTATTTGGTATGAATCCTGGTAAAAAATCAGGGGTAATATTCCATAGTAGTGTTAGGAGTGATTGCAACAATGGTTTTATTTGCACGATTCCGTTGAGGTAGGCTCCTCAATCGACAGACTGTCAATCTCCTTGGTTTAAAGCTTCAGACTGCCAAAAGCTCTCTTTTCAAAGCCTCCGGCACTCATGTTTAGAACACACTTGCCCCTGAACTTCCCCTTGATTGGGATTCTTCGGACCCACGCAGCCTGTCTTCAACCTTGACATTATCTGGTGCTGCCAAGATAGATCGACCTCGCATATCTATTGAAAATCATTGTTTTGTTAAGCATCAGCGAAATGCAACCTTGAACTCGGCACTTCCAGTGGTATTCTCTTTAATGCTATTGCTCCAAGGCTATACAGCCATTGATATACACGGGTTCTGGTTATCTAAGGTTACATTGAGGTCTCAATTGGGTTGCATTTTGGATAAGAGAGAGCTGCTCCTGGAGGGGTTCTCCATACGAAAAGCCGCAGTACGCTACCAAATAACTATATAAACTATAAAAAGGACCCTGTAAAAGCAGAGTCAGTAATGAAGTCGATAGTGGTTTTATTTTGGGCGATACGGACAGCCATATCTGCAGTTGTAAACCCGTTGCCTAAGCCGGTAGAACTCAATTGGCTCGATGAAACACCAAAGTGTTTCAGCCCTTATTTGCAGCTACAAGTGTATCCGACCAACAGCTATGTAGAGGGTCAATTCCAAAGAATGCTAGATGATATCACTAGATTGAAATGGTACCCTAAAGCTATTGACGGTCCAAGAATGCTGTACGCTCCCTCTCCCACAGGACCCCCGTCCAATTTGAAAAGGGAAGGATTTATATTGGAACAAGTCTATGTCAATATTGGGGAAGACGCACCGTTGCAGTACGGTGTTGACGAGAGCTACGAACTAAAGGTGAGTGATAATATTACAATTGTTGCTAATACTACGTGGGGTGCTTTGAATGGCTTGAAAACATTGCAACAGCTTGTGATCTATGAAAATGATGGCTTCTTAATTGAAGGAGCAGTGGAAATTTATGACTACCCACTTTATTCACACAGAGGAGTATTGATAGACAGCGGCAGGAATTTCTTGTCTCTAGCTGCGATCAAGGAGAATATCGACTTGATGGCCTTGGCTAAAGTCAACACTTTGCATTGGCACTTGGTGGATACCGTGTCTTGGCCCATAGAAGTTAAGGCATTTCCCCAAATGACCAATGGAGCCTATTCTGCTCGGGAATTATATACCCAAGAAGACGTAAGGGATGTGATTCAGTATGCGCTAGCCAGAGGAGTGAGAGTTGTTCCTGAGATAGATATGCCTGGCCATGCTAATGCCGGTTGGGAAGAGATCGACCCGAACATATTGTCATGTGCCAACGCATGGTGGACTACTGTCTCCAACGAGCCTGCTCCTGGGCAGCTAGATATTGCTAATAACAAAACCTATGAGGTGGTAGAGGCTGTTTTCGATGAAATGAACAACCTATTTACGGACCATGTATTCCACATTGGCCACGATGAATTGAACGCAAACTGCTATAAATCCTCTGATGACATATGGAAATGGTATGATGATAATGGGTACTCTAACAATACCACCAAAGGGTTCAATGAACTTGTTCAGAGTTGGATTGACCGCCTGTATCCTATATTCAGTAAAAACAATGCAACAAAGCTTATCATGTGGGAAGACCTCATTACCGGACAAGGACTTTCTGTTTCCAAGGACGTCACGATTCAAGTATGGTTGGATAATAGCAGCATCAAGAATTTGACATCCCAAGGTTACGACGTTATTGTATCAACATACACTCACTACTATTTGGATTGTGGATTTGGTGCTTGGACCACCGATAATCTCCATGCGGGAGGGTCTTGGTGTGATCCCTACAAGACCTGGCAAAACATATATAGCTACGACTATTTGGATGGTTTGACAGAAGGAGAGAAAGCCCACGTGAAAGGAGCAGAGGTGGCCTTGTGGAGTGAAATGGCTGACTCTAGTAACTTGGTACAAAAGATATGGTCTCGTGGTGCTGCTTTTGCAGAATCGTCCTGGAGTGGTAATAAAAACCACACTGGAGATATCAGACTTTTTGAGTTCACCCAAAGGATGTTCAACTACAGAGAATATTTGGTGGCTCTTGGACACCGGGTTGATCCGTTGGTACCTGAATATTGTTGGAGAAACCCACACGCCTGCGATAACTCGTTGTAGTCTATATATGGTATTCCTCAATATATGTGAAAATTAACCCAAAACCGATTGAAGAGTACTGATCACCGAGTCTAACGCCTTCTACACTTCTTCACAGTCGTTACCGGCAGTACCCTCTTTCCAATTTTACAATCGTCACCGTCGCTCGTACGCTCTTTCCACTATTGGCTCTCTCCATATCAGCTGCGAATAAATCTACAAATGCGAGCTCGATTTTGAAAATACCCGATGAGCGATATGGAGATAGCACAGTATATTGAGGAACTAGAGTTGAACGAGGTCGACTTCAACTCCAAAATAGCTCGTATTGGGACTGTGGTGACCCAGCTGATTAGTGATCCCGAAATCCGTGAGGTTCTACGCTCCAAGACCGCCAAATTGCAAGCCCTTATAGATCCAGTTTCCGATGAGGTTGAGTACTTAAGACTCTTTAGGGGAGTGCTTTTGATCATCCGGAACTTGGTGATCGAGAGTAACAACTTCCACATAGAGCATATTGCACTGAGCCTACAGAAGTTCCAAACGGTTGTTGGCACCTCGAATGAAATGTACGCTAAGACAACAATAGTATACTACCAGATATTCGCCAACTTATCCCAAATTAAACAGTCCCCTTGTTTACGAGCCTTAAACCAAGTATTGGACTTTAATGAGTCCAACAAGCATCCAGTGCTTGTCACATTATCAAATCTATTGAGAAACGACGAGAACGTCTACGACTTGCTTACCAACGATTATGGTGAAGAGATCATAGACCACTTGAGTGACTTCTTAGTAACAGAGCATCCCAATGATCTCGAGCGACTTCATTTGGAAATATGGGAGAAGATAGTGGTTCATGAGTCTTTCAGTAAATGGGTCACCAAGCATGACGAGTTGAAACTTCTCAAGATCTGTCAAATTGTGATTACATCGAAGGAGGACTGGGACAATTTCCAGCTCCTCGGGATATTGAGTTGGCTTTATGAGATGTTCAAGCTCTTGCATGGGATTGCAGTGAAATCCCTCAATAGTAAAGACTTTGAGCAACTCGAAGCTGTACATCCCAAGCTAATAATGGTATTGGATTGCATAAGCGAGTTGAGCAAGTTCAATATAGCAAAAGACTTTCTCATTAACTACGAGATGGTGAATCTCCTTATTCCTCTACTCCGTGTGGTGCATGAGACAATAGAACCCAAAAACCTCATGAAGAAGACAAGCAAGCAGACTGTCGAATTCCCTCATATCAAGTCTATTATCATTGAGATACTTTCTTACTTGGCTTTCGAGAATTTTAAGATCCAAGAGCTTATCAGAGAACTTCATGGAATAGAAGTGATCTTGTCAAGTTGTGTTATAGACGATAGTAATCCATTCATGAAGGAAAGGGCGATTATCTGTTTGAAATACTTATTGTATAAAAATGAGAAGAATCAGGAATTTGTTGCTTCCTTAGAAGCTAAGAAACAAATGGATAGCCTGCTTCTTGAAGAGGCAGGCTACCAGGTTAGCATTAACAACAGTGGCAAGTTTGAGTTGGTTAATGGCCCAAGATCTCGATGATCTTATTTTTGATCTTTTCCAACGAAACTTCATCAATTAGGTTGATTCTCTTATTTTTGGAGGCAAGAGCTTTCAATTCATCGGGTAACACTTTGTCCTCGAACGAATAACCTTCGAGTCCACTCAAGGATGCATTTACTACTTCAGCAAATTTAGCCGGGTGAGCAGTAGACAACGATATATAGTTCTTTTTAGGATCTTTTTCAATGAAACTTAACGACGTAGCAATACCCACAGCAGAATGGGGGTCTAATACGTAGCTTTCTGGGTGGCTAGTGTACACTTTCTTGATGGTAGCACCGGTTTCTTCGTCGCTCACGGCTTTGGAATCAAAGTCAGCTTTAGCAGCAGCCCAAACTTCAGGCTGAGCCGTAATAGAACCAGAAGCCTTTAATTCGGCCATCCAAGAGTTCAAAATGTCGCCGGCTTTGTTGTCATCTTTCGTGACGTTATTCCTGACCAAATACCATAATAATCTTTCGAAATTGGAGGAGATCAAAATATCCATGGCTGGAGAATAGGTGGCTTTGACGTCACCAGACTTTTCGTAACGGCCAGACTTTAAGAACCTGTCCAAGATATCGTTATTGTTGGTTGCAATGATCAACTTGTCAATTGGCAAACCCATCTCTTTAGCAAAGTAACCGGCTAAAATATCACCAAAGTTACCCGAAGGAACCACAAACCTAACTGGTAGGTCTGACTGTTTCAGCACTTGGAAGTAACTGTAGAAGTAGTAGGTCATTTGGGCCAAGATACGGGCCCAGTTGATGGAATTCACTGCTCCAACGTGGTATTTTTTGTTGAAGTCCTTATCACCAAACACTTGCTTAACGATGTCCTGGCAGTCATCAAAAGTACCCTTGACGGATAATGTGTGAACATTCTTGTCTTCGACGGTCGTCATTTGCTCTTCTTGAATTGGAGAGATTCTGCCAGTAGGATACAAGATAAACACATCAACGTCTTTCTTTCCTCTCAACCCATAGATAGCAGCACTCCCAGTGTCGCCACTAGTGGCACCAACCACCGTGATGGTTTCTCTTTCGTCACCTTGCTTGCCAGCATTCCTTCTGACCAAAAAGTACTCGAACAAGTTACCTACAAACTGCAAAGCCACATCTTTGAAAGCATAGGTAGGACCATGGAACAATTCCAACAAGTACAAGTTCTTAGATTTGTCAAGAACCTTGACCGGAGTAACGTCTTTGGACCTGAAGGTGGAGTAGGAACGTGCCACCAACTCCTTCAAGTCTTCGTCTGGGATTTCCGCTGAATCGATGTATAACCTCATGATATTAAACGCAAGCTCTTGGAAGGTGCAGTGTTTCCAGTCGCTTAAAAAAGAGGCTGGCAATTGGGGGACGGTCAGAGGCACAAACAAGCCACCGTCAGTGGCCAAGCCTGTCATCACCGCCTCCTCGAAAGAGATGGACTGGTCGGTAGAAGATCTTGTCGATCGGTATACTTGTGAACACATGTTGTACTTCTTGGTTGAAAAATTATTCGCTGTTAGTCATAAATATACGGTGCGGTTCCGGGCGGTCGTGCCGAGGCGGTGAAAAATCTCATACCAAAATAGAAATGGTGTTGATACCATCATCGGAACACAGCTGGGCTGCTGGATATAGTGGACAGCGACGATTGTGACACGGCATATGATGAGGCTCATATTGCGACGGACCCATGTTTGGGTGCCTCTTCTACAACGACGGGGGCTCACCACCTCCGAGGTGTCCCGCTTGGCTGAAGGAGGCTACCAAGAAATAAAGCGGATGCAAAACGAAACATCTTCTAGTGACAAGCCCCACGGCAAAGAAGCTACAAGTGAGTCCGACGACACGGAGGTGGTGAGGCAGTTGGCCCTGAAGTTTGACGGCGTTGCTACTACCATTGGCTATGGTTCTGGAGTGTTTAGGCAGGCCGGATACGATTCTAAAGACAAGCCCCAGATAGACCTTGTGCACACGGTGGAAAGCACGCGAGAGTTCCACAAACAGAACTTGAGCAAGTATCCAGTCCACTACTCGTCCTTGAAGTACTTCGGCTTGGGAGCTATCGAGATGGTGCAGCGGATGGGGGCAGGCCTTTACTATATCCCGTTCGTGAAGATGGATGGTCACGTGATCAAATATGGCGTTGTGCCTACCGACACCGCTCTTCGGGACGTGGTGGAGTGGACAAACATGTATTTGGCGGGGCGGTTGCAGAAGCCGGTACGATTCATCGGAGGCGACGGGGTGTTGCAAGCGGCCAATCAATTCAATCTTTACAGTGCCATGGTGATAGCAATATTGATTCTTAATGAGACCCGGTTTACTAGACGGGAGCTCTTTGAGACCATAGCACTGCTCTCCTATTTGGGGGACCTTCGGATGTCTGTTGGTGGGGAAAACCCCAATAAGGTGAAAAACATTGTCAGCAAGCAGTATGACAATTTCAATCGTGTATATGACCAAGCTTTGGCGCTTATGAAATCCCAGAAAATGCTCAACTATAATAAGACAAGTGAAGAGATCTGCGTTACTATCACGGAGCAAAATCGCCAAGAGCTATTGCGTCAACTACCAAGGCATTTCCGCTCCATTTTAGAAGAAAATTCAGGCCAGTCCATTCGTGACTTGGCCCAGTCCAACAACTTACCTCACTTGATAATCCAAGCACTTAGAAAACTCGTGTTTTATCCAACTGTGATTCAATCCGTAAAGGGATTCTTTACTGCGGGCTTCTACAAGTCAATTTCTTACATGATACAAAAACGGTTGAAATACTCACAGCGCTGAAGCATGCTCTTTTCGTCCGCTGACAATTGACGTGCAAATCTTTCAAAGTGCAGATGTTCGATCTTTTTACATATTATTGGGTCTATTCTTCGATTATTCATCGTGTACGACCGAAAATCAATAATAGTAGGCAAATTTTTAAGTTATTCATCAATCTCGAGGGTCTCCCGGTGGGAGATCGGAAACTAATTGAATATATTGTCAAATAATTATGGAATCCAAGGGCTATCTGTTCTTTCCCTTAGGAGAGCAATTGGCAAATTTTTCGCCACCGCTTTATCAGGAAATCTTCAGAAATGGTGCTGGAATATTCAGTCGGTTCCTGCTAGTTCCATGATCAATTCCGTTCAAGCACCAAGAATATAATAAATCCACCAACATGTAAAAAGTTAAAACCTAGTGTACGATCGTCATATTTAAGGCAGCAGTGTTAAAAAGGGCTCTTGAACAAAGCAAAATAAACAATCGCATCTAAAAGTCTTGTACTACACACAACTTTCAATTGTAGGCAAATCCACCTTTCCAGGCCGGGCAATCCAGAGCGCCATGTGCCTTGTTGTCGGGGAGCAATGGAAGCTCAGCAAGAATGCGACAGCCCCCTATATTGCGGAAAACGGCACACAGGGGCTCAGCCAAAAAAAAAACGGAACTGCGCTCCAGATGTGCACCTGATGTGCACCTGATGTGCACTTGATGTGCACCTGATGGACGAGAGGAGCCATATCGGGTTATGATATAGTCGATCTCATTTGTGTCACTCCTTAAAAGGAAGCCCGAAAAATATTTTATACTAGTCCACATTAGGTTGGGCAGAAGCCGGGTAAGGCTTACACTTTTAGTTGATCACCGGTTCCCAATATGGCTAATAGCAAGGCCAGCTGTTAATAAATACCAGGTCGATAAACATCGGTGTAAACTAAACTTGCAACTGCACCTGCCAAGATGATCTTACGCGCATTCGATGCAGATGTTGGCAAATAGAGATATTTTTTCATCAGTCGATGCTAGCGGCGTATCACCGCTTGTCGTCAAAAATTAAGCGCTGTCGGAGAGACAAAAAGAGTGTTTCAAGGAAGTATGCGATGATAATATAACGCCAATCTCTAAACAACTTTGCAGTTGTTAGACTATGCATGAATGTTTTATGTGCACTACTAATATGCACAGAATCTCTGCTTTTCGGGTTGAAAGATTCCAATCTCCGCAGCGACAACTTACTGTCCCTAATCACCTCTAATCAAATAATTATTAAAGTTTGTTCTACTATACATGTTACATTATTCTATATCATCGAAGAAGGAGTCTCTACTTTCCAGAAAATCCCTTATCTAAGATCTTCAATGTTTCATTATCGTCATTACGGTTGGGAGGCGACGTTGTTCCTCCACTCTGGTAAACTATGCCATCTTGGCCAGCACGCGGAATCGTAGGAAGCCTATCAACCTGTGGTGCAGCGATTGGAGGTTCTGTAGTCGTAGTGTAGAAATAGCTTGGATAAACAGAGTACTGATAATATGGCAGTTGCGGAGGAAGATACTGTGCCTGTTGGGGTTGAAAATGGTATTGTGGTGGGAGTTGTTGAGATGGGGCATGGGTCGTTGGGGACAGTCCGTAAGCCAGAGGACGCATTTGCCTGAAGTTCATGAGAGGCTGGTATGGCATGGCTGGAATAGTGGGTGATTGGGCATTGATATTAGCATTATGAGATGGCCCCGACATTGGAGGAGGTGCAGACATAGAAGGTCCCAGGAATGAGGGAGGAGCCGAGATGGAAGGCCCCAGGTTAGAATGTGGGGCTGGAACAGGCATCAGTACAGATGGGCCCATATTGGAGGCACCCCCGTAGTACAGAACTGGATACGGGTAACCTTGATACATCATCACTGGTTGATCAGCAGATTCGTAGTTCAGATATTGGTCGTAATAAAGCAAATACTCCTGATAAATGTTTCCATTCAATTTCAAGTCCTTGAGCAAAGGGTCCACCGAAGGATACTTTACATCATCTTCTTTGTCCTGGTAGTAACCTATCAAGTGAAGCTTCTCGTGTTGCTTTGTTGTAAGTGAAAAGCTTTGCTTTATGAGTCCATTTTTCTTGACAGTAACTTTGTCTGAATCCAACTCTTTATATATCAAAAAGGGTCCAAGAACCTTCGAAGCAGACCAATTTTTACCGTCTGTCCAACGTTTCATTCCACATTCAGTTTCGTTCCAAGCAAAAACAGTATTAGGCTTGATGAACTCCCTTTCTAGTCCATTAAGACGACGTTTTATTTTGGGAAGGTACCCGAGACGAGAACCTTCTAGTATGAGTAAAGCATCTTTGAGAGTTTTGATTCGGCCATTATAGGTCTCAATCTTGAGATTTTGGGGGTTCGCCTGGTTGTTGAGTTCCGGGATTATGTACATGTAATCAATGTATACGAATGACTTCTTAGTTGCTTTGGGAATTTTGAAAAGACTCGAAAAGGCTTTTGGTTTGAGATGACAAGTGAAGAAGAAAGGTTATCACTTCTAAACAGAAAGAATTTGTTCAAGGGGGAAGGATGACTGTCAGGACAACAAACACAGGTAATAAGGTTGGTTGAAATTTGGTGTTGACTAGTCGGTGATATTATATGAAAAGCAAATCAGAAATTGCAAATGCTTAAATAAGGTTTTGACTAATGTTCGTTTCTTGGCTACTAAAAAAAAGGTTGGAAAATCCTGTAACAATTGAATAATCACAAAGGGTAAAACTAATACGTTGTATCAGATATGAATGGTGACCAGTGGTGAAGCAATTTCTTACTATATGATGATGCAGATAATTAATGCTCTGGGCTCTGAACTAAAGGATCTTGCAATACGGGGATTTTCAACAAGCACCTATTAATGGAAATAGGCTAATATAAAAAAATGATTCTTGTGTTGTCTAACGAACAGAAAAATTTAAACCCTACCTTGGACGGGAATTGCATATTGTATTTATAGGCCTAATTTCAAATTCAAGTTGAAATAAAAAGGGTGCCTACAGGCATTAGATCTATTTAAAATATAATTAAAAAAAGATTAAAATCTTCACGACTAATAAAAAATTTTATTAAAAAAGAAAAAAAGCATAAAAAGAAATAAAGTTACAATTGAAGATACAAGAGGTGCAGAAAGTTGGCCACGTATTTGCTCTATTTCTCTATTTCCGTGAATTTTAGTTGCAGAAGGGCGATTCCATCATTCCTAGCGCTAATTTTGTCCCATTACGAAAATCTTAATTTTTGCATCTTGGAACAAAATGGCATGATTTTGCATGGTGAGGTGAAAAACTATATAAGGATATTCTCTCGAAGAAGCAACAGAAGAAGTACTATCAGTACATCATAGGTGGTACATGATGCACCTTCGACTAAACTAATGAAGTCTTCTCATTTAATAGAAAGATTATTATTTGTGCAACATCTATTTGATGAAAATCTTATTTAATATGTCCTAGTTATTTGTGAAAATAAACAAAACCAGTAGTTATAATAGTTAATATTTTTAAAAAAATTAGAATGGAAAAGCGAGGCACTGTTTTTTGAGTGAGCTTTTTTCCGAAGGAGTTGGCACATAATAATCATTTCCTGTGGAAATGTACTTCATTCGTTATTTGGAAAGGGTGCAGGGTCAAACCTTCCAATCTAACTCTAATTCTACAGGCTCATTAACATTATCTTAAACTTCCGCTTAATCGAAGAAGTCGTGAAATCTTGAAATTTCAGATCACTTATTGAAAGAGAAGTTAGGTAGATAAAAAGTCGACAAAGTGGTCTTTAAAAATAAGACCGCTGCTGAAATGTTTTGACCCTTTAACATTAGCCCCCTTCAAAAAAGGGGCGCCAATGATAAGCTAGACTGTTTTCTCCTAGATTCGTTGTTCTTTACGAGTGAGGATAAACAATAGAATTAGCTGTTGATCTTGAATTAGTTCCTTCTAGCGCTGTAATTTTTGAGTTTTTAACCGAAAGCACACGACCGCCTTATAGGAGGTAACTGCAGGTTGTCAGCTTTAAGAAGGGGTTGAAATTCTTACTTAATTTCATGAGTGGAGGGAGCTACCTGAAATCAGTACGGGTGTAGAGTCGTCGATTGTCGTGATCATACAGTCACAATTCCCCGTGTTGGGGTTAGGCTACTTGAATGTTGAGCTGCAAAATTCCTGGTTCCCTCCGAACAAAAATAAAATAAAAATAAAAAATAAAATAAACTTCAATTGTAATAATTTAAAAGTTCAGAAGAATATGGATATTTTATTAATCTCTTGTACTTTTGTTTTGATATAAAATATCCATATCAAATAAGCTGACACTTGGCAGAAAGGTTTTGGAATTAGGGCGACGAGGTACCGATTGGGCCTTTTGTCCATATAACGGATTAGGATCCCTACTCTTATTGTGAGCACCAAGAGACAATAATGTGGCAAATCTTTGCATTTGAATTGTCAGACAAAAAATCAGCACCACTTAAAAAAGAAGAACAGACTGGAAGGAGACGAAGGAGTAAGGAAGGAGTGTTTTGTATTTTATTGTAGTTTTTTGTTGTTGAACTTCGTATAAAAAAAGAGAATGATTTGGGTGGGGGGCAGACTCTGCATCAATGACTGAATTATGTGGTACTCATATTGTAAAAGGCGGAATTCTGACCAACGTGTGATTAGTTTATGCATAATCCAAAGACGCTCTGGTTATTAGCGCGGGTTTACTTGTTCAAAAGTTAATTGTAAAACACCTAGACGAATAACAGCAAGTTCATGCGCCGCCAGAGACGCCAATTATGCAATTGTACGTTTTTCATGCACCCGTATTCTTTTCTGCACCAGGAGGCTTCTTATGCAATTTAACCTTTACAATAGAATAACAATCTGTTTGATGATGGTCTTTGCTTAGTTCATGTCACCCCCTTATTCTTTGAACTTCTTTGTTGTTAATAGACAGCTGTTGTTTCGTTTGTTTATTTGACTTTGGAATACAAAATATTTTCTTATCGGAAATTGGTTAAGTACATCTACCCCAACAAATATTATTCGTAAGCTGTTGTTGCCCTGTTCCACTCTGGTTGATGTAATGAAATAATCAGACACACAGAAAATGTATGGTGTCTTCAATATTGAGCCCTTGATGGGACGTCAGAGAGCTTACTAGGCATGCAAAAAATTAACAGTGCGGATGGGACAAGGTCTTGCTCCCCTTGGCTTGCTGGCAGTTTTCCGTCCTGTACATGGATTGGCAGTTGTAATGATTTGCCAAAGACGTGTGGTCTTGCTTCTATTGTCACCCCTTTCGCCCCTTTCACTCGTTCGCTCGACGTTGGTGGCCGAATCTAGATAAGAACAAAATCCTAATTACGACGTCGTACTGATTTTTCCATAAGCAAAAGAGAAAAGCAAGGCAGAATAGAGGTTTTGCCTTCACGGATTTTAGAAGCCAGCCTAGCAGCTGCAGTAGGCAGTATAAGAAACGCCAGAGCACCTAGTATCTTCCCAAAACCATAACGAGCAACTAACCCTTGCTTTCATCTTCAAGGGCCCTTGTAGTTTTCACCGGCACGACCCAGCCAAAAGCAGGGCACTAATTCCGTCACGATTTAGCACTCTAGTACGACACCGGCCAATTCCAGTACGATGTAGCACGACTCCGCGCCATTCAGCACCATGGCATGCTTTCTGCGCGATAATTCTGCCAGCAGTTTCGGTATCTACAAAACCCATCGACATGGCCAAAAGAGAGTCCAATTCGGAGTCAGAAGCCAAGCAGCCCACACGGGGAGTGAGGGCCCGTACAGCTCAACAACAGGCGCAACAAGAGTATCTTTCCAAGCACATCCACTCCAACGGGCCCCAGGACAAAGTGAAAATAGATCCGTTGGACTTCAATGCATTCACATCGGAAGAGTTGAACAACTACACCCGTCGATATAATTTGGGACTCCCCGAATGTCAAAGTTTGAAGTTGGACATTTTGAGCTCCGAAATCGGCAAGAAGACCTTGAGCTTCAAAAAGTACAACAAAGGAAAGAAGATTGAAAAGATCGAGAAGTACGAGTTGTCACATAACTTGAAGCAGCACTTCCTAAGCTTGCCAGTCAAGGAGAACGAAGTCATCACCAATTTCTTGTACAAGGTTCGGAACCACGACAAGGACTTCAAGTTGGAGTTCAAATAAGGGCTTCCTCATTTACCTACATAATGTTTCAGCCTGTGGTACCCAGTTTCAGCCTGTGGACCCATGCACCCGGCCGTTTTCCAACCACTGGAAAGAATAGTGCCTTGCCTCGTCGTCACTCTACGCCAATTCTACACCCACTCTACATCATCCTACACATTCTGCCTGCTCCGTAACGTTGTATAGCAATTCACATCTAACGATTCACTCGCACTTTTCCATCTCGTTCGCTCTCACCAATGGAGACTTCAACTATCGTATTTGCTGCTACCCTCGTGGTGGCCTTCGTGTTCCTCAGATGGCTCATCACTCCCATCCCCCATACGGTGCCTCATGAAATTGAGGAAGTCCGTCGTGGCTTCAGGTCGAACTCCAGCCCCGACCAAAGTTCCACCTCTTCTGGTTCGCCATCTGCTAATGCGAACACCACCCACAGAAGAAGACAAAACAACCGGGAAATCACAGACACCATGGTCGAAGTGGTACAAGCCATTGCTCCTCAGTTGACCCCCGGCCAAATCCGCCACGACTTGGAGAGAACAGGCTCCGTTGAAGATACTGTCAACCGTTACATGGAGACCGGAAGCTTGCCCTTCCCACCAGGAGAATCAGCTCCAGCTCCTCCAGCTGCTGCTGGCATCGAGACAAGCCACAACATTCCTCCCAGCACTGTGACGTTGAACTTGCTCGAGAAGTACGGTATTGATCCCACCCAACAAGAACTCGATGCTGGCAAAGTGGGCTGGGGTTCCAGCACTCAAGAAAGAACCACTCAGTTGCAACGCAAGAGACAAGAGATGATCTTGAATGCCAGAAAGAGATTGGCAACTCTGTTGGCCAACGACGTCCTGGAGAGTTTGTAGCATATCGGTATACAAGAGTGAATATATTACATTTCATCGTCTATAACAGTAGGTTCGTTAAATGGCTATGGTTGACGGGGCTCCACCGTCGTGGGCACGATCCGCTTCTTCTTCTTCGTGTGGAGAAGAGTGATGATCGATGGTTCGTTTGATTTGACAGAAGCAGTTGTTTTGTCGGTGTCGGTGGAAGCTGAGTTTAGGTCGCTCGACTTGGTGTGGCTACTGTCAGTTTGCGGAGCGTCGCCTACAGCCAGAGCGTCGCCTACAGCGAGGTCGGGCGCCATCCGGGACTCTTGGGATATCAATTCCCCAGCAGCTGGGGTCGACTCCACTGGTTTCTCGTACACGGCTCCAAATATCCCGTCGTCAAATCTGACCACCAGGCAAAACCCGTCAGCACTGCTCACCAAGATCCTCTGGCCGTCTCTGTCCCAAGCCAAGTCGGTGATAGTTGAATAGTGCACATTCAGAACCAACCCCAATGGTTCGAGTTTTTCTGTATCGTAGACAATCACCGAATCCTGGGTCACCACCGCAAATATCATCTTGTAAGGAAGATCAAACACCGGGGTGTGGGCCAGCCGCTCGTAAAGAACCGGCAGGAAGTCCACCGCCACTGCAGGCCTCTTGAGGCCCGGCAAGTGCACAATAGGGCGATGGAACGCCGTGCGTACGGAAATATACACTGTATTGGTCTCTTCACCTGACTCTGGACGGTAAACCCCCGCCGGAGTTGCCAAGAGGCTACCGTCAGGAGAGAAGGCCGGACGACGGAAGAACGACTGGAGGGTCTCCAGGTGATAAAGCGAGCTGTGACGCGTGGTGGCATTGGCGTCAACACTGAGCCGGGTGGCAGGCATATCGGCCTTGTACAGCGAGAAAGTTGCCGTCACAAAGTGGGCGGGCTCACCTCCGTCACCACCGGTGGCACTACCGTCGATCTCGTATATATAGAGCCCACAGTCGGCCGCTTGGCTGGCCACATAGCGGCCAAGCGGGTCCCAAGCTAGGCCCTGAATGTAGTGATTGTGGGCGGTGGCCTGATGCACTAACACACCGGTGTGGGCGTTGTAGAACCGCACCGCATGGTCCATCAGCCCGGCCGCTATGTAGTTCCCATCTGGCAGCCAGCACACGTCATAAATTTCCAGAGTCAGGGCCCTCATGGCCGTCCGACACGTCCACGATTCGACGGCCCCGTCGTCTTCCTCGCCAAACTCCCGTACACGGGTGGGCGAAAGCGTCCATATAAGCACCGTGCCGTCGTCCCCGGCCGTGGCAAGCTCAGTGCCGTCGGGACTGAACCGCACGCTGTTGACTGCTTGTGTATGTTTCTTTAACGAACTGAGATATTGCACTGGCGTCTTATCGTTGTCAGGACAGAGCCTCCAGATACGAGTGTTGTTGTCGCCGCCGCCCGTGGCAAGTCTCTGCGACGGCTGCACCCCTGGTGTCGGCTGGAACAGCACCGAGTACACCGGTTGGTTGTCGTCGTGCCAATGGACGGTGATGGTGGAGGAGTTCATGTTGGATGAGATGGATTATTCGCGTTGTTTTTATTGATGAACGGCCGGCGACTTGAGCAAGAATGAGTGGAGCCCGGGTGAGACGTTGGCTGGTGTGAGACATTGTTCGGGATGGGGCGCATGTGGACTTCAGTATTTCAGTAATGCCGAGGCCCTGGAGACATTCTCTTATATATTGCATTCATTTCTATTAGTCTCTATGAGCTGCAATGCGATTACTGCTTTTGGATTTGTATGCTTTGAGGCCGGCAGAACGCAGATTTCCAGAGTACATTTGGGGCTCCGGTCAACACTGCTTCGGGTGCAGCTTTGGGCTTCTGTAGCATTCTCTTTACTTATATATTCAACCGGTACAGCACTAAATATTATATATTGCATTCAATTCTACCAGTCTCTGAGCTGCAATGCGATTACTGCTTTTGGATTTGTATGCTTTGAGGCCAGTAGAACGCAGAGGTACAGAGTGCATTTTGGACTCCGACCAATACTGCTTCGGATGCAGCTTTGAGTCTGTGAGGGTGTAGGGGTCCAAACTTTGGGTACTTCTCTAGGCATTGTCCTGCCTGAATAAATTTGCTGTAGCTGCTTGCCTATTCTTTACTGCTTCCACGCACAGCACTATGGTAGGCTTTCGAACACTCCTCTAACTACTATAACTGCTTCCAGGCACAGCCCTGCACTTCACGGCCAGCTATTCAGCTGCTTCTTAAAGCGCCATAAACCCCGTAAACCTCGTAATCGTCGTGCCTCGTGTGACTTCTGCTTTGCTGGTGCTCCACATTTTCGCACAGAGCCGTATCACTAGCTGCTATCAACACAATCGCTATTTCCCTATGCCTGAAACATACGGCTTTATTGACGCAGACGACATCCTCTCGTGGGACGAGGTGTCGACCGATGACGAGCCCCATGTACCCGAAGCCCCAGCTCAATTGCGGGCCAAACAGACCACTTCCATGTCGTCCTGCGAAAAGTATCTTGAGTTCACTGATAACAATCCTACCACCTTCCATGTTGTACGTCACTTTGCCAAGCTCCTCGAAGACAACGGCTTTGAGTTCATTGATGAACAGGATCCCGTTGGCTCTGAGTTGGCCCAGAAAATCCAGCTGGGTGGAAAGTTCTACACCATTCGGTCAGACTTGTCGATATTACCGTTCGTCATTGGTGGAAAGTGGTCTCCCGAGAAGGGTGTGGGGTTGGCTGGCTGCCACGTAGACGCTTTGACGGCCAAACTCAAACCCCTGAGTCTTGTGCCCAAAGTCGACGGATACGAGTTGTTGGGGGTGGCTCCTTATAGTGGAGGAATGAACTATCTTCGATTAGACCGAGACTTGGGACTCGGGGGTGCTGTGCTTATTCGCCAGTCTGATGGCAACTATGCTCGGAAGCTAGTTTCTTCACCGTGGCCAGTTGCTCGTATCCCATCTCTTGCCGAACACTTTGGAATTGATGCTTCTTATAACCCAGAAACCGAAATGGTGCCAGTGGTTGGATTTGACACAGATCCAGAGGCTCCAATCGACCACCCGTTAGCTGGGAGGCATTCTTCTAAGCTTTTGAAGTACGTGGGTTCGATTGCTGACGTGCCAGTAGAGGATATAGTAGAACTTGATCTTGAACTCTACGATACTCAAAAAGCCATAGTGGGTGGGCTCAATGGAGAGTTCGTGTTTGCTCCGAGATTGGACGATAGATTGTGTTCCTGGACAGCTATATATGCACTCATAGAGCATGCTAATGCTTTTGACAGCGAAAGTTTAGCTCTGTTCGATGGCTTGAACATGGTACTTCTAGTGGACAATGAAGAAATCGGCAGCGGAACTCGTACCGGTGTTAAAGGTAAGTTTCTCAACGCTACAATTGACAAGATCCTTGCCTTAAAAAAGGCCCCTGCCATTCCCTCGGTGGTGTTCTCCAACTCTGTGCTTCTTTCTGCTGATGTAACCCATCTATTGAATCCCAACTTCAAGTCTGCCTACTTGGATAAACACTACCCTTTACCCAACACTGGTGTCACAATAAAGATCGATCCAAATGGGCATGTTGCAAGTGATTACGTGGGGTATAATCTCTTGAACACAATCACCAAGAACAATGGCCTTAAACTCCAACAATTTCATATTCGTAATGATGCCCGGCTGGGTGGCACCATTGGACCATCTATGGCAGTAGACACTGGAGCCCGTGTGATTGACATCGGAATCCCAATACTATCTATGCATAGTGTCAGAGCCATGTGTGGACTGAAAGATATACAAATCGGAATCGATTTCTTCCGTTCCTTCTTCAATAACTGGAGAAAGGAGTATGATAAATATAGAGGTTTGTGAACCAATGGGTACTCTACTATCTCAAATACATTGACAGCACCTCAACTTCTCTACTTGTTTAAGAGCTCAAGCTCAATACTTGGGTATAAATTAAAATACAAATTACTTATCTTCTTTTGTGCTTGTTTGTGCACTAGTAATCTTTTATATCATCGTCTCATTAACACGTAAAAACCATTAAACACTGCTGATCACACCAGAAGCAAACATCAATGAGCCTATCGCCACATAAAACTTGATAGCGGCCATACTTCTTGGAGCAGCACCAGAATCACTACTCTCTTCTAACGATCCAGAATTGTCATCAGAACCACTTGTACTTGCGTCCGCCGTGGCCAAGCTGACACTTGTAAGTTGGCTGAGGGTGGATATTATCGATTCACTGGCTGTCTCCAATGTTAATGTCTGAGGTTCAGATGAATAGGCACCGATCTGGGCTATTGAGTTGTCGCTCTCATCAACCAACAACCCGCTGTCACTGTTGATGTCTTTGTTTTTATCCTGGTGCAAGACAGTGGATGAAAGAAGTGGTACGCTAGTGACAAACAGCAAGTCGTCCAAGCTTGACAAGGTTGGCTGCACCAAGCTGGTGGTAGAGTCTAATATTAATCCCATAGTTTGTGAAATGAATGTAAAGGTATTTGGACGAATGCAGGGGTATTGAGGAAGTCAAGCCTTTTTGAAGCTGCTGAACTCACTTGAAAAATAAGAACCTAAGAAATTTACTTTCGTCAGGGGCATACGATGGTTTTATAGTCGAAACACCAATCAATCAGGTACAGAAAAAACTTTTCTATTGTATATGTGTCCCTGAGCCCGTCCCCATGTGTTGATTCCGATGATCCTTCCAGAAATGGAAGGTATATAAATGCACTCCTAAGTAACTCCTATGCTATTGTGAAAAGACGTGTGTTTTCTCGTGTCGCTAGGGAAATAATGTCCTACCCCAATGATTGTACAGTGTTATCCTACATCTCTATACTATTGTCGAGGTTGTATGACGCTCTCATGTCTTCTGTATAGAGAAGACATACATTCAGGTACATTGTAAATCGCATGCGAGGTGGCTCCTTGCTATGCACGAAATCTTACATTGAACCGCGATGACATCACAGGAACGGAATGTCGTCCCTAACTGGTTTAACAGTAAAAGATGAAACATGCTCTTCTCTTACAGCTAATTCTGAAACATCAGAAGGCCCCGGTAGCCTGACCCAGAACAGAGGGTGGGCAGGGTGAGATGTCTGAGCATACCCTCCACAGCTCCAAGGAGTCGCCCTGTTTACCTCGCGATGGGTTGTCCATTCTGGACATGAGATCTTGTTATTATGTCGCGGTATTGTCTTGCAACAATAGAGTTACACGATTTACTATTGTACTTTCGGATGCGCCAACATTAACACTAAAATGTGGTTCCGAGGACCTAGTGAATCGTTCAGCTCTACGTCATAGAATATTGTACCATAGTCGGCCGTTGCTGGCTTCCCCAAGAATTAGAAGTCATCAGACGAGTCATTCCAGCTAGTTGAGAGTGATACGGTCTCCTTATATTAATGTTACACAATTATTATTACATACAACGTCATACCTCTAATAAACATCTGTTCCTTAATCGTCTTCTCTCTCACTTGCTTTCTTCATACGAGCAATTTTCACCAATGGGGATAACAGACTCACATCGTCACTCTCGGCAATGAATTTATCGTTCAACAATTGGTCTGCATCAGCACGCTTGTTGAAATCCACTTGCAAACACCATGATAAGAATTTACGTATGTCATAACTCAATGCCTCTGGTTCCTTCAATTTCGGAGTACCGTTGGTTGCAATCAAGTACAAGGCTCTCAATGGAGTCTCGTTCAAGTAAGGAGGTTCACCTTCGATCATTTCAATCATCATGATACCCAATGACCAGATATCCACTTTAGGGCCATACTCCTTTCTACTGACCACCTCAGGGGCCATCCAGTAAGGCGTACCAACCATTGTGGTTCTCTTCAAGTTGATCTCATTGATTTGAGCACAGAATCCGAAATCTGTCATCTTGATGTTACCATCAATGTTCAATAGAATGTTATCACTTTTAATATCTCTGTGAATGACTCCTTTACTATGCAAAAATTTCAAACCTTTCAAGGTTTCTCTGCACACTGCACCAATTTGACCTTCAGTCATTACACTATGAGTCACAATCTCAGTTAAAGATCCACCTTCCATGTATTCCATGATAACCCACAAATCACCCTTGTGCAAGTAAGAATCGATGAAGTTAACAATGTTAGGATGTTTACTTCCCTTCATGACAAGAATCTCATTGATAATTAACTCTTTCTTAGGTTGTTGTTCCAAGTTCATTTGCTTAATGGCAACCGTACTTGCTTTGTTGTTGATTTCGTGTGCTATGTAGACACCTCCACTGGCACCTTGTCCGACTTTGACCAAATCACGGTACATGGTGTTGGGGTCTCCCTTAGAGCAAATACTTTGTAATTTAGCCACAATCTGCTGATTCTTACGTTTCTTGTCCTCTCTCTTCTTTTGTGCGATTAGGGCAGCTTGTTTGGCATCCCGTACTGGTGCTTTCTTCTTGTCAACACGTTCTTCCTCACGCCTATTCTTGATTACGTTAGGCGATTTCAAACCTTGGTCCGAAGGCTGAGCGGCACCTTGAGTTTGCTCTGGCAATACTTCTCGCTCGAGATTCTTTTGGGGTGGTGGAGGTGGTGGAGCTCTTGGTTTCTGGATGTGTTTGGGCTGCAGTGGAGGTGGTGGAGGTGGACGATGACTTTTGAGACTCTGGGCGGAAAAATCATCAAACTGTGAGCTATGAGCAATGGGAGCAGTAGTAGAGCCTTGTTTTGCTTCCACAGGCTGAATTTTCGAAGCCAAGGAATTGTTGTGGGATTTTGACTTTGGTATGATATTGGAACTTGCGGGAGGGCTTTGGTTGTAGGATGAAAAAGGTACAGAGATCTTGCTTCCATCACTTAACTTTCGAGAGTTCTTCAAGGACTTCAAAGACTTAGATGAGAAGGACCGTCCTGAAAACAAGGACTTGCCTTTGGGGGATACAGTGGTAGAAGCAGTAGGGGATTGTGGACCATTAGCATACTGCTCGGGGCTCACAGCAGCTGCAGAAGAAGCTGTCGATGGAGTCGAGCCTGGAGGTGGAGGGCGAGGTGCTGGCCTCGATGGAATAAACTGGTGCTCGTAAGGAGCCACCGAACTTCCACCTCCACTCACTGTATTAACTGGACTCTTGGAGCTCTCCTGAGGGGTTAGCAACGTACGATTGGCATCACTATTCCCGCTGGGAGTACTCGGAGGAGTAATAGAATTATTCACAGATGATGCAGATACATTGCGTTCGTAGTTGAACTTTTTGAATGCATGTTCGTCGGAATTTTCATTGTTGTCCTGGTAAAAAGCTACTATGTCCATCACTGCTTGGGGATGTTGCAACTGCTCTGTTTTGGAGATCCCACTAGCACTCAATAATCTTTCCCATTCGATTGGAAGTCCAGTGTATGAACCGTTATCATCCACGCCAACGTGTGCCACATGCTTAGCATTGAAGGGAGTACTGATCTTCATGTTCACACTTGATGCATTTGCTTCGGGCGAAGCGGTCTGTTTATTCTTCGTGAACATGTTACTGAACACCTTAAACCTACTATTACCACTCTTACGCTTACGACTACCATTGGAGACGATGGAGCTTGTACGAGGAGAAGATTCGAGCGAGTCTCTTGAGTTGATACCCATTCCCAAATGTTCTCTCGGGCTGGAGGTAACTGATCCTGGAGTGTTGCCTGAGGCGTAGCGGCTAGTCTGATTCAAGACAGGTGTCATTGCTGCAGTTTGGTGATAAGATTGATTTGGAGTAGTTACCGACGAGCTGTAAGCAGAGTGCTTTGGGGTCAGCAGGGAGTGTGGTGGAGGTGGTGGAGGTGGAAGACGAGGGCTGCGAATCACCGTGGCATTGGATAATACTCTTTTTTGTTCGGGTTCCACTTCGATACCACTTCCTTCCACCTCAATTGTGTTCTGGCTTATATCCAAAGTATCGTCATTGAAAGTTTCGTCGAAGTCTCCGTCGTTATCTATTTCAGCAACGTGGCCATTTCTGACTTCTAACTCTTCACGAGCGGGACCAACAACACCATGCTGTTGTAGCATCTCTGCACTTTCAGAGTCTGCCACATCAACTGAATCACTGGTGACAAAGCTGTCATCAATATTCTCGTCTTCGGTGGTGGTGATCTTATTGAGAAAATCCTTCTGAAGGTTGTTTCCCTGGTCTGACGCAGAGGAAGTTTTGTGCAGATGATTGATATATCTGTCGAACTTATTTACATCAGTATCAGAGTCCTGGACTGACTCCGAGGCCCTTCCAAATTGGAAAGAGCTCTGGTTACTCTTCAGTGGACTCACTTCAGCGGTACTGTTACCACTGGCAGACTCAATCTCCATGTAGGAGTTGGAACCAGCAGTTACACCCGGGTCCAAAGTGGATTTGTAGGTGGGTTTCAAAGTATTACCATCAACGTCTTGCGAGTCGGAGGTTTCTTCGGTCAAATCCTTGAAGTCATAGGTGGCTGGCATCCTGGGCAATGATCCCTCACCGTTTCCCGAATTCACATTGTTCTGATCGTCGTTCTGGTCACTGACGACAACATTTTCACTCTCGCTGAGAGAGGAAGTCTCTATATCGTTGGGAGATCCAATTTTTTCATCGGATTCGGCTCCATCCACTTTGATGTTATCGAACTTGGATATAGTTTCTTGTAATGGGGACCCCAATGTCGTTTTGTTGATTACATCAGACATCTTGTGAAAAAATAACAAGTTTAAATATTTGACAATTAGCTAGGGAGACGTTCTGCATTCAACGAGGAAAAAGTACCGGGAATTTAAGGCTGAAAACTCGTGGTCGGTCTTGCTGTTATAGGCAAGAACTTTTGGCTGTCTGTTGGGTTTACCTAGTAAAAGGCGGATGAAATGAATGAATAAAATAGAAAGCTTCTTGAACTGTTGAATACCCTGAGTTGATTTCAACAAAAATGGAAATCGTATCGCGCTTTAATGGTGGGCACACGTCGTATTCAAGTTTTTCACAGTTGGCAGATTGGCTTGACAGCCTTGGGCAATGGTGGGGACAACGCGGCGGGACTTGGTGGTGTGTGCTTGGTGTGTGCTCGTAGGGCCTATTTACTACAGTGGTGGGTGATTCTACCTCCAAATAGGCGCTAGCTAAAGAGATTTTAGTATTTTCTCGTTGATGAATTTAGTCGTTTTGGGTTAATGCATATTTCTATTTAGTCGTTTCTCTTTGTTAAGGGTTTAGCACAGTAGGCTTACTATTGTGCGGTGCAGAGGCGCTGGAATGTCAACAGGCAAGCGATCGTTGTGTAAGAAGCATCCTGTATTGATGTTATTTCTTACCAGTGACGATGTAGCCCCAGGATTGTTCCTCATATACGTAGAGGTTATTGCTTAAGTATTTGCCCACAGAAACCTTAATTCGAGAGAATCCGTTAGCCGAGTGAATGCCTCGGCCAGTGACAATCTTGATAGGCTCGACGAAGGCCGTATTGTACCCGTACTGGTGCAATTTCCCGTCGTTGATTCTCTCACTTTGTTCAGCACTCCACCAGTCTCTGAGACAGTTGGCAGTTTGGCTCAAGGCCGTGTCCACTGTCAACAGGTGGAGATCAATGCTACGGAGAACTCTGGGTTCTGGAGTGTACTCTGTTGGTGGAGGAGAATACGTGCCGAGCCCTTTTCTCCTGGAAGTGCTCGAGTTTTCGTATTTCTTACTGTTTCTTTCAAGGATTCGTTTGCCTGCTTTGGGCAACTGCAACGAATCAGTTTTAGCACTCGAGCTTCTACTTGGTCCAGCGAGCTTGGGCATGTCTCTCTCTCCTGGCACCAGCCACCTCTTAGCAAATGTCTGTGCCGCGTAGCCCTGTTCAATTATACCACCCACCACCTCGATAAGCTTACCCAAGTCCCCTTTGAGAATCACCAAGAGCTTTGTTGTAAATTCTTTAGACATGACCTTGAAATCGTCATTGTTTTCATACAAGTCGTTCAAATCCTGGGCCTCATTACTCGTGGGGTCATACTCGTATTTGAGCTTGGTGGTGGGGGCTGTCCTTCCTACTCGAGTTTTGCTTGGAATGGACTTGTTCAATTCAACTTCGTTTATCACCAAATCAATTAGTGACTTGGTATAGTCGTGGTCATTGAGGTTCAAGAACCTCTGGGATGTGCTCTTCTCTTTTCCTGTAAGTTGACACATCTCGTCCACAGAAGTAGGCAACTTGTGCGTTTTCATGCCTCCAGTCTCGATTCCCATCAATCTGGACACCGTGAGGTCCATATCCGACCCATTATCTTCGTATTCTGCAGTCAAGGTCTCTAAACTCATATCGGGGAATATCTCTAGGAGCTTGTAAACGTTCACCGGATAGTCCTTAGTATGTTCCTCGCCAGCGAGAACAATCTCGATGAGCCTATCCATCAGAGCACCGGGGTTTGAGATCATGATACTTTCAAAGTATGTTCTCGGTTTGCCGGGAAATAGCTCTTGGAGCTGTCGTATAGTTCTAAGTGCATCTTCATACGTCAACATGTTGCCCAGCATTACGGCTGCCAATCGATCGTTTCAAAGCGATGAGATGAAATGAATTGGATGGTTTCTCAAAACAAACACATTTTGATCTTCGCATTCTGACTGCAAAAGCCGAAGGCTTCTGAAGGAACGTTATGATAGCAAGAGGCTAGCAAGGGTTGTGTTATGCATTACTACTTATACTACGCAATGGAGGATAGCTGGTGTTTGGCTGGAGATTTTGAGGGCTTCAAGCTGCAACTTGGCTCTCGAAGGCATCTTTTATTACTCCTATAATGGCACTGGAATTGATCTTGTCGTTTCCTCCTTTGGAAATACCATATTCGATTTCACTTAGACCCTTCAAAATCTTTATCTTTGTGTTCTTGCTCAACTCAAACCTGTTCAAAATAGCAATGAAGCCTTCCAACAAGTCAATCAATGCTAAACCTTTGACTCTCTTAAACTTCTCCAACGTCAAGTAAGCGGTGGTCCAGTCATCTTTCAATATCGAGTCCAACACTGTCTCGACGTCCTTGGGTTGTGGGGCACCTATGCAGTTGTATATCATTTCTTCGTCGATCTCGTCGTCTGGACTGTCCAAAGATGCTTTACAACTTTGTAGTACATTCAACGCCTTTCTCATATCACCTTGGGACAATGTCAAGAGAGACTCAATGGCACTTGGCTGGATGGTGATCTTCTCCTTCACCACCACGTTCTTCAATCTTTCACGAATGGCATCTGTGTGGATCGGATGGAACCGGAACCTGGTACATCTGGAAATCAACGCTGGATTTAGTTTGTGTGAATAGTTAGCCAAAATACAGAATCGAGTGTTCTTGGTATACTTTTCGATAATTCTTCTCAAGGAGTTCTGAGCCACCGACGTCATGGCGTCAGCCTCATCCAAAATGATCAATTTGAAGCCTTTGCTGAAGATTTGCATCGTGGAAGCAAAGTCCTTGATTTGGTTTCTCACCACATCAATCCCTCTGTCATCGGAAGCATTCAATTCCAACACCATATTTTTGTACTTGGGCCCATATATTTCTCTGGCCAACGCAATGATTGTGGACGTCTTTCCCGTACCAGGTGGTCCGTAGAAAAGCAAGTGCGGAAGCTTGCCTTCTTGGACAAACTTACGAACGGTGTCGACGATCTCAGTTTGGCCATACACTTCGTCTAAAGTCTCTGGACGGTATTTCTCAACCCTGAAAATCAGTTAGTATTGATGCAACTCTGCTGCCAACGAAGGACTCATTTCCTCCCTATCCATCTCTTCACATACCATGGCAAATTCTCCTTGGTCTTCTCCATGCTTCCTATCGAAACGCGTTGGTTGGAAATTTTTCAGGTGCGGATTTTGACACTGTATTATTCATACATCTATAAAAAAGCCAACACTCCCATGGCAGTAGTAGCCAATGCATAGTTGACAAGCTTCCGTACAGCGGCACTCAGTATGCTTGATGGTCTGCCCATAAAATTGCATGTAGGATACTTCTCTTGTGGGTCTTCCCAGTAGTAGGATAATTCGACGGTTTTGTTGAGAGACGGGCACTGGAAGCCAAATCCTGCTGGACAGTCTCGTACGATAGCTTCGCATACATTCAAGCACGGAAGCATCTCGTAGTACATGAGCTCTGGATCCACCACGTTGTTGATCCACTCGTTTCGGGAGTGGCCAGGTTGGATTTCTTTGTAACCATCTATATCACGGGTAGAACACCTTGGAATAGTCACCGCACAGAGCCAGTTCTTGTAACTGCTGGCACAATCATCGCAGGTCACAAACGGCAGGAAAGATGATATTTGCGAAGTGTTGCACGGGATCTGCTCCAAGGCCCGAGAAAAGTTGGAGTACAAGCTCTTGGCCCGATCATCATAGAGCAGTTTGAGTTCCTCCTTGGAATACGAGTTACTATTGGGAACGGAATAAGCAACCTGGTCACAGAACTCGAGATCGTAGATCAAGTTACATGCTGGGCCATCCATGGTGTCGAACTCAAATGGCTGGTAGACGGCACCACCGAAGTTCCGGCCACTGAAATCGGAGATCAAGTAGGCTATGTACAGTGTGGATTCATTAAGCCCCTCCACATAGAACTGTTGTTGCAATCCTCCACCCCGGTACGTTATACTACTTTTGAGTGACTCGGGATCAAAGAGTGCCGGTCCACCACGGATTGCACACCAACTGTTATTCAACAGATCAAAGTAGTGTTTATACTCATGTGAGTAGATTAACAAAGAATACTGAGAGTGGGAAATGTTGTAGTCTGAAATATTGAAGTCTCCGACGTTGGTCAAGTTGCCCGTCACAATCAACGCAGTACTTTCGTCTGAGTCTACCAACAGAGCCCAGCTCTTGTCATCCCACTGAAACACCAAGTCGTTCTGCGACACCCCGATTTCGTACGACCAGCTACTGGAGATATCGGTATTCTCTGGGGCTCGTACAGCAATATAAAGAACCTGAGTCCCGTCCATCAGCGCAGGAATGTCGGCAAGAGCCTGAAAATACCCCCCTTTGAATAGCTGCATCTTCCCAAGCTCCATGTTTTGGAACATGCTAGCATTAAATGAGTAGTAGACCGCCAAGCTGGTATCATCATTTGTGAGGTTAGCAGGCTGTGAGCAAATATTCCCACTCAAGAAGATCAAATACTCGTAGTCTTTACCAAGCCCTGACGTCGAGTTGACATTGAATGAATAGTACTGGGTCTCAGACTGCCCGATTGTTGATTTGATTGGAGTAAACTCCTGAAGTCCTTCTGAATCGTCATTCCTAACTCCAAGAGGCTCATCTAGAAACCCCATGGCATCACGGGCCTCAAACGGTTCATTGACATCGAGTGCCCCTGCTTCCCATACGTCCCTCAGAGCCCCGATCCCCATCACGAGCATCATCAAGCCCAGCATTATATGGAACATGTTCATTGGAAGAGATATTGAAGGTGGTGATGGCTTCGAATGCGCATTGATTTTGCATCTAGTGAGTAATCAGAAGAATAAATATGTGATAACTAGAACTAACAATATAGACGAGTACAAAGTGGAGGTCTGTATATCAAGATCTTGTCAGGAATAACTTCCAGAACTTCTTGCTTCTCTTGCGGGGCTCTTTCAGGTCGGTGGCCTGGATTGGAGGGGAAGATGTTTCGTACATCGAGTGCAAGTCTGGATGAGACTTCAAGGGTTCTAATTTTGGCCTTGACTGGCGGTGGGAGCCGTCAGTATCCCCATCGTGAGAGAAGGATTTCTGGATGTTATTGAGTTCTTTCATTCTTCTGGCCTTGGTCTTTTCAGGGGTCTCCAAATTGACGAATTTGAGAGTTTGTTTGGGTGGAAGACTACCATCAGGAACAGGTGATGGCAGCTCGGGTTCCGAACTGGTAGGAGGTGAGATTACGTTGATACTTGGTGTGTTTTGCTCTCGTTCGGCAAGCCTCTCTTTCTCTTTTAATCTCTTTTTCAATTCCTTATAAGAAATCTTTGGAACGTACAGCAGCTGCCGTGAATCTTCGGTTTTTACCTTCTCCAAAGGGGTCAATAGTGACTTGGTCTTGTAGGGAGATATTCCAAACCGATTGGAGCCAGTAATCAATCTAGCGAGCTTGGCTCCCCTTCCTCTAAAATCTGGGTCGATGGAGTTCACCTCCCTGCAGAAACTCGCAGAGTGATCTGAAAGAACCTTCAATGATTCAGAGAAATACTCTTCCAGGTAGCCGTTTTCAGCTAGTTGGTTAAGCTTGTGATGTACTGTTTTTTTGTGATGAGCGTACGCCTTGGTGATTTCGTCAAATGAGGAGTACGAGTCCTCCGAAGAAATCGACTGTAGCGAGCCATTGTCCTCATCACCCGAATCCTTGAGCTCATCGTTCACTTCACGGTTTTCTTCTTCTTTGAGACCAGATCCATTTTGATCATCACAGTCTCCTGTACTTGAGACACTCGGGTCAACGGAGTCCTCTGTTTCTTCTTTTATTGTATTAGAGTACCTCCGATTGATCTCTTTTTCTAGGCTTTTCTCGTAAGGCCCCATATTGACAGCTGGAACGATTATCACTGGAAGAGGGAAGTTCTTTACGAGCCTGTCGGTTATCTTGGAAGAAGCCCATGACCTCAATGGAGCACCTATATGAACATTGGGTTTGGTTCCGGTAGCCACGATGTTTGGCTCATACAACTTGTACATTTCTTGAAGGACTTTCTTGGGCTTACCCACGGCTAATTCGATGGAGATTTTGGCTATTACATCAGGATTAACCACCTCCATGGCATAACTCATGATGTGTTTGGCTATAATCTTCACAAACTCAGGTCTATTTCTTTGTCGGATACGCAGCCGTCTTGTCATGGCCTTTTCATTACCATTGAAATTGGAGTTTCTTCTCTTCTTCATTATATTGGGCAGATCAATTGCCGATACAATGATAACCGAATCGCCATGCTCGATAAACTTGTTCAATATCCAATCTAAAGCCACCCACGTATGTTTTCTGGCGGTTATATACACCAAGATTACCCGGTTTGGTAGAACAGGCTTCAAGTAATTATGCTCGTTGTTATCCAACTTTCCTTTGTTCAAAGCATGAAATTGACGGTGGAGCTTCGTAAGAGTGCATCCGTTATGGGTGATAATAGGGCTGGTTGGGTAGGTGGGGCCTACATAGTTAGATAGAAACCTCGTAAGCTGTAGACCACTGCTCATGTCCATACTATTTCGTATGGGAGATGCTATTCTTCTGTTGGGGGATACGGAGGGGGACTGCAATGGGGATGCATTTGGAGACACACGGCTTCTTCCTCGACCCCTCTCGTAGTCACCCCCGTCAAAATCACCACCATCGAACCCATATCGCTCCAATTCACCATCCGATAATTCGGTATCGTACTGAATATTGATGGTGTCAAACGACACTCTCTTCTCGTAGTTTTTACGGGCTTCGCTGACGTGGGTCTCTTTGTCTCCCACATGGAACTTGATGGTACGATACGTGTAGTCGACCTTCCTCAAGTACTCCAATAGGTCGATATCCAGATCAGATGAGTCTTCATCATCACTGTCATTAGTGTGGATTGGAGCACTAACTGTGGTTCTTTCGCTTTTAGAAGCAGATGAGCCTTCATCACTGGATGCCCTTCGAGCCTCGGAATGGACCATAGCAAGATCGGGTTCACTTTCGGCATGTATAATAACCGGCTTTGAGGTCAACTTCGATGCCTCTGGCTGGTCCAATGACATTGCTTAACGAGATATCAGTTAAAGCTTGCGACTCACCAACAAGCGGACTTGGATTATAAATAAAACAGGCAGTTGATACACAGAAATCCCGTCCCTAACGTTGTTTCTGGATTGCTTTAATTCGTTCTAAAAGTTGTCGTTCTTGCACAGATAAGGTTTCCTTCGCACAGACGATAAAAAAATAGATGCGAATTATATGGCTGTTTTTATGCTATTTTGGAATATCCAGTGCTATGTAAGGTTAAGCGGATGTGAGGGACATTTGAGCCAACTTCCTCTTGCCGTAGAGGTTGGCTTGCATTTTGACGTAAGCTACAGTAGATCCCCCGATAATGGCCGTGAGGGCTACTAAAATGGCGTTTATGGGTGTAGGGTTCATGTTGAATGTCGTGTGAGTCCACTTGTCCAACACACTTTGGAAAAAGTTGATTACACCCGAGGTACAAATGATTGCACCGTACACGGTTCCAAAGGTATCGAAGCCAAAAACTTTGGCACAGAAGTCTGAAATCGAGGTGTAGAAGAACGGTCTGTAGACGACAAAGAAGCATATGTTGACGAGAAGCACCACGTAGTTGGATGTCATTCCAAACACTCCAATGAGCAAAGAGATTCCCAATAAACCATTTAAAACCGTCACTGTAGAGCAGGAGTCTAAGAACAAGCCCACGAATGGAATTGAAAGCACTCCTCCTAATGGCAAGGCCATATCGAAGAATTTGGTCAACTTCTCTGACAAAGTAACGGATGACAATAAATAGGTGTACTGGGTGTTGATAGTGGCCACGAAGTAGTTTAGTCTTAACATTTGGATGGTTGCAAATAGACACATGAGATAGAACCAGGGAGTTCTCATTTGGTAGCGAGCTGAATAACCATGTAAAATACCAAAAATCCCACCAGAAAACTTCACAAGATTGGCTTCACCTTCTTCAGCATATGGTTGTTTCAATGCATCACCAATTGAGTCTCTTCTGTGGTGCATTGTTACATCTTCACCGCTCAACAATGGTTGATTCTCATCGACAGCATTGTCATTAGCCGGACTATCGTCCACACACAAGTCTGTTTCTGGGGGAGTCTTGTAAGAGTCTTTGTCCATAATGAGGATTTGACATAAAATGATGAACACTGGCACAAACAAGTAGCACTTGAAAAACTTGTCAATGGTGAAAGACCCACCGGTCTTGTTGTAGAAGATTCTGTAGATCAAAAACACGGCAGAAGAAGCATCAAAGGCCCCAGTCAACAATGCCAACACCGTTCCAGACTTTTTCGGGAAAGAATTTGATAGCTGGAATTGAGAGATGTATGAGAAAGGACCTCCTAAAGCCATGGATGCGTACCCAATCAAATAAGGGTCAAGCACTGCTCCGAGCGATGAGTTGAAAATGTTTTCGGCAAAGATAAACACAAAACAAGCAAGGAATAAGAAGAATGCCCCGATAGATCCACAGAACCGAGGCCCGTACTTATCCAAGAGGCTTCCAATCATAAGAGCAGAAACATTCGTCACCACGGCTCCTACTGTGAACATCATATTCAACTTCAAGTCTTGGGCCACACACTTGGCAACAATGCTGTCCTCTTCTTGCTTGATGCCAATAGCTTTGGACAACAAGAGACCGGTAAGCGACTGGGAAGGCTCGAAGTCGAGAATGCTTTTGGTAGTTCCCGTATGTAAGTCACATACCTGCTCGTACACTCCCTCTTTGATCAAGACAGGCTTCAAAGCAGCAAACCCAAAAATAGGACCACCAGCCAATAAGCACCAGAATATGGCACACGTACATTGAAGCAACCGACGCTTAGTACTTGCTTCGTAGTAAAACATCCTTTTCTTTGATTTCAAACTAACTAGTTGAAAAAATTTACTGATTTTCAATGCCTTAGTCCCTGTTGCCGTAAACGTCGAAAGACTTCTTATCTTTGATGTGAGCGCACGACGCCTTCAAAAGAAAAAAAAAACTGTAACTTTAGGCTATTGTGATACTTTCGACTGTTCCTAGATCCTTCTTTTGCGTCTCGACAACTGGCAAAATTGAGCTGTTGCTTGTGAGGTGTCTTTGTAAATTGCTAGGCTTTACCGATGCCTGCTCTACTGTCTCTCATCTTGTTGTTCCTCTATCGACGTTCGGCAATAGGCGAAACAAGATCTCGCATGTCACCGGATTTTTTTATTTTTTACTAGATTTGAACATCGCTGGAACTTTACTAGGCGGTACTTTGGAGCCGTTTAACCTAGGAGCCCCCAGCGAGTGGATAGAAAGTTCCGTTCAGTAGTTGGCCACAAGCGTCAAGATTCTCGAAGTTGTAAGTTCTAAGCGGCTTTATTATTCTTTTCTTTTCTATAAAAAGGAATATTCTGTGACACCGTACCTTAACTCAAAATAGTGATTTTTGCAAATTTATATTTTAAACCCACACCGTCACTACATGACATTCAACACTCGGGTCACTTTGATTAATAACTTACTTTTGGAGCTCGACGTTCATTCGTCGTGAGAATATGTAATAAGGAATAAACTTAGGTCAATATACCAGTGGTGATAGTACTGGGTGTTAGGGCCCTCCCTAGTAGTATCCTGATGAACAGTCAGTTTGGTATTTTCTTCCGAAATAGGTTACAGTGGCCGAGTGGTTAAGGCGACACCCTGCTAAGTATCATTTAGTGGTTAAGGTGTTGCGCATTGCGTGCGCAGGTTCGAATCCTGTCTGTAACGTTTTTTTTGAAACATGTTTTTGCAACCATCATTCCAGCGGGCCACCAAGACTTTGGTTATAAAGAGTATCGGAGTTTCAATTCATATAATTTATATTCCCGTTCATAATTTTGCTTGTAGAGTTGTCTGCAACAAGACCGATTACAACTTCTAGAAACTCTCTACTATTTGTGTTTATACACCGACTAAGTCTTCATTTTTAACCACACGTCCGCAAGATAGAGAAACTTAGATTGAAGGATTTTATTGTACTCTTCAATTCTACCTTTGGTTGATGACTCAGGACTTCCCACGACATCGTAGGCGCATCGGTATTGGTAACCAGCTGCATTACCAAATTGAGTTTGTTTGTCCCATCCATATCTGGGCTCTGTAAAACCAGGTACGTGCACAGAAGATGTAAGTGCCGGGGGCTTCAACGCTGCTTGAATATAGAGTGGGTTCTTCTCTATAGTTCTTCGGAGAATACGTTTGTTCACAAGAAACCGTTCCAGAGGTGGTTTTTCTTTTTCCAGATCGCCGTCTTCCCCTTCTTGGTTGTCTGGGTGTGATTCCTCTACTTCCTCCTCTGGTTCTTTCTCTTCTTCTTCCTCTTCTTCTTCATCTTCTAGCTTTTCTGCTTGTGAATTGTCATGTGAAAGTCCTGGTTGAGCTTCCTTTCTGGTATCGTCCTCTTTCACATCGACATGCTGCTGCTGTTCTTCAAGCCCAGGTTGACCCTCCTGTTGACCCTCCTGTTGACCCTCCTGTTGACCCTCCTGTTGACCCTCCTGTTGACCCTTCTGTTGACCCTCCTGTTGACCTTCTTGTTGGCCTTCTTGTTGGCCTTCTGGTTGACCTTGTTGAGCCTCCTGTTGAGCCTCCTGTTGTGCCTCCTGTTGACCTTCTTGTTGACCTTCTGGTTGACCTTGTTGAGCCTCTTGTTGGCCTTCTGGTTGGCCTTGTTGACCTTCTTGTTGGCCTTCTTGTTGGCCTTCTTGTTGGCCTTCTGGTTGACCTTGTTGAGCCTCTTGTTGAGCCTCTTGTTGGCCTTCTGGTTGACCGGGTTCATCTCTTTTGGCTAGCTTTTTCGTCAAAGGTTTACGAACAGTGAACTTCTTCTTTAAGTCCTCTTGGAACTCGGAGAAATTTATCCAGTTCTCGAGTTGGTGAGATGTAACGTAAAGCAAACTGAAACCGTCAGAATCATCGAGTTGTCCCCAGGAAGCGGAACATAATTCATTTGAAGTAGTAAGACGTTCAAAAGGCTTGTTCTCAGGAGGCGTCAAAACCCCGACAGCAGCCCCATATTGTGCGTTGAAGTTAGCCATGTCAATCAAGCCGGACATCTCCATACCTAGCCAGAAGTATTCGCCGGAACCCGATGACTTTGCATTGGCGAATCTAACATCCAAGACTTTGTAATGTTGGATGCTACAAGACAAAAGCAATCCAGATAAATGCTTTGATTTATTGATAGCAATAACGCTGGTATCGAGAATATCTTCGACTCTCTCGCTCAATACCCTTTCGGATCTTGAATGCCCCGATCTCCTCTTCAAGTCGAAAATCTTAGCATCTTGCTTGCTGGGGACCAAATAAGACTTTACCAAATCATTAACCTCATTAAAACCGGGGATTGTGTGCCTATTGATTTTGAAATCACTCGGATTCAAGAAAAAGAGGTGGCCCTTCTCTAGGTAACTTTCCTTCAGTAATATATGGTTTCCAAAGTCTTCTATCATTGGAATCACCTGATGGTTCAACATAACCACCTCCTCGAAAGAGTTGAAAATCGACGACAAACTCATTACAAACGTGGGGCTGACAAAATCATTACTTTTCAGGATCAAAGGGTGCTGATCATAGTTGAGGACGTTGGACATATCAACAAACCAAAGGTTTTGCTTGGGAAAGTCTTCGGCTGTTGAGAAAGGATGTGCACTACGAGACCTCTTAAGATATAAACTGTGAGAATCCGGCAAACCAGACACTTCGCTTCTCGCCAGATGAATCAAGGACTTCATGTCGCTTTCTGTCAAGGCATTTTTCATGTGGGTGATTTCAATAGGAAGTTTGTTTTTCGTGGCTCTTAATACCCTGATTAATCTTTTGATGTTGGACAATTGAGTTTCTTTCGATATCCCAGGAAGTATTGGAATTACAATACCCTTTCCGTTACTCAAAGACTTCCATTGCGAAAGATGGCACTCATCTGCATTAGCTGTTTTTGGTTTCTCATGAAAAATCGGTACTTCCCCAGATTGAATAATAGTATTTTTCCAATCACGGAAAACGGGGTATTTGTCGACCGAAAGCCAAGGGTAAATCTTTCTCTCAATGCCTGTACATGTCTCAGCCTGTTTGTAGTTCAATTCTGACGGCTCTAAATAACATTTACCGAATATACGCATATGGTTGATCTCTTGAACAACGCGATTCTCGACGTTGGCAAGCTCCGTAAGTTTGTCAAGGTATTCCAGTAGCAACTTGGCCAGAGCTTCTCCAGTGTACCTCTTGCCCGCTTGGCGGAGTGCCTTCTTCAATTTCCTTTTAGCCAGTCGAATCCAAGCCTGTTTCTTGTAAACCGTATTGTCAAACTCGAACCCTTGGTTGTACTCCAAATCAATGACTTCAGGCCCTGGAAATCCAGGGTATTTCCGTGGCAAGTTCTGGAAGTACCAGCTACACGAGTCCTTCATTAGCGTGCCAGTCTTGACGGCGAATTTCTTGTAGAGTGGATTCTCGTAAGACCGTCTGGCTCTTAGTATGTTGATCTCCTTGTCATTTTTGATGTGTTCAGGCAGCGCCATTTTTTCCAGCAAAAAGTGGAGGGACAACATAATGGTTATGATGCATAGTAGAAGGAACTTCTTCTGCCTAAGAAACACGTTGGTCACAAGCAACTTCACGCTGCTGGCTCTATATCTCATCATCACCCACAGCGAATGAAGTTATAGTGTGGAAAAATCTCGTAACGAAAAATTAGTTCCAAATCCAGTAAGATTTCGGGTGACAAGTGAAACAGTCATTGTTAGAAAGTCGTTATATTCTATTCATAAAGATTTAAGGAGAACCGTTTCATATATCTATAGATTCAAGAATGCCTCGGGGGCATTTATAGCAAAGAGTTGGGCACTAGTCCTGTAGTTTTGTTTCCCCAAATACTCTATCCAATTCGCTGACCTGCGCTTCCATCGAGCTACTGTTTTGGTTCTGACCTGCTTCCGTGTCTGGATGCTTTTGTGACCCACCACTAGAGCGTCCCGGCATCAACATCTTGCTGTCAAACCCGGGTGCAAATTTCAATCTCTGTTGCTGGAGCCACTCTCGGTACACCCTCACATCTTTAAGATGGGTTTCGGAGTGATTGTCAAATTCCAGCTTCATAGCCTCGGCATCTGCTATCCATCCTTTCAAGTCTTCCTCTGTCAAGTTGACCCTCGGAGGTTTGACAGTTTTGGATAGTGTGGGGATCAACTTGGAGTAGTTGGCATTCAATGTCACTGGTTTAGGAGGCTGAAACAATGGATTTTTTATGAGTGGCACCTGCTTCAAAACAGGGTCCGCTAGTGTCGGTTAGTGTCTATCCACATACTCGATGAGGGACGTCATTGCCCTGTAAGTGCTGTAACATACGCTTGTCTGTATCGTTCATGGGATCCTTAAGTGAAAAATCGAATGCGACAAATCACTAACCAATTTAAGACATGCCATTTGGAAATAGTGGAATATGGTATCAGGCGAGCAGGACAAGTGGGACGAATAACAGGACGACGAGTATGACTCTACGGAGTGAAAAAAGCGGAAACCTCAAGGCCGTTCGTATATGTGGTTCATTTATTGATATACAATGTTCTATAGTACATATGTGAATTATTCCTTGTAATGACGGATAAGAATGTAGGCATTTTCTTGCTTCAAGTTGGACAAAGACCTGTAGCCTCCCTCTAAGCACATCAACAACCCACCAAATGAAATGTAGACGGCCATCTTGTCAGTAGTGCTGCTTTCTTCAAACTTGTAAATGGTTCCATACATAACATAGTCGTAGTCATCGGCCAACGATCTTTCAGAGGCTTTGGGTGGTCTCCAGGAACCGTTGGATGTCAACATACTGGCCTCGTTACCTAAAGTGGAGGCCAATGCTATGGTCAATGAATCATTATCATTGACAGGAAACAACTCGCTATTTATGTCCAAGGATATCTTGATGTCCTGTGAGGTGGAGGATTGCCCCGTTATACGTGCAACCTTATTGTATCTGGCAGAGTCCACAGACTCCACGTTGAACATGTCTTCAAAAAGAATGCTGCTGGACATCTTGCTTCAAGTCTATCGTAGTGCTTGAAGACCTCTGCGATAAAAAAATTTCACTGGGTGCGGCCGGGTCCTGGGCACGACCTGAAAAATACTCTCTAAACTTAAACTGGATCGAGCCAAATCAAAACACCATCAGAATTCCCATTACAGAAAGCTTATAGGGAGCTTATTGGCATTGATTGCTTTAAATATTTTTGTTCCAACAGCCACTCATTTCAGGTTCCACGTTCACGACTCCACTCGTTGCACACACTAGTTTCACTCGGTTAATTCAGCATATTGTCCATCGTTGCGCATAATGAAGGTTTCTAAAGATAGCACTCTACTCAGAGTTGTTTCTCTTTTACTGGCCTTGGCCGCAGCCTATTTCGTCTTCAGCAAGGCCGTGCATCATAGAGATGATTTGTCGGACGTCATCAGCCGCCTCGACACCCTTGACGATGTGCAGATATTCAAGCTTTCTGAAGCTCTAGGTGCTAGAGTCAAGTCTATCTCAGGCTTCGAAGATGCACAGAGGTTCGAGTCACAACCAGAGCCTGTGTCTCACTCCAAAAGGGACGACAAGGACTCCAAAGACAAGGACTCGAATGACACTAATCTCCTCCACTCAACTGTTGTTCGAGTAGCTATTGCATTTTTGGCTATCATACTAATTAATATGCTAGCCATATGTGTGCACCACATTTACATGAAGCTAAGTAGCTCCGAGAAATCCTACCGTACTGTCGAGCATAAACTTTCTCCATATTAAAATGGCATTTCGGATAATGCCGTGATTTTAGCAGCGATGTTTTTCTACATAACGTAGCTAGTATGAAATACAAGGGTTTTGGTTGGGAATCTCGTCAGGAAAAGCTCTACATTGGAATGAGTGTTCGGGCTTAAGCCTAGACTTTGGTAGGTCGTTTTCCCCTTCTTCCTCTCTTCACTCCTCTTCAAAAAACCATCTCGTCAGTCTGGGTTGCTTAAATGCGCTTTATTTTTTTCTCCATATATAAAGCAGCTCTAATTTCGTTCTTCTCGTTATCGAGTCAATTTCCATTATTTTTGCTGGATATTCCTTTGCAAGGTCTTGAGTTGTTTCACTGTATCTCGCGGAGTATTCCATCCTTGAAAGTAGCATTTTCTACCTTCTGCTAAAACCTGTGAAAAAAACGTTGTTTTAGTTGCAAATGAATAGAGAATTACCATCTGTGCAGAAAAGAGCACTTCAGATCCTATGTTCTATTGTATGGTGTTTGCTAGCTGCTGGCCCGGTGTTTGGGTTTGCTGCTCTCAAGCCTATATTGATCAACGAAGGCATTTACTCAGAAACCTGCGATTTGCAGGGCTTTGACCTGGAAGTTCCCCAAACTTGTGTGAACCAGGATTTATCTTTGAACTTTCTTTTCACTGTTGCTTGTATGGTGACTAACATCAGTGCTTTACCAGTTGGATCCATTTTAGATACTTATGGACCTCAGGTTACTGGCGTGATCGGTGCTGTGATCATCTTTATTGGAAGTATGTTCTTGAAATTTGGACATTCGATCGAGCTTATAGATGCTTATCTCGCCGGTTATACATTTTTGGCCTTAGGTGGTCCTTTTGTGTTTATTTCTAGTTTCCAGTTGGCCAACAGTTTCCCTAAAAACTCTGGGTTGATATTGGCTTTGCTTACTGGTGCTTTTGACTCTTCCTCAGCATTATTCTTGCTCTACAGACTTGTTTACACCAACATCAAGGAGGTTCCTTTGAGTACTTTCTTCTCTTACTATTTGGTAGTGCCTGTTTTCATATTTGCATGCCAAGTGTTTGTGATGCCCCGGGATTCATACAAGACGGTGGGGACCCTTGCCAAAATAGCTGAAACTGCTATAGACGAAACTGGAAAGCCATTGGACAAAAATTTACTTCTCCCCGAAGATAGAAACGATGAGTCTGCTATCGACTCAACTCCCCAACCTACCATCACTGAAACCACAGCCTTGTTAATGAGAAGTGCTTCCAGCAATAGAAGAGAATCTGCTGTCTCCAGAACAACCAGTTTGGCATCGAGAAGTTCTATCAAATCCGTCTACGAGCAAGAAGCTGAAGACAAGTTGTTCAACTCCTCAGGAGGAGTATTTGGTATTATGCATGGATACACCATCACCGAACAAGTGAAATCTTCGTGGTTTATATTGATGGCTTTATTCACCACTATTCAAATGTTAAGAATTAACTATTTTGTTGCTACTATTAGGTCTCAAGAAGAATATTTGTATCAGGACCAAGAAAGAGCCATCACGATCAATCATTTCTTTGATATCGCTTTGCCTGTTGGTGGTTTACTCTCCATACCTTTCATAGGTTTGATTTTGGATAATCTTACCACAATAACAACTCTAATCATTTTGACCGTTGTGTCAGTGATCATTGGTATAATGGGCATTATGTCATGGTTGCCTGGTACATACTTTGGTATAATGTTGTTGGTTTTGTACAGACCCTTTTACTACACAGCTGTTTCCGACTTCTGTGCCAAGGTGTTTGGATTTGAAACATTTGGAACCATATATGGGTCAATTATTTGCTTTTCAGGAATTTGTAACATTTTGCAACAAGTGATGGATAAGGCTACCCATGAGTACTTCCACATGAACCCAATTCCAATAAACTCTTTGTTGACAGGTCTTACTTTGATACTCGGTATCACTTTGATTCGATTCGTCCAACTCCAAGAAAAAATGTTGAAGAGAAGGGACTTGGAGTTAGAAGCACAGGAGGCCTCAGTAAGAGGTATTCCTAACTAAGTCACTTTGCCTTTAATGTATTAATAATATATACACTCTTAGTAAGAGACATATTAAAAGAGAGAACTCTCATCTTTTCCGTTTTCCTCGGGGAGCCAGGTCAGCATCCAATGCTGTCAATGGCGGAATCGTCTCAATTGTTTTGCTGCTACCAACGTCAACAATATTGCTTTTCAACAGAGGGTAATCATTTTCATTTCTACCACAATTATCAGCTTGCTTCAAATCATAAACCTTAGGGAAGCCGGAAAAAACCGACAAACTCGTGCTCATTACTTCTTGGGCTCCTTGGGCTTGGCTCTCTCAAGCTCTCTTCTAGAACCTTTCAATAATTCCAAGTGTCCAACCCTACTGGATACCAACTTTTCAGTATTAACAATCAATTTAGAATGATGAGTCTTGGCTAATTTAGCAGTCAAATCCCCCTTTTTTGATTTGTAAACTCTTGGTGCAGCCTTCTTGGGATTTATCTGTTTCTTAGTAACTCTAGCAGGAGCTTTGTTCTTCAATTTTAAGTTCCCTTGCGCCATCTACCTCAACTTGAACTCTCTGCTCATCGCGATTTCCAGGCGATTAAATTGTGTCCTGTGTGGTGCGGGACGAAGCGGTGTGGACACGCAGGCCCGTATGACTCTGGTCTAATTAAAGCAGAGAGATGAGGCCCATAACTTTATCTCCGTATCGCTTAGAATCTTCTCTTCCTGTGAAGAACGACCAGAAACCACCATGAGTGACAAGTTCCTTGTTATACCAGGACCTAGAGCCTTGTCGGACTTCAGAGTCCAGAACTTTGTCAAAGAAATTGAATCCAAATTGGGCAACACCACTTCCTTGATCAAAAAGGTTTCTACTAGTTACACCCATTATGTTTCGTTGAAGAGTGATTTGACCGACCTCCAATTAAACCTTTTGCACACCTTGTTGAAGTACGACAGTGCTGTTGACGCCAGTGTTGATTTCAACCAAAAGTTGCTTGATTTATCGGTGTTGAGAGGTGACAATCAATCTGAAGCAGCAGCTTTCAAGGTGGACTCCAATGTGTATTTGATAAGAGTCTTACCAAGAAGTGGAACCATTTCTCCTTGGTCTTCCAAGGCCACGGATATTGCCGTGACTTGTGGATTGAGTGAACAAGTCGAAAGAATTGAAAGAGGATTATCACTTTTGATCGAAGTGGATGCTGGTGCTGAGTTTGGTGATGCCTTGAACAAGGGTGAAATTTTGACCAGTATTTTTGACAGAATGACCCAAACCTTGTACATCAATAGCCATTTACCAAAGTACGATGATTTGTTCGAACACCATTCTCCAAAGCCTTTAGTCCATGTTGACTTGTTGGGTGCATCTGATAACTTAATCAAAGCAAACAAAGAGTTGGGATTGGCTTTGGATCAAGGAGAAATCGATTACTTGATCAATGCCTTTACAAATATCATTGGAAGAAATCCAACAGATGTGGAATTATTCATGTTTGCTCAAGTCAATTCTGAACATTGTAGACACAAGATCTTCAATGCAGATTGGACCATCGACAACGTGCAAAAGGATTTATCCTTATTCAAGATGATCCGTAATACTCACAAAAAGAATCCTCAATATACTGTGAGTGCTTACTCCGATAATGCTGCTGTTTTTGAAGGCCCTGATGGATACGTTTTCACACCTGATTTCAAAACTAAGCAGTGGAAGTCTATCAAGGAAAAAGTGCACACTCTAGTAAAAGTCGAAACCCATAATCATCCAACTGCCGTGTCTCCATTTCCAGGTGCTTCTACTGGATCTGGTGGTGAAATAAGGGACGAAGCTGCCGTCGGAAGGGGTTCAAAATCGAAGGCCGGTTTAAGTGGATTCTCCGTCAGTGACTTGAACATTCCTTCCTTACCTCAACCTTGGGAAAGGAACGTAGGTAAGCCTAATCATATTGCTTCTTCTTTAGACATCATGATCGAAGCTCCTCTTGGTTCTGCTGCTTTCAATAACGAATTCGGTAGACCTGCTATAAATGGTTACTTTAGAACCTTGACCACTGAAGTCAATAATGGTAAGGATGAGAACGAAATCAGAGGATTCCATAAACCAATTATGTTGGCCGGAGGTATGGGTGCCATTAGACCTGATTTAGCTTTGAAAGACACCAGAATCACCCCAGGCTCCAAATTGATTGTTTTGGGTGGTCAATCTATGTTGATTGGTTTGGGTGGTGGAGCTGCTTCCTCAGTATCATCTGGTGAAGGCTCTGCTGATTTAGACTTCGCCTCAGTTCAGAGAGGAAACCCGGAATTACAGAGGAGAGCTCAGGAGGTTATTTCTACTTGTGTCTCTTTGGGCAAATATGACACTCCTATCCAATCCATTCACGATGTCGGTGCTGGTGGGTTGAGTAATGCATTGCCTGAATTAGTTCATGACAATGATTTGGGTGCCAAATTTGAATTGAGATCTATCTTGAGTTTGGAACCTGGTATGTCACCAATGGAAATCTGGTGTAATGAATCACAAGAAAGATTTGTCTTGGGGGTTTCTCCCGAAAAGTTGGACCTCTTCACTAAGATTTGTGAAAGAGAAAGATGTCCATTTGCTGTTGTGGGGGAGGCTACCGAAGAAAAAAGATTAGTTTTGACTGACTCTTTGTTGAACACCACTCCAATAGACTTGGAAATGTCTGTCTTATTCGGAAAACCACCAAAAATGTCCAGAGTTGCAACTACTGAAGAATTGAAATTGCCAGAGTTCTCGGTTGAAGACTTAGACTTTTCTGAGTCTGTCTCCAGAGTTTTACAGTTACCAGCCGTAGGCTCCAAGAACTTCTTGATTACAATTGGTGATAGATTTATTACTGGATTGGTTGATAGAGACCAAATGGTTGGTCCTTGGCAAGTACCAGTTGCTGACGTGGGTGTCACAAACACATCATTGGGAGACGAAATCCTCCTTACGGGTGAAGCTTTGGCTATGGGCGAAAAACCAACCTTGGCTTTAATTTCAGCAGCAGCTTCTGCCAAGATGTGCGTTGCTGAATCCCTTTTGAATGTATTCGCTGCTGACATTCCTGCTTTAGATAGAGTCAAGTTATCTGCCAACTGGATGTCTGCTGCTTCTCACCCTGGTGAGGGTGCTAAATTGTACGAAGCTGTCCAAGCTATCGGAATGGACTTGTGCCCAGATTTGGGAGTCTCTATTCCTGTTGGAAAGGACTCGATGTCTATGAAGATGAAATGGGAGGACAAAGAAGTTACTGCTCCATTGGCCTTGACCGTCACTTCTTTTGCTCCTGTTGATAATACTTCAAATACTTGGACCCCATTGTTACAAACGGAGGGTGACAATGTTTTGGTATTGGTCGATTTAGCTGCAGGTGTCAAGAAGGTTCTCGGTGGTTCCGCCCTTGCCCAGGTATATAAACAAGTTGGTAACTCTGCACCAACAGTCCACTCTAACAAAGAGTTGAAGAGCTTTTTGGAATCTTTGATTGTTTTACACAAAAACTTTGACGTTTTGGCTTACCATGATAGATCTGAAGGTGGTTTGTTAACCACTGTTGCAGAAATGGCTTTTGCAAGCAGATGTGGTATTGAATTAGATTTGAAAGGCGAAAACCCATTTGTTGAGTTGTTCAATGAAGAGTTAGGTGCTGTTTTCCAGATAGACAGCAAGAAGTACGATGAGTTTGTCGAAATTTTCGTAACTAACGGCATTCCATCTGAATATGTTTCAGTCATCGGCAAAAACACGATCGAACAGTCTTTTAAAGTCAAATTCAATGGCATGTCCATCTACGAGAGCACAAGGAGTGAGTTACAGAAGTTGTGGTCCAACACATCTTATCACATTCAATCTTTAAGAGATAATCCAGTATCAGCCAAACAAGAGTACGAGTCCATTTCAGACGACTCAAACCCCGGTTTAACTTACCAATTGAGTTACAAGGTCTCGGATGACTTGGAAATTTCGAACACGGGAAGAAAACCGAAGGTAGCTATAATGAGAGAACAAGGTGTTAACTCTCAACAAGAAATGGCATGGTCTTTCCAACAAGCAGGATTCGATACCTACGATATACACATGACTGATATTTTGTCTGGCAGAGTATCTTTGAAGGATTTCACAGGGTTCGCAGCTTGTGGTGGATTCTCTTATGGTGATGTCTTAGGTGCTGGTGCCGGATGGGCCAAGCTGATCTTGTTCAACAGTTTGGCAAGAAAGGAATTCAAAGAATTCTTTGAAAGACCAGATACCTTTGCTTTCGGAGCATGCAATGGATGTCAATTTTTGAGTAGAATTCAAGAGTTGATTCCAGGTACTCAAAACTGGCCTTCTTTCGAAAGAAATGCAAGTGAACAGTATGAAGCTCGTTTCGTGATGGTTGAAGTTATCCCAGAACAGACAAAATCTATTTTCTTGACCGGAATGGAGAAGTCGATGCTTCCTATTGCTGTTGCACATGGTGAAGGAAGAGCTAATTTTACTTCTTCAGAGAGAGAAACTAGTTTCATAGCCGACAAGCAAAACGTCATCAGGTTTGTTGACAACTATGGAAATCCAACCAGTGAATATCCTTTCAATCCTAATGGATCGCCTCATGGAATTGCTGGTATCTCTTCAGCTAATGGCCGGGTTTTGGCTATGATGCCTCACCCAGAAAGAGTCACCAGAAAAGAGGCCAATTCATACTATCCAAAAGAGGAATCTGCAGAATGGGGCGGCTACGGTCCATGGATTCGTTTGTTCAGAAACGCTAGAAAATGGGTTGGTGACAACTTCTAGAGCTTGTCATAATATAATAAATAGCACAGTACACGACACACAAAACTGAGTTTTTCAAAAATATATAGATTGCAATTACACGACCTTGAAAATTTTTTTTCTCATAGACAAGTGAAAAATTTTTCAAAAATATTTTATCTTTAACTACAATCATATACAAAAATGTCTAGTGTTATTGCTAAGAACTTGTCCAAGAAGAGAAAGTTGGTCGCTGACGGTGTTTTCTACGCCGAATTAAACGAATTCTTCACCAGAGAATTGGCCGAACAAGGTTATGCCGGTGTCGAAGTTAGAAAGACCCCAACCAAGTTGGAAATCATTGTTAAGGCTTCCAACCCACAAGGTGTTTTGGGTGAACAAGGTAGAAGAATCCACGAATTGACTTCTTTGATCTGCAAGAGATTCAAGTTGCAAAAGCAAGATGTTGTCATTTACGCTGAAAGAGTCGAAATCAGAGGTTTGTCTGCTGCTGTCCAAGCTGAAGGTTTGAAGGCTAAATTGTTGAGTGGTTTACCATTCAGAAGAGCTGCTTACGGTGTCTTGAGATTCGCCATGGGTAACGGTGCTAAGGGTGTCGAAGTTGTCATCTCCGGTAAATTGAGAGGTGCCAGAGCTAAGTCCCAAAAGTACGCTGATGGTTTCATGATCCACTCCGGTCAACCAACTAAGGACTTTATTGACATTGCCATTAGACACGTCTTGATGAGACAAGGTGTTTTGGGTATCAAGGTTAAGATCATGAAGGACCCAGCCACCAACAAGTTTGGTCCAAAGGCTTTGCCAGATGCTGTCAAGGTCGCTGAAGCTAAGGACGACGAAGAGGTCATCCCAGCCCCAACTGTCAAGTCTTACGTCCCAGTTGCTGAGGCTGAAGCTGAAGCTTAGGTTTAGTATATTTGTATATTGTAATATATCAATCTAATCTAAAAGTGTGCTCTCGGTGAGTTTACCCAGTTTTGCACTAATCCAGAAGTTTCGAAGTCTGGAGGTTTCCAATGTTTCAGATATATCGTAACCGGATTTTTCCAATACCACAAGCACTTGCATCAACTTCAAAGATAACGAAAGTGATCTACGCATCACAGTATCCGGGAGATCAAAGCTATATTCTTGGCTTTGCACGTTCCGGAGTAACTCCTTGTACAAAATGTCAATCTTCCAAGCCCTGTAATACTTTGGAATCAAGCCAAAGCGGGTAAGGAACAGACGAATCACATGCAAGCATAGTTCAATAATTTGAATATAGAGGACACGGCTCTGATAGTGATCTGGATCAACAACTCGGAGCCTGACAAGTAGTGAAATAGATACAATAAATGTCTTCTCTATAATCTCCAAGAGCTGAGGCACCATGATATATTTGTATGTGGTGTTTGTCTTGGCAAGTAATGGAATAATATCCCTTATAACCATGGTTGTATGTTGGAAATATTGGTTTGCAAGTTCGAACTTGTGCAAATGAAGCAAGACATCAAATACATGGAACATGACAGAGAGCTTACAAGAATTCACAAGTAAAAGACTCTTTAAGTTGAAAGCTTCTGCCATTTTGTTATCATTAGGCTTCGATAAACGAGATTCAATGCCACTGAAGCATTTTAGGAGCTCCCCTTCACAATCCAAAACATCCAAATCAGACATTAAGTATTTTAGATCAACAATGAACTGCGTTAGCCAGTAATTGTGTTCGAATACGGCATCCAAATTATAAGGACTGGCAAAGACATAGATCTTGCATTTACAATTGTGATTTATGACCAATTGGCTGTTTATATCTCGTAGAAAGTGCCAAATTTTGTTTTGTGGTTCATATCCAACTTCCATCTTAGCCGCCATATTGATAACAGAATTGTGTAGCGTGTCGATACTTTGCACAGAGTTGAAGCCTGGAGAAGTATGTCTGAAGAATAGTATCAAAATCCCCAATTGTAGTACGCGATAATTACTACTTACCGAGAGATCAAATGAAGCTAAACAGGCATCTGCTACATCTGCAAACTCTTCGGTTATTTTCGAAGATCCTTCGACCCCCTTTGAAATAAACGTAAAGGCCAAATAAATAATTAATAAAAGTATAGCCAAACCAACATAATCGTCATCATTTTTACACTCCACAGATTCGATTTTATTCACATCATTTAGACTGACTTTAAAAATCCGTGAAATATACTCTCGGTACTCGTTCTCCTCTAGACAAGGCACAAAAGGGTGTATGTGGTCGAAGAACCGATCGAGATGTTCGTTGAGCTCTTTCATCGTGGGCAAATTCTCTATAGCATATCCAGGGATGTCTTCAAGCAGCATTAATGGCGGAGAAACCTCGGGAACGTCGATGCCTTCTTCAATGTGTTGTGATTTTAAGAAAACATCAATACCATCGAATTTGGTTAGTTTCGTGTCATCGAATATGGTCGTCTTCCCAGCATCGGAGTAAAATTGCGAATAAACAAGACGTAGAGCAACATCATTACGTATGATAGTACTCAGAGTGTAGTCAATATATGTGATCTGGCTACCCCCAAAGAAACCTTGCAGACTTCTAAAGTTTTCTAGGACAGTCAACTTCTTCGGACTCTGGGCCAAGTCCTTTGACTGAAAACTGCCATCAATTTGATCTGACCCATGTCTGAAACCAGGATTTTTCGCTGAGGCCCCAATGTCTGGTTCGGAATGGCTCAGAGAAAGGAGTTTGTGGCCACCACCTTCGACCTCCAATCTCTGCTCAAAAGTATCTAGTTCACGCATTAGTAGCTGGAGCAAAGTATCGCTCTTCTTGGGAGGAAGCCTCTTGGTAATACTTAAGACCTTGGTGTTGATGGCATTTAGCTGCGAATGAAAGTCGACATCATTGAGATTTGGTCTATAATTACAGTTTTCGTTTCCAAATTTCACACAACTTGAGCAAGGACTCTGCTTGTCACACTTGATCTTCCTTCTGCGACAAAAATTGCAAACTTGGACGGGTCTCTTTTTCTTCACCGTCATTACCTGAATTGCAAAATGAATTACTAACGCGCAGAGCTTAACCAGGCTATTACATAATCGGCCATAGTTTAAATGGAGTTTTGATGTGCAATGGCCCAGTTGATAGTTTGCTAGTTTGTTAGAATTACAATTAAATTTACATAGTTATAATAGAACCATAAAAACTAATTCGGGAAGAAGTCTTTAAAGATCTCATTGGTGTAGACATCAGCATTTATCATCTCGGTGTTGGCTCGACAGTGAGGATCCATCTTATCCTTGAGGAGAGCCGAGTTGGACGAGATGTCGTCTTTCCTGTAATCAGGTGTGCCAGGCAGAGGTTCGTTCTCGTTTTTGCTCAAGGCCCTGATCAATAACCATACTGCGTCAGTGTTCTCAGGCAAATCATGGATGTACTCATAAGTCATGATGGAAGAACGGTTGTTCAGAGACTTGTTAATCATATTGATGAGTCGAGTAGTGTTCGAAACAGTCAACCCATAGTTATCAGATGGCACGGCACTACCGAAGGTGCTAGAAAAGTCAGGCTTCACCGTCTCATTTAAAAGCAATGTCAAAATTTTACTGTTTCTCCATGGAGTGTAGTACCTGTTTCCCAAAACCTTCAAAAAGTTGAGGAACGTATAAGTAGCGTTGCTAATGAGGCTATCCAAAACATTTAGGTTTGGTCGAAGCTCTGACGACACCGAAGAGCGATATTTGATCATTTTGATTTTTATCAAAAGAGACAAGTTGATCAAGGACGCCAAATACACAAATGAGTGCACATTTGGGGTGGTTACTAGGTCACACACATCATCGAGAACTCCTAGATCGTTTGTCAGATTGTTTGTCACCTTAGTTTCCATAATCGAATTGAACTGTTCGTAAAAAACTCTCAATGACTTGAGAAGATATTCTATGGCAATACTGTTTTGACCAATGCTGTAGTAGTAGTTGGAGAAGTGGAAGTTTAGGGACATATTGGCACCACTGAGCTGGCAAAGATACTTGACTTTGAAGGTCTTGAAGTAGTACCGGGAATAATCCCATGTCTCGTCATCTGTTATAAACTCTTTTGCACGGTTGACACGTGACTCTGATAAGATATCCATACATTCTCCGAGTTGCATACTGACTTCCCTAATGGAGAACTTTTCATTGACATTTGTGACGGCGACGAACACTTTTCTCAAAGGTTCCAAATACCCAGTTAAACCATCAATTTGACTTATTAGAACCTTCTCAGCCTTGATATCTCTCAAATTGCAGTTTTGGTCATTAACGAAAGGAAACTTCACATCTATTGAAAAGTTCGAGACCGTGCTAGCATCTCCAGTTACCAATGCACAGGATACCTCCAATGCATATATAATATACCATATCTTTCTCCCCAAGTGATTAAGCCTCTCATTTTTATTATCACCTGGAAATTTATCTGGTTCTCGGTGAAGTCCCAAAGAATAAGACATTTGCATCAAAAGTGCAGAAAACACTTGAGGCTCGCTGGAGTTGGATTCGTCTCCATATTCTGGGCCATAACTTTTGTAGTATCGGATTAGCACTGCTAATTGTAGAACAACCAAGTTCGAAGAGTTCACTAGATTGAACAAATTGAGGCATGTCTGAGCAATATTGACAACGTCGAAGTTGACGGGATTATTTAGTAGATACTTCACGTCCTTGGCGTCCCAGTCAGTACTACCACCTCTGAAATTACGTTCATTGACAACTTTTGCATTGGATAGAAGGGAAAGGTATGTCAATCGCAATATAACCAAGAGTATACCTATATGGGCAAAGTCCAACTTTTGTTGCATGTTGAGATTAACCACCGGTTCCTCTATATCACTTCGAGTTCCTAGTATTCTCTCGATACTTGAATTGACATAGAATTCATCTAGCACCCCAAAGAAAGGATACAATTTCCTAAAAAAGCGATCTATCAACATCCAAATCACCTTCTTGTTTGGGAGAACCATCCGAATCTTGGCAAGAAGTTCACTGTTATTGTTCATTTTCCCATCATAAAACAGAAGCCCCAATAGCTTAGCTTTCTCGTTCAATCGAATTTTCTGGGAGCGTATACGATCCGATTCGTCTTTGGCAGACTGATTGTCATCATAGCCTACGCCTTGAGCGGATGAATATTTGTATGGACTGGGAGCATCGAGGAACTCTCTCACCCCTTCTGAGTTGAGCGAGTTCATAAGTTTGTCTTTTCCCAAGCTATTGTCAAAACTCTTGTAGACCTTGAACATTATCGGGTCGGCCCGTAGCACTGAATCCGGGCTCCATGGACCAAAGTGTCCATTTCTTGGGCCCGCCTCGTTTCTCGTACAGTCGTAAACTTCACTAGCAAACACCCGATCGTGGTCATCTTCGGGATACGAAGCAGCATCGTAATGGATGAGGTTCGAAACACTAAGTGGCTTTGGCTCCAGCAGAAGCAGCGCAGGAGAATCAACGGAATCGTTGGGGGACACCTGGGAGCTATTAGAGGAACTGCCTTTTTGCTTGAGAGTGGCCTGCATCTCATGCAAGTGACGTTCCAATTTCTTCAAGAATGCTATCCGAGCAGCAACTGAATTGGAATCTTGACTGGGTAACGGACCATATACACATTTGTTGTGAAACTTCACACAGGTAGAGCAGGGATTCCCCTTGTCACACCTGACCTTTCGGCTACGGCAGAAGTGGCAAACAGACGTAGGCCGAGAACGCTTGATAGGCATGGATTCGTGAAGTTAGTAGGTAAGATACGATTTCCACTAGTCAGTGTCCTGTGAATATGAGCACCTTCGAGGATGGGATACAAAACAACCACGACGAGCAGGTGGTTGCTGATAAGTAAACACGGCTCAACCTTGAAGCAGACAGCCGATCACCTAATCCAGTGGGATAGCTTTAGAAAAGACTTCTAGTTCGCACAAATTGTAAAACCTGGCACAGCACGGGGATGGAGATGGTTCATAAGCATTCATTGTAAGTCATAATTTACGGTATATATACATTAGTCAAACGCTTTCCCTTCCCAAAGACATTCGTAGCCTTTGATAGACAACACGTTGAGCCAAACGGTATCTCCATTATCGAGATTCCAGTCTCTCAAAGTGTCGGTGAACTCCACGTTACTCAATGCGGTTTCTATGGTCGACAGTGCACCAGGGATCTGTAAGGTACCATGGGGTTTTGATTGTAAAGCTTCGAAAATGGCGTTGTTCATTTTGAGAAGTCTCCAAGAGTAGTAACAGGTGGTGGATAAGTCTAGCATATAGTTCATGAAAACTCTGTAGCCACTTACTAAGGCTTTTCTGGTGTCACCACAAGTACGAGAGATAAGAGCAAGGTGCACCACTATCACTCTATTAATGACTCCTTGGACTGCTGTGAATAGAAACACCCTGCTCAAACCTTCCTTGTCAATAGGTTGTGGCTTCTGGATGTCAATCAACACTTCGTTCAAGATGGAGAGAAACCCTCCATAGATTTGGCCTAAAAGTGTAGTGCAGCCATGGATGAATTTGGGTTCATTTTCCTTTGTGGAGTACAGGAAAGTGATCTTGTAACGAATTCCTAAAGCTAAGCAAATTTGCTGAAAAAGTAGCTTTAGTCTGAGCGTTTTCATGAAATGATGCTCAGGGTCGGCAGGATGCGAGATGAGGTCTGAGTAGACAGGTGAATCACGAAGGAGAGTGTCAAAATGGACCAGAAGTTTCTTGTGCATGGACCTCCTCTGGAATCGTTTGTCTACATTCAAGAGAGACTTTTTATAAGACTTGCCTGCTTCCAAGTTCATATGGGCATGAAAAAGAACAAGAATTACAATATCTTCTATCCCTTCATCAATGTTGTTCGAGTTGATCTCGTTTCGATACGGAGCCTTGGTATCATAAAGATACTTGAATTGGTTCAGTGGGTTCCCAGAGCCTCCACTGGACGAACCATCCATTAATATGGAGAAAAACCATAACTTTCTTCTCAAGTTGAAAAGCTTCCCGTCCTCTGCTGTTGGGTTCAAAATCGTGGGCTCTCTATGTAACCCTAACAAGTACGCTTTCTGTGATATTAAAGTTGAGAGCAACCCCGAGCTATTCTGCTCTATTCCTTCTCCCACTTCAGGACCATAAAGAAAGTAGCCCTTGATAATAAGAAGCAACTGTAGATAGTCAAGATCATTATACCTCATCAAATCGTACCTGTTGGCACAGTCAATGGCCAATTCTCCAGCCTTGCAATTCATGAAAGGAAGACGTTCGTTATCCAGGAAACTTAATCGTAATACCAAAAGAAGTTGGCCAAAGAAAATGAACGATTTCTCATCCAATATTCTAACGACGTGATCGTCGTCAGTGCCAACTAAAAGAGTCACTTCCTTCCGAAATGATTCTTCGTCAAATAACCCAAGAAAGGTATGCAAACGCTTGAAAAAATGATCAATCAATATCCAGATATCTTTGTTTTCTGGCAACACCCTAATGATTTTCTGTAAGAGCCGTTCATCACTTTGAGACGAATGAGGCATCGCTGAAATCACCAAACGGTTAGTCAAAGACGTCGGAGTATAGTACCAAAGCTTAAAACCAGAGTCGTTCGCCATTAGTTCACTCCACACAGAAACTAACTCAGGAACCGCCTTTATCAAACCAACATAACTTAAGGGCCCCAAAAACTGGCTACCTTCCATCTGATCGTAGTCATCATACAAACAAAAATCCTCGTCACTATCCATTTGGTCGTCACCGTCTGATGAGTCGTCTCCCATGGATTCCTCTTCAGACTCGGAATCGGAAAACCTCGAAACATTCATGTCATTGATCCGCTGATCCAACGACTCCACTCTGTCGATTAACTTTCGAACTAATTTGAGTTCGCTCGACTGGAGAGGAGTTACACCATCGGGATACTCGCAATTAGGGTTCCGGAACTTCACACATGAGGCACATGGTGACTCCCGGTTACACTTGATCTTTCTCTTTTTGCAAAAAGTGCACACCACCGTGCTTCTTGTCTTAGCCATCACTCCCAAAGTCGATAAGAAGTAGAGATTCAATTTCGCATTTTACTATTATTTTCGTTTATTCATACATGGTGGGTTTTCAGCCTATATCAGGGAGGATGTCGTCGTAGAAGTCATTAAGTGTATAGCTATCTTTACAGTTCTTTAATGATAACATAGTGAGCCACAAATCATCGTTGTTATCGAGGGAGGTCATGTTGTTTATGAACTCTTGGTCACTCGCTATCTTATCGTCACCAATAAATGGATACTCCGTTGACTCTGGTGTGGAAGACAAGAAAGTCTGGTTTATCTCAAAGTTGTTCACTCCTGTAGATATTGTTGACTCTAAAAGTTTTACGTTGTTGGGAGTAAACCCAAGGTTATCTGACATGTCGAGGGATTGTTTGAGTCTTTCCAAATCCACGTTACTAGTCATATGATCGTAGACTTTGAGGAATTTCCAACAAGCATAGAACTTGTCCGACATGATCCGGAGAAAGTCTCTAAAAAGATTGGCTAGTTTCATTAAAAGGTACTCAAGATTTGATGTTTCCAAGTCGATCAATTGAACCTTCACGAGTGTGGAAGTAACGATGAGTAAGAACTTTTGAATGAACATAATGACTCGGGCGGAGGTGATATATGAGAACACCTTCAGTTTTCCTTCCTCAGATAAGAGTATCTTGTCAATCACTGGTAACAAAAAACGGATCGAAACGGAGAATACTCTTGTCAAATAGTGCATACCTTTGTTTGGCTTATTGGTGATAAGGTAGCGATCATAAAGAGTGTAACACAAAGATATAAGAATGCAGCCTGCTGATAAGAAAAACTTCAAGTTATACGAAATGAATATCTTCATGGACGATGTGTCGTTAGATTCGTTCATCAACTTATTGAAAAATGTCAGGTTTTGTCTCAACTTGTCAAAGGAGTTCTCCGCTATCTGATAGGAATACTTGAGCTTGACAGGCCTTTTAGAATGGTAAATGGAGTATAGTTGATTCAAGGATCTGAAAGACTCTTTCATATGAGTAAACATACTAGTCGATTGAATATCTACCTTCGGGTCCACTGTGTTTATGTCTTCAAGGTCTTTGTCGTTGGTTGGTAAGGAGGTGTTGAATGTACTTCTGGTGATATTGATAGGATCACCAGTGGTAAGGAAACAAGAGTAGTCATATACACATGTATGGTACCAAAGCTTCCTTTTGAGTTTGTTTAGTGGCTTATTGGGGGACTGTGGGTCTTTGTGCAATCCTAAAGAAAATGCCAATTGAACTAGAGTAGCATTCATGGGTTGAGAATCTCCGTCGTCTGCAATATCATTGAATTCGGGGCCATATACCTGCCATGTTTTGATGTAAAGTGCCAACTGGAAAACGATAAGCTCGACTTGCCCAAACAAATCAAACTGGTTGAGAAAGATGGTTGCAAATTGGTAGGACACCCAGTTGGAGTATGTATTGTGACTGTTGACGACTTCTTGGTGCACGATATCCGGATGGATTTCCTCTCCGTTGATACTGTGGTCTCCGAAGTATAGAGTCAAAACGGATAACCTCAACACCAAAAGAAGTATACCCAAATAGGCAAAATCGACCCTCAGAGAAATGTGGAGAGATATCACAGCAGTCATGGAGTCTTGCTGACCACCCAATATCCGTTCGACATTACTCATCAAATCATCTTCTATGAAGAACGGAAGCGTTTGATAAACACTTTTGATGTAATGACGTAACAAGATCCAAATGATTTTATGTTTGGGCAAAACCAACATCACTTGCTGAAGCACCTTTCCAAGAATATCTGGATTGGAAATCAAATTGTATAGTCCACCCTCTTTGAAGGTTTTCAGCTCTTCCCAGAATCCACTTTTGTACAGCTTCAAATAAGATGGATCTTCTTGCTTATTGTATTTTTCACTGTGATATCGTACTGCATTTACATCGAAGATAATACGTTTACTTTCATCCAACAACATCTTTTGACGGGCCCAAGGCTCTCCCTTCTTGGATTGGCCGATCATGCGTTGTAGTATAGGATCGAACTTGATCATTCCGTAACATCCCTTCTGAGTATAATATCGAGTCTTTAATGGTGCTTCCTCGTAGGTGCTGTCAAACATACTATAAAATGTAGCTTCGTCATCGCTACCATCGTCCTCGTATTCCACCATATCCCCTATCTTTAGTTTCGCTTCAAGCAAAGCAATCTTTCCATCAAGCTTTTTTAGCACAGAAGATAACTCTCCAGCATCTCGATCAAGATCTTCACTGTCTTCTGAATGTTGGACAATTGGGGCACCTGGGGAATAAACACACTCTCTTTTGCGGGTAGAGCAGTTATCACAAGGGGATAGTTTGTCACATTTGATCTTCCGTCTCCGACAGAAGTCACACAGCACTGCCTTCCTCTTCTTCGTGGAGTTTATCATCTGCCTATCGAGCAAGAATTCCAATCAGGTGCGAAAGGCTCATAATTGGGGAAGCTGAGTTGCAACCAGTACACGAGGGGTCAAGTTGCTAAGTTGCTAGAGAGTCTGAGGTAATAAGTTCGTTCATTCATACGTGACAATACTAGTATACACTAAGCTAAGGTTGACCGGAGTTCATACAAGAAATCATCCAAAGAGTAATCATCTTTCGAATTTCGTAGTGATAATACAGAGAGCCACATGTAGTCATTATTGTCACAAGAGTCCATCTTTGAAGCAAACTTCTCCGTGTACAACAGTTCACCAAACGTGTCTGTTGTAATATCTAGAGCTTGAGATGCAGCATAGAAAGTTTGGTTGACTTCCAAATCATTGATACCTCTGGACAACGAGGTTTCTAAAATTTGGATATTATTTACGGTGAAACCAAAGTTGGCATTTGGGCTTACTTTTTGCTTCAAGGTCTCGAAATCAGTGTCCTTGAGTATATGGTCAAGGATCTTCGTGAACTTCCAGCAAGGGTAAAACTTATTACTTAAGAGTCGAATCAAATCTCTTAGGAAATTACCGATCTTCATCAATAGAACTTGAAGGTTAGTAGAATCCAAGTCGATCATTCTGAGCTGCAAAATTGTTGTTGTAACCACCAACAAAATTCTTTCCATGGCAACGAGCAACCTAGAGAATGAAACGTACTTGAAGATCGTCCGGCTTCCATTAGGACGGAGAATTAATTGGTCAACCATTGGCAAAAAAAATCTCACTGACCCATGAAAGAATTTTATCAAGTAATGGACTGCCTTGAGTGGTTTTCCAATAGTCAAAAAGTGCAAATAAAGTAGGTGACATATTGAAATCATGAGATGCCCAGCAACTAAGTAAGACTTCATGTTGTAAGACAGGTAAATTTTCATAGACTTTGGGATTTTGGACTGGTTTATCAACTTATCATAAAAACCAACAATCTTCCGAATTGACATAAAAGACTTCTCAGTCACCTTGAATGATTGTTTCATACTGATGGGTTTTTTTGTCGAAAATATCGAAAAGAACTCGTTCAATCTTTCAAAGGAGGAGAAAAGGTTCGTGAACATACGAATGGTTTCTTTCTCTACCTCAGGATCAACAGTATTGGACGCTTCAGGGTCATCATGAATCACAGGCAATTTTGTGTTGAAGGTGAACTTTTTGAGATTGGAAGGATCTCCCAGTACTAAATTCGTATTGTACTCCATGATACAGGTTTGGAACCAAAGAATACTTCGAAGGTTGTTGAGAGCCTTGTCAGGAGTCTCAGGGTTAATATGCAACCCCAAAGAGAATGCCATTTGCATAACTAAAGAGCTTAGCATTTGGGGCTCACCATCATCTGTAATATCGCTTAGCTCTGGGGCATGAATCTGCCAAGCTCTTATAAATAGCACGAGTTGGTAGACTGTTATGTCAACTCCCCTAAACAAGTCAAACTGATTCAAAAATATTTGAGCAAGTTCATATGATTCACAGTTCAAAGAAGTGTTGTGATGCCCACTTACTTCAGGAAGGAGCCCGTCACCTTCAACAGAATCATCTTCGAAATAGATAGTAAACATCGCCAACCTCAAAAGGATCAAAAGAATACCTAAGTAAGCGAAATCCTTTATGTCGCCTATTTTGATCTCCATTACGGGAGATGATGATTCTATATGGCCTCCTATTAATCTCTCCACATGGCCCACGAAGTCTTTCTCATTGAGAATTGGTAAGGTAGCATACAAATTGTCAAAGAAATGCCGTATAAGTATCCATATTGTTTTATGATTAGGAAGGACCAATAGTACTTTTTGAAGGACCCAATTGAGAGCGTCAGAATTGCCCTTCAATTGATACAATGCTGTGTCTTTGAAGGAGCGTGCTTCTTCTCTCAAGCTCTGCATAAACTTGTTCAAGTGGGAGATGTCCTCTGGTTTGTCATACCTTGAATTTGTACATAAAACCGAGTCGATATCGAAGCAGATTCTTTGATCTCTGTTGAAAAAATCATTCCCTGGGGAATCGGCTGGTCTATTGTTGGCATGTTGCACAAGCTCAGCCAATATGGGGTCAAACCTAAAAATGCCCAATGTTTTATTTGGTGCAAAGTACGTTCCTAGGGACGGTACTCTGTGGTAATGCAGATCAAACAAATTGAAAAAGCTCCCCTCGTCGTCACTTTCCTCGTAGTTCGTAGGGTCAACTCCTCTGGTTTGTTGATTCAACCGAAGAGACTTTTCTAGTTTGCCGACCTTCTCGACGAGCTTATGAATATTCACTTCTATTTCGGAGTGCACCCAAGCTTGTTCATCTGGAGACTCTTCCTTCAATTTCGGATCTTCACATACTTCAGACTCAACTGATTCAGTCCTTATTTCCAGAGTCGAATAAGGAGAATATAGGCATCTTTGCTTGTATTGAACACACTTGCTGCATGGTATCTGCTGGTCACACTTGGTCTTTCTTTTCCTACAGAAATCACACAGTACCACTTTCCTTCTCTTTGGTGTCAGCATTCTAGGGACGTACGATGAGTAAAGTTATCGCGCATCAATAGATCTACTTACTGGTGCATCCAATGGAGTTCACTGGGCGAAGATTACACGCGGGTTGCGTAGAAGAGTAAGTGATTATGACCAAGGGCAGTATATAGCATTGATATAAGATCAAATCTGGACACCTTTTCAAACCACCATACCTGAATTGTTTTTATATTTGCAACTTTCATGTATGCGATTAAGAAACCAGGTACCTTTAAGAGCTCAAAAAAGTTCGGGAGCGAAGAAACCTTACAATCTCACGACGGTTGGCGGAATTGTCACTTTGGTTACTGTCTTAGTAATTGCACTAAGATTTTCGGACAGTTAAGGCTTGCCGGGCATTCATTTGATTTATGCCCAAAGCCGCAAGGAATGCCAAGAACATCAAAAACCACTAAACCAGTACATGTAAACCTCCGCCATCGGGAGATTTTAGATGGAGCTATAATCAATTATGTGAGAAGGTGGACTCCATCGTTCACTCTCGGTAAAATTCTTGTGTTGTACGTATATCAGCAAGTTTCTACCTTGTTGCTTTGCCTTAGGTCCGGCCGGGGTTGAAATTCCTTCAGAGACACTATTTTTCGACCCAAATAATAGGCATGAATAGCCTTAAATAAAAGTTTATTGGGTAGATTTTTTCGATAAGAATTTTCACTGAACAAAGCCCTTGTATTCTTTCCATGCACGTAAGACTTTGAAACTGTATATTTTAACAGCCAAGAGTCACAAGCTACATAAATAACCAGTTGATGCTAACATGAATGCAGCACTTCAGTAACTATGCCCGTATAAGGAATATATACACACGTTACGACAAAATTACGATCAAGTGTATTTCACTTGGGAAATATCCAAAACCACTCCGTAATGCTTTAGTTCCACATGCACACACGGGGCCAAAAGGTGTCACTTAGTATACTTCAAATCAGTGAAATATGGTGCTCTTTGGCAGAGAAGAAAAAGAGTTGGAAAGCTTAACCTTTACCACTGTGTTGTGAGCAAAGCGGCAATCTTCAGCGAGTCCCGGACTTACCTGCCTTTGCTATCCTGTTGTTTAAAGCGAACGTGCATATGATCTCTTTAGCAGTACGTAAACGAATGGTATCTCACAAGGTGCCCTCAATATGCATACCATCAAAAAATATCGTAAATTTATCTCAAACGAGAAGTACTCAAACCTATTGCAACAAGACTTTAGGATATTAGCCAATTAGTTTGTGAGACAACGCTCGTGTCGTCTCAGGTATACGACGGGCTTGCCGTTTCCATGTGACACTTGCTGCACTTGGTGCAGTTCTGAGATCGGCAAGTGTGGCCCAAAATCACTGGCGTAAAGATGTGAATACTTTTTACATCAATTGCTTATTGGATTACATCGTTCATTCGATCAAGTTGTACGAAAGCTTCTTGTTCCACACCTTTATTACAGTAACATTGTGACCATTGTCTAGACGATTGAGTCCTATTGTGGAAGACGAAAGGAAAATGCAATCTTTTTAAAATGCCCAGAATGTCTACATTCAGTATGTCCTGCCAAGAAGGACCTTATGCGAGATTTATAAGATAACTTTTTGAACATAAGGGCTTAAAACGTTTTGCGTCACCTTTCTCTTGTCTAAGTACTTTCTATAAAATGGCATTGAAAATCCCTTTCTTTCAGCCAACTTTACGTAAAGAGATAGCTTAGCATTATGTCTGCCGAAAAGGTTTTGAAAATCTCTGTAGACAACATTGAGCCTAGGTTTAATGAAGCAGATATTGGTGGGCCAACCAACAAAGCTGCATCTTATGAAGAGAAATTGGATGAAGATGTTGAGTCGAATGAGCTCCAAATTATCACATCCAATACCTCTACTGAATATGACAAGAGTAGAGGTGTTAGAAGGATTGAGAATGTCAAGATTATGATGGACTCTTCCAAGAGAGGTAATTTGATTACTATAGCTTTTTGCACATGTATCTTGATTATCGCCTGGGTTTTCACTTTGGATTCTACAACAACTTACCTTTACTCTGTCCCAGCTGCATCCAGCTTCAACAGGCATTCGATGGTTTCATCTGTAAGCATAGCTACTTCCATCATTGGGTCAGTCATGAGACCCTTTTTAGCTAAGTTGTCAGATGTTACTTCCAGGCCAATTTGCTACACGGTTTCCTTGACCATCTACACAGTTGGAACTATAGTTGCCGCCTCATCCACCTCTATCAGTGCATATGTTGTTGGTGAAGTCTTCACCACTATTGGCTCTAATGGGATAGGTTTCATGAATAGTTTGATAGTGGCGGATTTGACACCTTTAAAATGGAGAGGTGTGGTAAGAAGTATTCTTGCCACACCATACCTTATTAATGTGTGGTTCTCCGGGCTTATTGTTGAGGCTGTTTTGGGCGATAATTGGAGATGGGGTTATGGTATGTTTGCTATCATCGCTCCTGTAACTGTAATCCCAGCCATTTTGGTTTTATACACTTTTGAGCACAAAGCACAAGCTCTTGTCCCCATGGTCCAAAAACAAAGAAAGCCTATTTGGGACATTATCTATAAAGGGCTCCTCGAAATTGATGCATTGGGATTACTTCTTTTGGGTTTTGGATGGTCCTTATTGTTGTTGCCTTTTTCCTTGTATTCTTACGCCAAAGGTGGATGGAATAACCCAAGCATAATTGCCATGCTTGTTATGGGACCAGTCTTTTTGATTGCGTATGTCATTTTTGAGGTCTTTTGGTCCCCATTTCCATCAATGCCAAGACGGATTCTCTTCAACAAAACATTCATCACATGTGTCGCTATTGACTTCCTCTATCAGTTGTCAGGAGGTATCAGAAGTCAATATTTATCTACTATTGTTTGGATTGCCAAAGATTGGTCAGACCAATATTGGGCATACTTCAACAACACCTTGACTATGTCCTTGTGCTTCTTTGGTGTTGTGGCCGGCATAATTTGTAGGATCACTCACCGTTACAAATATTTACAATGTTTTGGTATCTTCCTTAGAATTGGAGGTTATGCTATCACCGTAAGGTCAGAAGGGCACTTGGCCAATGTTGCCAGTTTCGTCATGGCCCAGATTGTTATTGGTATCAGTGGTGCTTTCTCGGTCATTGGTACTCAAACATCTTCTGAGGCATCAGTTCCTCACCAGGACTTGGGTTTGGTTATGGCATTATTGTCCCTTTGGTCTAGTATCGGAGCAGCTGTTGGTTCTGCTATTTCGGCACCAATATGGACTTCGAGGCTACCAAAATACTTGAGAGAATATATTCCATCATCATACACAGATGCTGAGGTTATGGGCTTTTACTCCAATGTTTCCCTTTTGAGAGCTTTACCTTACAATGATCCAGCAAGGCAAGGTGCCATTAAAGCTTACGCCAAAATCTCCGTGTATCTCTTTTCACCTCCCGTAGCAATTGAATTTGTATCTTTCATTTTAAGTTTCTTCCAAACTAACTATTACTTGGGAGATACTCAAAATGCTATTGAGGGTCAGCACGGAAGGGATCCAGTTAATCCGAATAAAGATAAGGAGGAAGTGCCTGATACTTGGAAAGAGAAACTCAAATATTTACTCCGTTAAATCTGACGGACACAAACATATTTTTTAGATGTTTTATAGTAATATGCTTAACAGAAGCAAACTTCCCATTTCAACTCCTTCACTACATCTACCCAGTCTATCAACCTTGAACCATTTTCATTACGATCCCAGTGTTTGAGTATCACTGCCTTAACCCTAGACAAATTACCAACACAATAATAAGTGTGAACTTTGCTCATTGAATCCATAAAAGAAAGTCTATGCCTGGCGGTTGCATTCACCCCCACCATCATTAAAGGGAAGGTTAAACATGATACAAGCCTAGAATTAACAAGACTCCTAATATAGGGCATGGCCTCATCGATCAAAAACTGTATATCGGATGATAATGGAACAAGCCGCTTGAAGTACATGTAAAGCACTAATTTTGTTGAAACCTTGTATAAGTTGAAAAGGGTGAAATAGTTATCCTTGGCACTGTCTTGCAAAAGTTCAAATTGATAGTTCACAGGACCACATCGGTCCACTTTTCTCATGAGGGTAGTAAATGCCTTGTCAAGAGCTTGGATGTCGCTAGCATCAATCCGGACTCTTTCATTGAGAATGTCTCCCAAGAGACAGATTAAATCGTTATTACAACCTTGATATGGGTCTACCCCATAGTTGACAAAACTCAAGTGATAGTCTTGAACGGGGAATCTTGTGCCTCTAGTGAAAGTACCCGACTGTAGAATATCGTGGTATTGGAAATTGGAAATCAACCACTTGACATCGTTGGAATATTGGAATTTCTCTAACAAGTACCTTATTCCGCCGTTTGTTTCAATGAAGTTGAAGCAATTGGTGAGCATCTTATGCCAATAATGCACATCCCCCAGACAAACCTGAATACCTATCATTATTTGGTAGAAACACATTAGCGTATAGTATTGCACATGATCCAGGATCTTGAAATCCTGGGCAAGTTGAATAGATTTATTCATGTATCTCTTAACTTGGGCATCTCTTAAGCCATTGCCCTCTCGGAAAACACCACCCCAGCATGCTAAAGCGTTGGATATTGATTCTTCGGTGAGACTTATCTGTAGGAAGGTTTTCACGAAATAATTGGATGAGTGCTCATCGATGCATAGTAAAGAACTGACTTTCTCTTCAAAGTACTGAAGAAATTGTATACCTGGGCCGTCAAGGTACAAGTTCAAGGACGAGATTCGGAAAGGAACAGACAACTGTGATGCTTCTAGGGCCATATCTGAACCTTCGACATTGTCTTCCAAGGAGTTTAATAGTTGTTCTTCAACATCTAGAAGTAGAGTATCACTAATGTCTCTATCTAGCTCTATGATTTTGTTTGATGAATTTTTTAAGCTGTTCGTCACGTCATCTGCAGAAGTGTCTACAATAGCAGACACCATCGGTAGGGTTGTGAAGATAGTAGAATTGGGACTTTCAATTGTGCTCTGCTGCAATAGGAGCTGATTCGCATATCCTCTGCTTAATAAGGAATCCGGATCTTGTGGTACCACTTCTGCTTTGAGTTGAGGAGGTGATTTGGGACTCTTTTTGTGGTGTTGTCGTATTGGCAGACGTACTGCTTTTGGTTCGTATAATTGTGTGGTTCTCTCTCGCCTAAAAGTCCGATATACACAATCCATGCCTCTTTTTTTGCAAAGAGAGCAGCACGGGAGCTTTTCGTCACATTTTTTCTTGCTTTTTTTACAAGCAGCACAGCCATTACGGGACCTTACCTTTGGACCAAGTACAATGCTGAATTTTCGGTTGTTCATCCGTCCCTTTTCTATGGATGAGCGATTGCAGTAGATGAGTAATAAGCTTTAGATTTCGCGGATATCCAGAGCCGCACCATATAAGCTTATCACGACTACTAAAAAATACCTAAGAGAACTTTCAGATATCAAACCATTCCATTAACAGGCTGATTCCTGAAAATGTCAGCTACAGGAGTGCATGCACTTTGTTCTTGAACCTATATCCTGTTATCTTGCTCTTTTAATATATTGTAGAATAAAATTCATACTTCCACAATGCTGAAATATCACCACTACGTTTTGACTTTTCGAGGCTTTATCATTAGAACTAATCTCATATTGTTTGGACATAACCCACCTGGTCCTGGATTACCGTATTGGTGTCCCTCCGATTCTCTCACATGTAAGAAGAAGCTTAATCAGTTCATAATCTAATTATGTGTACCAGTTAAACAGTTGTAGTTACGGGTGATTTTTCGGGCTTTGGTTTCGATGCGTCCAAAGAACACATCGAAACACACTATGCCATTACTGGAGCCAGGGGACTTTCTCCATTGAGGGAACAGAGCATTCAGTATCAAAATTGTAGATTTAGATGTTACCTCTTCTGAGTCGAGTACGGAATACGGTATTAAGAGATTTGATTGAGTCTGGATTTAACTTTATTGCTAGTGTTTCTGGAAAATGCCTTTTAACATACACTATTATCTTTCAACTGAAATCCCATGCTTTTGCAAGATCATAAACGACTATAGTTCTACAAACAAACCAGTCATTGTATCAGTATCTACTGGGGTGGATAAGGTATGACTAAAGTTGCGTTCCAGTCCTTGAGCAACTAGACCGGTTACTTAACCTGCCCATGGAGTTGTGTATACTTCAGAAGCAGGCAAATAAGGATGGAAAATGCTTCCCAAACATCAATTCGAACCGCTTTGATCTCAAGTACTCATAACTTAGATAGAACAATCTGAGCACCTGTAGCATATGTCATAGAACATAGTATTCATAATACCATCATCGGAGATTTCAGTAAAGATCTTCTACCCCTCCCCCACTCCCAAAAATGAAACGTAGGTCCTTGCATGTACTTTACATATAGGGACTCACATACAGTAAAACAAGCAACTTTAGCTTAGTCAACGAAGACTATGAATCTTGACTCAGATGCAGTCCTTTATTGCCAGTTTGAACCTGAGCCAACTAGGCGTGGGGGTTCTTTTACCTCCGCGACCTCGTTGGTTAATTGTTTTTCCCCACATATCCAATCGAAAATCTTTGGAGGAATGAAGCAAACCGGTTTTTTTTCAAGTAATAAATCTGGCATCGGTGATATGATAGTCTCCTGTTCCCTATTTGGAAATCTTGCCAGATACACCAGTTGCAAGTACTTAACCCACTCTACTCCTCTTTTATTTTTGGGTACAAAACATCTATAAAATCTTCTCACCGAAATCGGCCGCCCATCATTTCCCCAAACTAATCTTTGCGTGCAAATACTATTGTGTATCACACCAGAAAAATGGATACTAAAAAAAATTAGTAACACTCCTTTCAACAAATTCAAGAAACTAATTAGATACTAGACAGGCTAAAGATGTCGGCACAAATCCATTCCAATGTGGATGTTTCCGATTGGAATCTCAAAAACAATCCTCTGAGCTTGAAGGACGATTCTGACACCAGTTTCGCCAGCGAACCGCACCAGGCTTCTACGAAAACGCAGAAGCCCCCAAAAGTAAGAAGATCGGTTCGTGCCAAATACTCTCGTCCATGCGACGGGTGTGCACTTAGAAAGGTACGTTGCGACCAGAAGCATCCATGTTCCCGGTGTGTCGAACATAATGTTCCATGCACAGATAATAGGCTTAAGAAAAAGTGTGGGCCAAAACATATCCACAAGAAAACCCGAGATTCTATCAACAACTTGTCTATGGGCAATGCCAATATCAATACTTTAGGGAACCATAACGAGATCTTAACATTGGATAAGCTTTTACCGTGTCTCCAGATCTATCAAACTTGGTACTATGGCATTTGGCCAGTTTTACTGGTGGCTCATTTAGTGCTGCGAATCGTTCAATTGAACCCCAATAGTGATTCTGCGTTGAGTACAGAAAATGCCACCAGCTATTCTTTATGCTGTGCTGTCTGTGCAGCTATCACTAGACAGCTAACATTCTTGACTACAGGGAACCCAATCGTCGGAGCTCAAACCAATGTGGATGCTAGCCAATACGCTAAAGAGGCCATCAGATCACGTAATCTCTTTGATTATCGTCTTAATCCTTCACACGATAACTTGTTGATCTCGTTTTTCCTCTATATCTACTATGTCAACATTAATGACGGGATTCAAGCTGCCATTTTGTATATGAAAGAAGCCATTTCGATTGCTCAGATATTGGGGTTACACGATCCTAGAACATATGCTTCCAAGCCGACTGCTGAGGTCCATCGTTTGCGGAAGATATACTACATGCTCTTGGTAACTGAAAGATTCCTGTGTATCGAAGATAATGTGCCAGTGTGTTTGGAGCCTTCCATTCCATTGCCTTCACTAGAAGACGAAGAATACAGTGGCTTGTTGACAGGCTTCATTGAATTGGTCAAAATCTTCTCCATCCCAGACAAAAGATTTTTCGATAATCTAATCAACTACAGCAAGAAGAACCCGGGTAATTTGAGTAACTTCCAAAACTTGTTTGTATCCAGTGGTACCCCAACACGTAAGTGGATTACTGATGTTCAAAACCGGTTGAGTAAAATCGAAATCAACAATGCATCTAGTGACACTCAGAGATTGAATATCATCCTTTCTAAGCATTGGATGCAAGCCTTGGCTTGGCACATTTCCTCTCAAAATGGTCTTTTGATCAAGAATAACAAGGACCCCGAAAGTGCTTGCTTAACATATCAATATCCCATTGAGATTGCCAAAGATTTCTTGATTGGTACTGAAAATCTCCCTGTATTTGCTTTTGAATCAAATGGACCTGGTGTTAGAGTCAAGTTGCTTGAAATTGCATTGGCCGTTGCTGATTCTGTCAACGAGTGTATCATCAACAAAAGTGAATACTTCACGGCATACAATTTATTGACGTCTATCTTCAATTTAGTATCCAAATTCAAGAGCGATATCACCATCTCCAGCGAACTTTACTCCAAGATAGAGTCGATTGTCCGTCGGAAGTCCGTTCCCCTGCCTATATACAACAAGAGTTATATTCGTGAGGTCAATGATGATGGCCAAAGCATCAGTTCAGAGGAGCGTTCAGCAAATGGTGATGCAAAGGTACCTCCAAAAAACAACACTCCGAGAATGTCTGAGAAGGAAGTTGTTCCTTCTGAGTTGAAATACTATGAACCGTCCTTCCAAATTCCATCTTTGATTAGCTCTCCAGGCGTTGTTGATCAAGCACAAGCACATTCTCCTTTTACGCAAATGACGATGGCCTTTTCGATGTCACCTAATCCTTTCGGATTGGAAGACTTGAACATAGAGCTCCAGAACAAACATGCCCATGAGCCATTCCAGACATTTCAGCACACTCAATCGCCCTCGTCAGCTCAGCTTCAACAATTAGAAATGCAGTTACACCATCAGTTCAGCCAATTTCATCCGAATCAGTATAACCAATATCAATACGGTACACCAGACGGAGACATCCAGTTCAATAGACAAGCTGAGCTAGAAAAGAACAACGGACACGTGGAAAACACCTCTCCTGTTTCTTCCTCAGGCTCCCAAGGAGGAGGTTCTCATGAAGCTCACAGACACCTGAATGCTTCCATGCACCAAGATTTCGAGTCACCGATGCATTCTGAGAGAAATTCTGAGAGAAGTTCTTCGTATGCTTCTTCTTATGACAGCAATGAGCATATTAACGTTTAGGCCAGCTAATGTGCCCATAGATTGCAGCCGCCATAATAATCAAACACTTTACACAACGAATATAATGAATAAAATAAGACATGGAATACTGCCCGCTTTTCTTCAACTCTTTTCGCAACCATCGCATTTCATCTCGGATAATTAGTTAGTAAAGATTATCGCAATAGTATATTCCGAAGCAATTGGATGGACCACTGTTCATAAGGCCTTCGTTAATCCACGGATATAGCTGTCTAGCCCGGTGATATAAAAATTTAGAAAGATTCGGCTCACTGTTCTGAATTTCAACTAGATTTGGTGCAAAATGTTTAAGGGTTTATATTGAATCCTACTGTAGAAGTGTTCTTTTAGCAATCTTGGATTGATTTGATACAGGTAATAAGGTGTTCTGACCTTTGCTAGAAAGTATCAATAATGCCCTATAGTGGGCTCGGGTAAATCACATTCCCGGAGATGTGGGATGTGGGGCAGTCCCGCACCTATCGTGCATTGCATCCCACTTGCAACGTTGCAACGCCCACCAGGTTCCTTCTACCCTTCCCGGTAGTTGTTGCTGTCTCTGCAAGTACACCCCTTGTTAGATGTTCGAAAGAGGTTTACAAGCTTGCTGGTGAAGGTTTTGCGCAAATGTATTTCTTATAGATCATCTGAGTTTATCTGTAGCAACAAAGACAAGTCCTTGTTGGACAAAGCATTGAGTGTCCGAGCTCCAATGAAAGCCCTATGAAAATTGAAATGCTAGAACAAGGATAAGCGGATAAAATAGCCTAGCCCAAAAGAATACACTTGTATTTTTGTAGAATACAGTTGAATTCTTGTACTCTTGGTACGTTGTCTGTAGGTGCTCCCGTTAATAATATTTCATACCTGGTTGTAGATAAGACGAAGATCCGTATTTAAAATCTCAAGGTACCTCTCAGTGGCCTCATTAATATTGCCAATGTTGGAAAGCATAAAATAGGGAAGCAACAACGCATTTCGAATTACTTCTAAAACACATACAATAAGAAATAAATACTTCTGTAGTAACAACTGGAACAATTGAGCAAGCATGTGGACAGAATAAACCAACTTGGTGCTACTTTTCTTCACCACTGTGCTAGCACCATTAACACTATCGGCCATTGTCTATTATTTATGAGGTTTGTGTTTACAACGGAGGAAAATGTGTTTATATTCCAAATATTCTTATCTTCAATGATCCCTAAATCATTCCTGTCTAAACAGTCTAATAAATACATATATACACCTCAATAAAAGCGGGCTCCGAACTGGCGAAATTCCGCATACTGTTTGTTTGTTCAGTACCATGTGCTCATTTCATAGGTGATTATTGCTATGAATATCTTCAGGCTATCTAAACCATAATCATAACATGGAATCTTTATATTCTATGTAGTGTAAGGGCAGAGAAATGCAAGCATTATATATCGAAGATCATCATAAAGAGAACTTATAGATATTTATAACAGCCCTCTATTAGCAGTGGCATCAGCATCGGTATCAGAAGTTGCTGTTACATACCCACCATACCCACAACGCGCCACTACCGTTCAGCCACACCAACAAGGTTTCTCATCGTCCTATTGCCATACCCACACTTTCAATGCGCATTCAGTTTTTGCAGCTATTAAAAGAAACTTAGCAATTGCGTTTGTGAAAACAAGACCTTAATCTATCAATCCAACAATTCAACTATTTCCTTGCTGTCAAATCATTGATGGTACTATAGCATTGGTAACAAGTGCTAGACCTTGCAAAGGATTACATAGAGGACGCGTTTGTGGTAAAGAGTCTGTGTTAGGATTTTGGCAATCCCCCACTGACAATGGAAATAGCTCTCTGACGGCCTCTTTTCGCCACCACCTGTAGTCCACAGGATTTCCTTGAATTTACACGCTTAGAACGCGCTTGTTATTGTGGTGGATCGTGATATTTTCAACTCTGTAGATAATTGAAAAATGCGTTGAGAAAATATAAATTTCAAACTTAACCAAACAGACCATTAAGCAAATGACTAGTGAAATTGGAAGTGAAGGTATTCCATCGCCTTCGCCGCAACCTGTGATTGACATTGCTCAGGATACATCGACATCCACAAATATCGGGGCCAATAGGCAAAAGTATTTCGTCACCACCGATAAGCAAAGGATAGATGTGGAAGACACAGCAAAGAGGTTCAACTATTTATTGGGTTTGACCGATTTGTTCAAGCATTTCATCAATGCGAAAGCAGAGAAAGACGTGGGGATCAGAAAGGTCTTGAATAAGGTGGAGCTGGACAGAATTAACGGGAAGACAGCAAATCATAGAGGAAGGAAGACCGAACAAGAAGAAGATGCTGAATTGTTGAATGACGAAATAGATACGCCTACGATAACTGAGTTCACCGAGAGTCCTTCATACGTACAGGGAAAGCTTAGGCCTTATCAGATTCAAGGTTTGAACTGGCTTGTGGCTTTATACGAAAACAACTTGTCTGGAATCTTGGCTGATGAAATGGGTTTGGGTAAAACATTACAAACAATATCATTCTTGGGATACTTGAGGTACATGAAAGGTATCAACGGTCCGCACATCATTATCACCCCCAAATCTACATTAGACAATTGGGCGAGAGAGTTTGCCAGGTGGACTCCTGAGGTGAGGGTGTTTGTCCTACAAGGAGATAAAGATCAAAGAAACCACTTGATCAACCAAAGATTGATGACTTGCGACTTCGATGTAGTAATTGCTTCCTACGAAATTGTCATCAGAGAGAAAGCTGTACTCAGGAAGTTCAAGTGGCAATATATTGTTATTGATGAAGCACATAGAATCAAGAACGAAGAATCTTTGTTGTCTCAAATCATCAGAATGTTCCACTCCAACAATAGATTGTTGATCACTGGAACTCCTCTACAAAATAACCTACATGAGTTGTGGGCTCTCTTGAATTTCATACTACCAGATGTATTTGGTGATTCTGAATCTTTCGACCTGTGGTTTCAAGATAAAGATGGGCAAGATGATGAAAATTCGGTAGTGCAACAATTACACAAAGTTTTGAAGCCTTTCTTATTACGGAGAATCAAGAGTGAGGTGGAAAAGTCTTTGTTGCCAAAGAAAGAATTGAACGTGTACGTTAAGATGACTGACATGCAAAAGAAGTGGTACCAGAAAATCTTGGAGAAAGACATCGATGCAGTCAATGGTGCTAATGGAAAGAAAGAGAGCAAGACAAGATTGCTTAATATTGTTATGCAGTTGAGAAAGTGCTGCAATCATCCGTATCTTTTTGAAGGTGCCGAACCAGGGCCTCCTTATACAACCGATGAACATTTAGTATTCAATGCTCAGAAGATGATCATTTTGGACAAGTTGTTGAAGAAATTCAAACAGGAAGGCTCAAGGGTTTTGATATTTTCCCAAATGAGTAGAATGTTGGACATTTTAGAAGACTATTTACTCTTCAGAGAATTCGAATACTGTCGTATTGATGGGCAAACTGATCACTCTGATAGAGTCAACGCCATAGACGATTACAACAAACCTGGGTCATCAAAGTTTGCTTTCTTATTGACCACAAGAGCTGGTGGGTTAGGTATTAATTTGACTACCGCAGATATTGTGATTTTATTTGATTCAGATTGGAATCCCCAAGCTGATTTGCAAGCCATGGATAGAGCCCATAGAATTGGCCAAACAAAACAGGTCAAAGTGTTCCGATTCATCACAGAAAATGCTATTGAAGAAAAAGTGATTGAAAGAGCCGCTCAAAAATTAAGATTAGACCAATTGGTTATCCAACAAGGAAGAAATGCTCCCAATATTGGTAATCAAAGCAGTAAGGCTGCTTCTAAAGATGAGTTGTTGAACATGATTCAACATGGTGCTTCGGAAATGTTCAAGAGCGATGTTGATTCTAAAGCTGGTACAGAAGAACCAGATGACGATATTGATGCCATTTTAGCCAAATCAGAAGCCAAAACTAGCGAATTGAACCAGAAGTACGAAAAGTTGAATTTGAATGCTTTACAAAACTTCACAAACGATGAATCAGTGTATGAGTGGAATGGAGAAAATTTCAAGAAGAAGGAAGTTTCTACAATCACTAATATTGGACATGCTTGGATAAATCCCGGAAAGAGAGAAAGAAAGGAGAACTACTCCATTGATATGTACTACAAGGATGTATTGAACACAGGAGGAAGCAGATCGAACATTAAGTCGGGACCGAAGCCTCCTAAGCAACACAATATTTATGATCATCAATTCTACCCTGCCAAGTTGCTAGAACTTCTTGAATTGGAGAAAAACTACTACAAAAAACAAATCAAGTACGAGGTACCACTTAAGAGTGGAACCCCAAATACCTTGGAGGAAAGGCAATTGGAGCAAAAGCTTGAACAAGAAGAAATAGCTAATTCACGTCCATTGACGGACGAGGAAAAGCAGTTGAGAGATGAACTCCTCACGCAAGGTTTCGGGAACTGGAACAGACGTGACTTCCAGCACTTCATCACATTGAATATCAAGTATGGAAGAAACTCCATTCAATTGATAACCAATGAATTTGAAGATAAGACTATCGATGAGGTTAGGGAGTATGCGAAGAATTTCTGGAAGAAGTACGAAGAGATTGACGGGTATGAACGTTATATAAATCAGATTGAAGCGGGAGAAGAAAGAATTGTCAAAATAAAGTTACAAAAGGAAGCATTGAGAAGAAAACTCAGTCAATTCAAGTACCCGTTACAAGAACTTGTTTTGAAATTCCCCCCAGCATCTTCCAACAAGAAGGTGTGGTCTGAGGAGGAGGACCGGTATTTGTTGGTGCAACTTTACAGATTCGGTATCGACAGGCCTGATATTTACGAGAGAATAAAGGAGGCCATAAGAGACTCGGTTTTGTTTAAATTTGATTTCTTCTTCCAATCGAGGAACACCACCGAAATCTCTCGGAGATGTCAAACCTTGCTAGCATGTGTGTTGCGAGAAATGAACCCACCTGTAACCGGTGCCACCAAGAGAAAGTCAGAGACACCCGACGTAGCAGACAAGAACAAAAAAGCCAAAAAGTAGCACCATAATACTTGCAGCTCGAAAAGCTAACGTTAGCTATACTAGTTATATCCCTATCAGTAATCCTCAATAAACTCCTAATCTGTCACCGACCGTATTACAATGTACATTTCCAGCTATAACAACTAGTAACAGTAACAATATCTAAAATCTCAGCCACTACGACAAACGCTTAACACCAATGTACTAACGGCAACTACATACTCAACCTCAACAGCTCGACTAATATAGACTACTCCCATAACTTTGACCGAGCAACAGTTCTAGTTTTTTTCAATCAAAGGTACCAAGTACTTCTCAAACGTCAAAGGGCTAATATCTGATAAGAATCTATGCACAACATGTCCCTGCTTGTCGATAACAAACTTTTCAAAGTTCCAAAACACCCCTCGAAACCCAAGTTTCCCTGGCCTGGAAGCCTTCAAGAACTCGAAGAGCTCATCAGCACCGTCTCCATTGACAATGACCTTATTCATTATGGGGAACTCCACCCCATACTCTTCTCTTATATGTTTAACCACCTCATGTATTGGCAACGGCTCTTCACCCTTGAATTGGTTGCATGGGAATGCCAACACCAAAAGCCCTTTATCTTTGTATTTGTCATACAATGCCTGAAGCTCCCTATACTGCGGAGAAAACCCACACAAGGATGCGGTGTTAACCACCACTATCACCTTATCTCTATATTGGTCGAGAGACACCGGCTGAAGATCGGGGTCTAACACCGAAAAGTCGTAAATTGATTTGGACATCTCAAGTATTTCTGCAAGTTCACGGTACTATACTTTCTCGCTATTGTTGTGCTTCGGAGACCCCTGGTAATCAACTAGTGCTTTTCACCGAAACAACGGACTTCTTCACTACCACCCGCAAACCATTGGCCCTGTGCACGACTCATTTCGCTCGTCTGATCACCAGTTTGAGAATCTCAAAATAAAATTTTGTTTGCAAAAACATTGTCTGATCAGGAGACTTTGTAGACGACTATTGTATCGTTGAACAGCTAGAGAGCATCCTTCCCTTATCCTTATTTATTCAACACAGGCATATTGAATTGGCTGTGCTTAAACTGAACTTCTACCTTGCTTTTCCATTAAGTTGCTTCAGCACTCGGTTGTTTGTTTAACCCCGACCCTTCAAAATGTCCTTCAAAGTAGACTGGAATCTTTTGGAGACAGCCTCCATGTCACAATGGACAAAGGAGTTGCTTACGGAGACGTTAAACTCTGGCAAGAGGCCCAACATATTGGCATCTGAAATCGAGATTAAAGACCTCAATTTTGGCAAGATTTCGCCTACATTTGAGATATTGGAGATTGGAGAGTTAGAAAAAGACCGGTTCAGAGGCATCTTCAAGATCAGCTACGACGGAGATGCTCATATCACGTTGCATACGAAGGTTCAAGCCAACCCCTTGAAGATCTATAGTGATAATTTGACCGAACTAGAAGACTTTATTGGAGGGTCATCTGATTTCATCAAGCCCAACTTCCAACTCTCCAATGAAGAATTCTCCTTGCCATTGGACTTGAAATTGAGTGATATCAAGATATCTGGTATTGGCATTATTGTGTTTTCGAAAACCAAGGGGTTGACTCTTGTTTTCAGAAACGATCCTTTGGACTCGATAAATGTGAGCTCGACCTTCGACATGGTGCAGGTGTTGGCCAAGTTCTTACAGAAGCAGATCGAGACTCAGATCAGAGACTTGTTCAGAGAGACCTTACCTACTGTTTTGCACAAGTTATCATTGAAGTACATCACATCGAACAACGAGAATTTCTTCAATAACTTGAACTTGGATGACTTCAGCATCGGCAACAACAACGAGGTGGTTTTGTTCGACTTGAACAACGAGTTCAGTAACTATTCTGCCAAGAACTTTCAAAGAAACTTGAAGTTGTTCAACTCCAGAGAAACCTTAAACTTGCATATCCCTAAATTCAAGAATGTGATTCAAAGATCCAACCTTCAAAAATTCAATAAAAAATTATCTCCCAACTTGCTCACTTCCTTAAGCTTGATAAATGATGACAAGGTGTTCGATAACAATGGAAGTAACGGAATCCCGATCAATCTTTTGGTCAACAAAGAATATAATGATGTGCAACACATAGTAAAGAACATCTCGAATATCCAATCAAACAACTATTACCAAAAGAGCGTCAACAGTAACATGACGAAACCAAAGAGAAGAACAATTAAGTTGAACAAAAACAAGTCCAAGTCTGCTGACTCTTGTATTGTGTCTACTGCTTGTTCTCCAAAGATTCACGAAAGCACCCTGTTGTGTAATCCCTCGAATGTTTCCTCTCATGACTCGACTATGGTTAGTGACAACAAGTCAGATATTACACACGTTGAAGAAACGATCTCAGAAAGCAGCACATACATCGAGGATAGTGACGAAGGGTTGAGGCAACCAAGGCCCTTGAGGTTGAACGAAATCAAACCTATTCACTCACATTCCCATTTCCACCGTCACTTCTATAACCACTCGCCCAACAACTCCAACAGCTCCTTTTTGGGAGGCGTTGGTCTCGGCAATAACTACTTCAATTTCACCAATAAAGAGTATGTTGACCCAGAGGACTTCAAGAAGACGGAGGAGATCCACGAGAAATCCAACAACTACCTCGATATAAAGACCATCAAGGAAAAGTTAAACGAATTACGAAAATTGGAATTGGACAATCACAAACATTTCTACACGGAGATGCCACCTCCTTATCAATTGTAAGCACCTCCTTATGAATTGTGAGGAGCCAGACTCCAAAGCGAATATCATTTAGTTCTATTTATTTTATTTATTATCTATTCATGTAAATACAGGTGTGGCTCAACAGCATGTGAACAGTAGTCCCTTGAACTATCTGATCTTCCCTCCCTACCCCTGCACCAGCACCAGCACCACTCCCCTTCTCCCATAAATCAGTCGCCCCAAATGGTAATAATTTCTCGCGCAGATGTGTTTTGATTTAATAAAAAATTTCAGTCCAAATTTAGATGTCTTATTGAGCACAGCTAACTCGTGTAATGTTTGGTAACTTCGAAGAGATTTGTCACAAGACAGCAATACCGTTGTGCTCTGTGATAAGCACATTGAATGGCACCGAGTCCTTTCGTGGTGTTCTACCCACATGCTACTCCAGATCGGTGGAATTGGCTAACACAATGATATTCCAAGTGGGAAATGCTTTTATCCATTTTGCCGCCTTAGCAGTTTTGTTGGTGATCATCTTCAATGTCAGATCCAAGTATACGGCCATCGGTAGAACCGAGATGTTGTTCTTCTTCTACTTGTTCATCGGATTAACCGTCAGTAGTTTGGTGGTGGACTGTGGTGTAAGTCCTCCAGGAAGCTCCAGTTATGCATATTTTGTTGCAGTACAGATCGGGCTAGCAAGCTCCTGTTGTGCAGCAATGCTCTACAATGGGTTGTTGTGCTTCCAGTTCTGGGAAGATGGGTCCCGAAGATCCATGTGGATTTTAAGATCGGTGTGTGTGGGTTGGTTTCTCGTGAACTTCTTCATTGCCATCTCCACCTTCAAGAACTGGGGCACAGGCTTAAGCACTACCGATACCACCGGATTGTTTGTGGTAACGTACGTGTTGAACCCGTTGATTTTGTTTGTCTACGTAGTGAGTCAGGTGGTGTTGGTTCTATTTGCATTAGACTCCTACTGGCCCTTGGGAGCCATCTGTTTAGGAGTGTTCTTTTTCGTGGCAGGCCAGGTGTTGATGTACGTGTTTAGTCTCAAAATCTGTGAAGGAGCTGCACATTATATCGACGGGGTGTTCCTCGCAACCCTGTGTAACTTGTTCACGGTCATGATGATCTACAAATTTTGGGATATGATCACCACCGACGACTTGGAGTTCTCGGTGGCTACGGTAGAAAACGGCGTACGGTCGTTCGGTAACGAAGACGAGAAGAGAACCAGCACGTTTTTTAACTGAGTATATAGAATAAACAAAACAAGTATAGGGAAAGTTTTACTTGGTGCACCAGTTACAGTTTGTGGCATTCCCTGCTGTCACACTCATGTGCCAAAATCTAAAAAAAGCTCACAGGGAATAAACAAAACATCATTTCTCAGACGCAGTGCGCGACGACTATAATCAATTCCTTTCAACAAATCGATATTTACCAGGTGCAAGTATGGCGGACTCCGAAGCGTCAAAGCTCTTGGAGCAAGATCGGATCGTGAAGATTTTGAACAGTGATGGTAGCTTGGACTTATTGTTGGACCGATTGAAGAAGAGTGTGACGACCGGAGAGGAGTTCTCCAAGTACATCAAAAAGAAGGCTATCATAGAAGATGACCATTATTCTCAGTTGAAGAAATTTGGCAGCCAGTCCCGGCAAGCTCTTAAGAATCCGTCTAAGTTAAAGGATGATTCGTTCAGCGATAAGTTGGACAAGATCATCGAATTCGACGAGAAATTATACGGGGTGGGCTCGTCTTACGTCACGGCTTTGAATGTGATGTACGACGAATTGACCTCCTTGATCGCCACTGTGAGCAGATCGAGAAAGCAAATCAAGGAAGAAGGTAAGCGTAAAGAGAAGGAATGTCAGGACTCTATTGCGGCTGCTGAAAAAGCAAAAGTCAAATACAACCACTTGTGTGACGATTTGGACAAGCTCAAGAACGGTGACCCCAAGAAGTCTTTTTCTTTGAAGAACAAAAGCTATGAGCAACAGGAAGACGACATGCAGAGAAAAGTGGACTTGGCGGATCAGGAATATCGTTCCAAAGTGGCCACTTGTAAGAAGTTGAAGGATGAAGTCTTGATGGTGTATAGGCCAAGCCACTCCAAGAAACTAAAGAACTTGATATTGGAAATGGACATTGCAATGAATGTCCAATTACAGAAATTGGCTACTTGGAATGAAACTTTGATAATGAATTCGGGGGTTTTGGTGGCTCCCTTAACTGCTGCGAAACCATCGATGAAAGCTCTAGCCAATTCTGTGGATAACGAAAAAGATCTTTACAACTATCTTCTCAAGCACGAGAAAGACTGCACATCCAACAGATCCTCTTTAGTACCCATTGATTACAAAGTTCATCCGTCATTGGCCAAATACGAACCGCCAAAATCAAACAAACCCTTCTTAAACAATTCCAATCCTAAGAATGTCACCAACATGAATACTCCAAGTACAGGTAACATGTACGAGGCAAATCAAGGTACTTCGAGCAACAACTATGCCGGTAACACTTCTAACAACGTACCCACTAATGACAATAGCTTGAGCACAAGTGTTTCCGGAAATGGAAGTAACTTTGGCCATAGTCAATCTAGTAATATGAATGACGCCCAAACTGCCGTTACCTACAACTCTTTGGATCCAAATAGTCAGCCCAATACTCCAGAGCTCAAAGGTGTCAAAACGATGCTAAATGGCACTACTTCATCCAGTGCTCAACCAACTTTCGGTGTGCCAATTGAAGATTTAATCAATTTTGCTGGAATAGATAACGTTCCATTGGTAGTGAAAAAGTGCATCGAAGTTATTGAAACCCACGGTTTGGAATTGGAGGGAATCTACAGAAAAAGCGGCAATGTGTCTCTAGTTCAAAGTTTGAAAGACTCAATCGACAAGAAATTCACCAACTACCTATTAATTGGTAATAACATCGATCCCAACAACGTGATAGATACTGACATTTACTGTATTGCTTCTTTGTTAAAATTGTACTTTGCAAGCTTACCAGAGCCATTGTTGACCGAGGAATTCTACCAATCTTTCATAGAGACCGTTAAGTCTCTTGATGAAAATTACATAGCCAAAAAGTTGCACCATTTGGTATACAATTTGCCTGATGGTGCCTACTTCACCTTAAGAACCTTGATATTCCACTTGAACAAGGTAGCATCCAAATCTGACGTAAACAGAATGTCAGTGAAGAACTTGGCCATAATATGGGGACCAGCTATTTTGAATGACAATTCTATGAATCCTCAGGACTTGAGCTATAAGAGTAAGGTGATCGAAGAGTTAATGTTGATTGCTAATGATATCTTTGACACTGACGATTGAAAGCTTTGGAAGCATTTCAAGATTTTTATATACACAATATGTAACTATTAATACATCAAATGGAAATCTTTTTTTGGCCCGCTAGGCCCATTACTGGATGTTGTCGACACATTATGACTTCCTGATGAACCAGAGTCCTTATTCCCATTCAGATTCCTCGTCATATTCACACTGCTATACTTGAACCTAGGGGCTTTAGATATCTTATTAGGACGATAACTGCTCCGTTCTCTTTCTTGAAGTTCGTTATGTTGTTGCAACTTTAGCTTTTCTTGTTTTTCATCTTCCTCTAGAAGCTTATTAAAATCTTCGTCACTCATGCCTTCTTCCCTTCTTTTTATGTCTCTCAACTCCTTCCTCAACAATTCATGGAACTCTGGTGATTCGATAATCTTCTCTTGTATATCTTTATCGACAATGCTAAGCAAGCTTGTCAGATCATTGGGTGTGTGTTCACTTATGATTTCCCCCTGAATCAACGCAGCCATTTTCCCTTTGTTTTTCATCAAGATATCAGGGTTGTTCCTCACCTTGCTTTCAACCATCAACTTTAACTTCAACAATAGGTTGGAGTGCGTTTCAGACTCTTTGAAATTCTCCAACAACCTCCTTCTCTGCTTATCAAACGCCCCCTTCTTCTTGTACACTCCCGCAAGCTCCTTGGGGTCAGTTATTTTGAGCTCCTCTTCACTTGACATCTAATAGCTGGAAATTAGTGCGCGAGTGCTTGAAATTTTGCAATACAACCAAGAGGATTACTACATGTCCGATAAACCTACGGCAGAAATATTGGACTTTGGAGGCCTGGGGATCTCCGAGGCTGGAAGGAATTCTGGAGGCTCTGTTGCTGTAGAGTCATCTTCTTTAAAGGGTCCTACAAACGACATTGAACGGCTGATGTCTCATAATCCTGTTCCTTCCCATCTATCCCAGACAAGATCCAGACCACGAAACACTTACAAAATGAATGTCAAAAGAATAAAGCCCAATACGAAATACAGAGACGAGGAGCATTCTTTAAAGCAAATGGAGATATCCAAAGGGTTGGTATATGAAGCTATAGATCTGGTTTTCAGATCTGAGCCCTTGGGGTTTGGCTACAGCTTTTACTATCAGAAAGTGGAAGCAATATGTAAGTACAAGCACGCAGAGCAATCCAAGCTAGCGGAGTATTTGAAGACGAAAATTGAACAGCATTTCTTTGAAGTGGTGAAGCCCAAAGCGGTGGAGCTTTTGCATGCACAGCACCTTGATGCCCAAGAGTTGATCACAGAGCAATTGAAGGTCTACCAGGATTGGGAGGCTAAACTCAGGATCATGAGCAAATTCTTCTTATACCTCGATAGAAGCTACTTGCTTCAGCATCCGAATAAGAAAGTCATTCTTCAGTTTGGACTTGAGTTGTATGTTGATAATCTTCTTGCCGATCCAATCAAAGAAGGAGTAATAACTATTGATAGATACACCATGGTTTTATGTCGAGGGCTTGAGAGCGAGGATGAAAAGGAGTTGAGTCTTCTTGAAGAGTTCACCAAAATTTTGATAAAACTAAATTTTAGTCAAAAGATCAAGCTAAATACTAAAATCATAAGTCTGTGTGTGGAGTCTGCTAAAAAGTTGAGGATTGCTTGGAGTCTGGATTACAGTACTTATATACACAAGACATTGAAGAAGTTATCGAAAATCGTTACGTTTTTCAAGGAATGTGGACAGCCAATGGAATTTTGTGATCAACTCTTAAAACAACTTAAATGGTTTATGATCTTTTTTGATTTCAATGAAATCATTCTGAACTGTTTACCTCACATGCTTGGAAGTGAGAATAATGCTCAATTGTCAATGATCTATAACTTCTGTGAGCTAACATCCAAGGAATACACCATCGAATCCATCCCCATATTTGTGCTACACTGGGGTAAAATCATTGCGCAGCAAGTCAAAGGCGAAATAGACGAAGAGCAGAAAAGCGGCACTGGTGCCTTGATACCCAATTTGGTGAAGACGTATCATAAGTTTCGGTTAATTGTCGAGACCAACTTCAAAAAGAATGAAAAGTTCGAATTCGAAATCAGGCACTCGTTCAACAGATCTATTAACGAAACAAGGAGGGCCAATTCGTTGGTTATCAGTCAATTGTGTAAGTACAGTGATGTTTACTTTAAAACTAAAAAGTCGGGGGTTGGTTATGAAGCGTTTGAAAATCTGTTCGTGGTTCTTTTCAAGTTTCTAAACAACAAGACAGATTTTATTGTGAACTACAAGAACCAATTATCAAGACGGTTGTTACTAAGCAGAAATTCATCAATAGCACTTGAAAGGAAGTTGGTGGACTCAATCACAAGTATAGTGGGAGACAATGATGATTCAATTGGATTAAACGTTATGTTTAAAGATTTGGCTAGATCGGAAGAAAAGTACTCCCATGTCAAAAGGCTTGGTAATGACTCCGTAGACTTCAACGGATTAATCTTGGAGAAGAAGTATTGGCCAGAGGTTCCTAAGCACGACAATATTTTGATTCTTCCTCCTAGCCTTCTGAGCATGATCGGTTCATTCAATGAAATGTATAAAGAACTGGACGAAAAGTTGAAGAACCACACATTAGATTGGGATCACTACAACCTTCATCAGCTCAGTATTGCTGCTCATTTTGACTCGGGGGTTTACGAGCTCAATGTGAATCTATTTCAAGCGATTGTGATAATTTTGTTCAACGATAGATACGAGCTCAGCATCAAGGAACTTCAAGATCTCACTAACATGGATGTCAAGCTCCTCCGAAGAGTTCTTGCGTCTTTGTCGGATAAATACAAGATCTTGATTGAGGAGGACAACGCTTTTCGGTTCAATGACAGTTTCAGTGATAAATCCAAGAAGTTAAAGATTCCTTTGCCCAGAGACAAAGATATGGGATCAAGCACGTCCAATTCAGGAATTGAAAACGTGATCACAAGAAATAGAGATGCAGAGATAAGGTCTATAATCATAAGTATTATCAAGGTTGATACTCGAATGGCATTCACCGAATTAATCAACAGGACTATTGAGATTGCCAGTAAAAAGGGCCCTGTTTCGATTCTGGACATCAAAACAAACATCGAATTCTTGATTACCAAGGAGTATATTTCAAGAAATCCCGACAATGTCAGTCTCACCTACATTCCATAACTGATTCTTTCCTTTATTGAGTTTCAATTATAAATAAATGTATATATTTTAGATTGGAATATCTTCTGGATCTGGGTTGTAATCCCAGTGCTTACCAAAAACAGGAATCTTCTTGTAGAAAGTGTTTTGGAACAATGGAACACCTTCAGTAAAGGTGGCAACAGCGGCACCGGCGGCAGATCCCCAAACAATCAAGTTTGGCAAGTACTTCTTAGCAGTTGGAATGCTAACACCAGCAATGCTGGCAGCGGCTTTGTAGGCTGGACCTTTAATGTACTACAAAAAATCGTTAGTATTCCTTCTTTGAAATAAGTGTGGGCTTATATGACATGTGGCTAGCATCAGGATGGGCTCTAGTGTCGTTAATCATTACATACTGAAACCATGCTATTAATTTATCGAAACAATTATTTCATTATATTTTCTCAATTCCATTGGCTGAAAAATTGCGATGCTCGCGCAGCTTCCAAACTGTCGAAGCTGGAGAAGCTAAGAAGGAGAAGGCATGTCGCTCTCCAGGAAAGAGCTACGTAGCTGGAGGGACATTGCGTTGACCCTCGTGAAGAGATCCTTTGAAAGTTCAGAAGCTCTACGATTCTCATACTCTATGATATGTGTTTTGTTAAACAATCCTAAAAATACAACAAATGATTGTTAAATGCAACAATATAAATGATAACCACCTCTTAACAAGCATCTGGCTGAGCCAAAATGTAGTCGATAGTCTGGCCAATAGTCTTCAATGAGTCGGCTTCGTGGTCGGGTATTTGTATGTTGAATTCGTGTTCCAATTCCATCACTACTTCAACAACATCCAAGGAATCCAAACCCAAGTCGTGAATAAAAGAAGCATCTTCCTTCAATTCCTTTCCGGATCCAGCAATCTTCTCGTATCCTTCGAGCAATTCGATGATTCTTTCCTTTGCGATTTCTCTGGTCAATTCTGGGAAAGCAGAGTAAAATCGAACCCCTTGAGGTCTTTGGAATTGAAAACCGGCTACCACTGGTCTGATGACAGGAGGAGCAGAGAGTCTGCTTGACAACGTGATCCTAGGGAAGTTAGTTCTAAGTAATGATCTGAACATTTTTAATCTTCGGTTATAGTAATTATATGTTTTCTGAGTGGTCGCTGAGAATGCGACATCCAACATAGATACGCTCTTACCCGGAAAATACTGACAGGACACAATAAAGCCACTGAAAGAGAAGGACTATGTTGTTAGGTGGTGTGCTCCTTGTGAGTGGCTCAGTATAAACAGTGGCTCCAAGCGGTGACATGGTGGTCTTTGTTTCTTCCATCTTCCTAGACTATATACAGTTGTGTCTAGCACGACTGCTTCCAGCTCAATCGCACTACATAAATTTTTCACTTGATCAAAGCGAGTCAAGTACGATGTTCAAAGCTCTAGTCCAGGGGGTGAAGGCCGCTAGACCGGTGTTCCCGACCACTAGTTACTTCAGCAGTATAAAACAAAACATCGGTATCCAAACGTCAGTTATGTCACAGATTTTAAACGACCAGAAGAGATATGCCACCTTGAACCAGATTAAAAGCGGAAAGCAGGGAATTCCCAATAAACCATATATTCCAGCTGCTCGTCATTTACAAGGAAATCCTTTCAAGAAGGGTGTTGTTTTGAGAGTGATGATTGTTAAGCCAAAGAAACCTAACTCAGCCCAAAGGAAATGCTGCAGGGTTAGATTAACTAATGGAAATGTTATAACTGCCTTGATACCAGGAGAAGGACACAACTTACAAGAGCATCATGTTGTGTTGGTAAGAGGAGGGAAAGTTCAAGATTTGCCCGGTGTTAATTACAAGCTTGTGAGAGGAGCTTACGACTTGAATGGAGTTGCCAATAGAGCCACATCAAGATCTAAGTATGGTGTTAAGAAACCTCAAACTTAAGAGGGTGTTTCATTCATTCAAGTTTATTTGCAAATATCTAAGTCAACACATAATGTATATAGAGTAATCCGAGTTAGTTGTTCATTTTAACCTCTTCCAACCTCAAATCTTCTACCACTGGCGGTCTTTCTGTTCTCAATCAATTTACCTTCATCGTCGACGTTTTCAGGCTTGGCCCTGTTCAACACCTTCAAAAATTCTTTGACTCTGAATCTCATTCTAGAGTGCATGTATGCCTTGGCACATTTGATGTGATAGTGGAAATAATTTCTGAAGAACTGGATATGTGAAATACAGTTTTGTCTTCTTTCTCCCTTTACAAGATGCCTAGGGAAGAGTACAAACGTAACGTATCCCTTGTTATCGTCAGGACGACCTTGTACAACATTCTTTATATCAAGAGGAGCTTCTTTATGAGAATACAATACTTGAGGGGCGGTCTGTACAGACCTTCTTCTGGCATCAACAAACTCTTGCAAGAAAACTCTACCAAAGATTTTATCAGTTTCGTCCTTAAATATTGTCGAAAAAATAACAGTAACTCTGTCAAAAGACGGTTTGATGTAGATACTTTCATCCAAGCCTCTGTAGTTAATGGTCAAAATTGATTCGTTCTCCAACTCTTGTTTGACTTCTTCAGAGTACACATTGGAATTGGCATATTGTTCGGCCAACTCATCGTATCTAGCAAAGGCTTTCTCAAATGGAGCTGCAATACTGTTTCTCTTCAAGTTGGAAACTTCAGCTACCAACTCTTCTTTGAACTCGGCTGATTCTTGTTGTAAAGCACTCAAATCCAATACAAACGAGTAGTCATATCCAGCCTCAGCATCTGTTGGGGACAATACATTGCTGAACTTTGCATACTTGGATTTCAAATACTCGTCCACTCCGTACTTAACCAAATCTTGCCAACATTTGACGTAGACAGACAAAAGGACCAAGTGCTTAGCATCTGGCAAGTTGGAAACATGATATGTTGTGAAATCGAAATCAGTGAACATCCTCTCGATTGATTTCAATGCCCCCAATTCCGTGTTGAGAAGCTCATTTATGGTCTTCTCCAACAACAAGTTGTTCGATTCAATTTGTAACATTTCTACAATCAATCAAAAACGTCGTTGACTCGCTGGTAATCCTTGGATTGAGGTTGAGGTTTTTCGCACCGCACACATTTTCTACATTTGAGTTTGATCTATGTGAATGATTAAAGTATACTCTATGGACGATTAGCAAAGCTGCGATTGGCGAAAAGGCCGCCTCTGTGAAGAGCGGGAGCTCTGACTTTACCTTTCAAAATCGAGCTGACATTCTCTCTCGGCCTGTTACTAGAACGGTTGAGCTTCTTCTCGATTTGAACCTTGTTGATTCTTTCTTTGACGTAGGCCTCAAAACTATCCATGGGTGTGTCTCTATACTTGAGAAGCCATGGATGTTCGAGGAGGTCCTGGTAACTAGGTCTCATGTCAGGATCCTTGTCCAAACAAGAATGGACAAATTCTTGCGCCTCTTTACTGAAGATGGCTGAGTCCAATTTAGGTGGTTCTCCGTCTACCATAGCACTTAATTGGGAGAATATGTTCTCATATGTCTCAGCTGGATATGGATAATTCCCTTTAGAAATCTCGAGAATGGTCAAACCAAGCGACCAAATATCCGATTGCACCGAATAAGTATTGTCGTCAGGGTTCATTGTCTTGATTCTCTCGGGTGCCATGTAACTTTGGCAACCTATGTTAGTTTTGGCAAGAGATGCTACCAAATTTCCACTGACACCGAAATCGCAAAGCTTGACTTTACCCTTCGAATTAACCAATATATTTGTTGGCTTGACGTCCCTATGGATGATGTTATGATTGTCTTTTAATTCTTTCAATCCTCTGATGATAGATTCTGTGATAAATGCTAGATGGCTTTCATTATGAATTCCTACGTCCTTTTCGTACACTTTGTCTAGGGATTCTCCATCCATATTTTCGATGCACATGTACACTGCACCTTCCACGAAGAATGCTCCGTAGAAATCAACAATGTAGGGGGAGTGACATCTGTGAAGCACCTCTAATTCCATAAGAATCTGAGTGAACTTTGATTCGTCAAGTTCAAGGCGAACCTCTTTCATCGCCATTAGTACACCGGTCGGCTTGTGTAACACCTTTGAGACTGTCCCATAGTTACCTCTTCCTAGTTCTTCTATGAATTGCAATTGATCCAAGGATATACGGAAAGATGTACCTGAAGAAAAGTCGATCCCAGTAGAGTTCAATGATGCCTTGCCGGTAAACTTCAATGAGCCGGACTTGATATCAATATACTTTGAGTAATTGGCGAAAAGTCCTTGTAATTGTGGCTCTTTTGGATCGTTAGTCTGGTTAGCAACTTTTTCATCATTTGGAGTTCTCTCATTAGTGTCATTAGAAGTGATATCATTACTGTTGGGCATGAGTGAAGTTCTAGAGGAATCCTCTGATAAGTTCAATTTGAAGTTAGGTTTTTTCTTCCTTTCTGAAAGCCTTCTTGACAACTCCCCTGACCCTATTAGACTCGACTTGTCCTCATTTAACATTACAGGCGGGCTCAAAGTATCAGGAGACCTATTGGGAGTGATGTCATTAATATTCAACTTCAAGCCCCCTCTCCTTTGCGATAAGGACGACTTTAATCCGACATCCTTGGTTCCTCCGTTAGGAGTAGTTGCAGGCAGTAGCCCTAGACCGGTAACGTTGTTGGCGTCATTGGCTGATAATGATCTCATTTGTTGAGAAGGCAAGGGGGGGATTGGTGGAAGACTCTTGTCGGGAGTGATAATACTCAGATCGGACTTGACCAATTCTTCATCTATATTGGTGTTCAACTTATTTGCTCTCTTCTGCTGAAATGCCATGATTCTGGCCTGAATATCGCTATTCAACTGCGAGTGACTTGGAGTGATCATTGGGCTCGTTGGAGTTTGGGTTTGAGTTGGAGTTATAACTTTAGGTGAATGATCACTGGAGTTGACCTCCGAGTTTGAAGCTGTCGAAGGAGTATTTACAGCACTTGGTTTTATAGACATTCCGTTTAGCAGCTTGGCCAACTCGTTGGCTTGGTTTGTATCGGCCGCACTTGAACTAGTCCTTAAATCTAGACTTGAACTTTGATTGGAGTTGGAATTGGAGTTGGAATTGTACATTGATGCAATAGTTTGGAGTACAGTACAAGAAAAATGCAAAATTGATTAGCTTAATAAATATCTGATTTGTCAGAATATAAGTATAAGGAATGGACGGTGAAGATCATACAAACACCACTTTTCAAGTCAAAAAAAAAGGGCTTTCAAATTGACAAGACAAACGTCTCACAGGGAAGCAACTATTGGTTGTCGACTGAACAAAGTGTCAAAGCAGAATCGGGAGGTAGAGCTTTGTCAAAACGTAACTCCTTCTTATGTGAGTTCTGACGGATCACCAGTGTTCTAGAAAAGACGATCTACCAAACAGCAACTAGAGCCTTCTGTTATTGGGGCGTCGAGATGCTTGTGAATTGATAAAAGTGGAATTGGTCACGGAACTATGCCACCTTGAGTTGATAAACAATAGATAAGACTGTGGATAAACAACAGATTTCGAGGTATATCAACAGCTTATCACTGACTGCTCAAACAAAACTAAAATGTCCAAATCCCTTGTATCTAACAAAAAAATATGTATTTTCAAAAAGAGCACAACCGAACTTTTTTTTGAGCGATTTGTAAGGAAAATTGAGAACAAAAAACAGCCTTTGTGTGGGTCAAGGACACCTAACCGATGTACACGACTTCTATTAAGATGTCAAACAATAAGAGCAAGCAAAAATCGTTTCCGGAAGCAGTAAGGTTAGGGCCCTCTGTAAGGGGAAGAAACTGGCTCTGTATATGGGCCGTAAAAGGTGCTGGGCTAATTTCAGGGGAAAAACATTTCCTATTCTGATCCAGGCATATTGTTGCCCGTTCAAATTTGTGGCATGATATATTTAGAGTCTCTACTTTAGCCGACGCCCATGCACCCAGATAAGCATCAGATGTGTCATAAGGCACTAAGATCCGCTATTGTTCCGGTGGGGTTGCCCCTGATGCTGCTGTTGCCAACTTGAGATTTCATCTTTGTTCTTTTTGATTTCTCCTTGAACTAAGTGCTCTGCTCTATTGTTTTGTTTGCATGTGGTGATTGTCCCAAACAAAATTTTCAGGGCCGTCTGGTGTCGAGCACGTTCTACCTACAATATAAACATGACATTGCGCAAATTCCTTGTTGGGGCACCCTTGCATGGTTCGGCAATAGGTCCATCTACGTGGAGCTATTACTGCATATATTGGTGCTTACTGGCACATAACAAGATTCATGCTGCAGTTACTTAACAGCGGCCAAGAATTTAATACTGCGAGCTGTGCTCTGGGACTCACCACCTTAATGCATTTACGAATAGTTGATGTTACCCATGACGTGATGAGCTTCGCGATTATAGAACTGTTCCTGTTATCTCTTGAACTTGTTTCTCTTCCTTTTGCATGAATTTGTTAGATTCGCGAATTACATCATTATCTACCTAAATGGAGGATGGTTCTATCCATATACAGCTAAACAACTACGACTCCTATCAGAGTTTGCCGCTGTGTCTCGACAACTTGGCCTCCCAGGTAGCCCAGGTGCCAATCATAAGAGTGTACGGGACCTTGGTTATTTACCGGGACTCCGTGAAGTACGGCTACAATGCGTTGCTCCACATCCATAACGTGTTTCCCTACGTCTACGTGTCGGCTGACTATGAATACGTGAAGGACTTTCCTGAAGTCACGCATTTGGCACATGTGACTGCCTATCTTGAGTCATTCATGGCAGCTTCGTTCAAGCTGAAGAAAAAGTCCCCTGACATGGAAGATGAGCTTGAGTTGGATGAGCAAGTGCTGAACCAGTTTAATTCAGGCAAGCGCAGGTTTATTGCTAAGATCTCTCTCTGTAAAGCGGTTCCAATCTACGGCTACAGAGTTGGCTACAGGTTATTCTACAAGATCAACTTTCTCTCCCCATTGTACAAGGCTAGGTTTACCAACATGTTCAACAGCAAGCAGGTGAATATGAAACAGTTTTGCAAGTCCAAGTTTAAATTCGAGATATTTGAGACCCACATACCGTATCTATCCCAATTTCTAGCTGACTATAACTTGTTCAGTTGTAATTGGATCAACTTCAATAGTTGTTTCTTTAGGTACCCTGTAATCGCTGTCAACAGTTACATGGACTCCAAACAGCTTTCTATATTGAAGTCCTACTTGATGAACCATATACTCAACAATGTTTTGCACACTCGGTTCGAAAGGGTTGGTAAGGCTGTGTTGGAGATGGATGTGAAGTCCAATCAAATCTTGAATCGCCTGTCACTTGTACAAAGACTGTACAATAGTGATCTTAAGAATTTCGGTGAGGATCTGAATGACGTTAACTTGAGCTCTATAGAATTGATAATCAAAGAATTGCGTTATCAGTCCGATATCTGTGGTCTCAAATTTGACTTCAACAACAATATAATGAGTACAAATTCAAACGATGCAACCACTACATGGTCTAACGATACACAATTGAAGGAGTTGTTGGACTATGCCATTACCTTGACAGGAAAATCAAAGGATGGAGACATCCAACACTATGATCAAATCTTTGTCCAAAGATTCAATCTGTGTCTCAGTAAGTACCCTTCTGCTTTTAGCACTGTAGACATCGAGAAATTCTTTATGAATCTGAACATTCTCGTGAAAGACTTATACGAATACAATGATGTCCATGAATTGTTTATCGGGCAGGAAACTCTGTATGAAGAAAGTCTGTCTTTCATTCAAACTGTTGGAAAGGATCCGCAGCCCGTCATTGCACAGGACACTGAAGAGGATACCGCAGAGGACCCTTCTGAAAGTGAAGTGGATGAAGAAGATAATCTGAACCATAAAAATGATGATCTAGAGTGGCCCGCTGATCCAGACCTTGATACGAGTGAACTTCTAGAAAGTCCTATCGATGATAGCCAAATTTTTTATGAAGCCACACAACATCCGGAACATATCCCAAAACCTTCCAAGGAATTCCCCTTATCGAAAGAAAATGTCCTCAAGGAGTTTGATGAGTTGGGCATTGTGAAAATTGATTACGATACCCCGTACTATGACAAAATACTCGATCTACCTGAGAAGCCGTTAGTATTTTCCAATAAAAGAATAAAGGTACCATTGAAGGCACGCAGCTCAATACCTAATTTAATGGTTGATTCCATAGATTTTTCCAGGTCTATCAAACTGGTAATCGGAAATGACGACATGGAGCTCCAAAATTGGGAGTATTGTCACCCCCCTCCTCTGAAGAGACAAGTGATACAATCATTCGAACAAGAAACACTCGAGCTGAATAAGCGGGCAAAGTACAAGTCTCAGCTAGAGCACCCACTTTCTAAATCCAATGATTTCAAATTTAGTTTTGGGGAAGAAGTTGGTAAACGTCCCGACGATTTTGTGGAATTGACCAATTTGTTGATGGAGGTACATGTTAACACATCATCGTCGAAACTTCCTAATCCACAGTATGATGAAATCTCCATAATCTTTTACAAATTTGTTGATCTGAACTTGATGACCCCTGTTTCGCTTTCCAAGTCTGGTATCCTTATCAACAAGAAGTCTTTCCCTAATCATTCAAAAATGAATTTAGACGGCTTGAAAAGGTTTTTTCCTTATACCAAATTAGCCGTACTTGATAATGAACTGAGTATTGTTTCAAATTTATTAGAAGCAGTAGAATACTTTGATCCTGATATCCTATCAGGGTTTGAAATCAACTCGATGTCGTGGGGTTACTTGGTTGAAAGGTTCCAAAAAAAGTTGAATATCAGCTTACTCTCTCAAATGAGTAGATGTAAAGTCAAGAACACCGGTAAATACGGTGATCGGTGGGGATATACGCACACTTCAAATATCACAGTAACTGGAAGGTTCACCTTAAATGTGTGGAGAGCAATAAGGAGAGACTTGGCATTGGGCAATTACTCTTTCGAAAACTGCTGCTATAATGTGTACCATCAAACATTTCCAAAGATCGAAAATCGTCAATTATCGACTTTCTTGAAAGGGGACTTCACGAAACAACTCTTTGGCCTTTCTTACTATATGACCAAATTGAACATAATTGACTACTTTATTGACTCCCTCCATATAATTGATAAGAATGTTGAACTTTCAAGGTTGGTGGGGATCGATTTCAACTCAAATTTTTATAGGGGGTCACAATTTAAGGTTGAATCTATATTATCACGATTGGCCAAAGCAGAGAACTTTTTGTTGAATTCTCCTTCAAAGGATCATGTCCATGAAATGAGAGCTTTGGAGCAACTCCCCTTGATATTAGAGCCAACTTCTAACTTCTACAAGTCCCCTTTGCTCGTACTAGATTTCCAGTCTTTGTACCCATCGATAATCATTGCATACAACCTATGTTATTCAACTTTAATTTGTCGGCTTCATGGTTTCAAAGCAAACAAGAATCCCATTGGATATTTAAATAATTTGACCCTTCCACCTATGATCATAGATCTTCTTCGAAAAAATGGCAGTGTCACAGTCTCCCCCAATGGCTTGGTTTTCGTGACAGGGAAAGTTCGTAAATCGATTCTAGCTAAAATGTTGCAAGAAATCCTTACCTTGAGAATTAATATTAAGAGCTTTTTACTGTTACTCGAACAGGACACTAATCCTCAACTTTCTAAAGTTTTCAACTCACGACAAATGGCCTTGAAGCTAATTGCAAACGTCACCTATGGTTATGCATCAGCTACATTTAGCGGGAGAATGCCAAACTCGGATGTTGCTGACGCAATTGTATCAATTGGTAGGGAGATCTTGACAGCTTCGATTGACATGATTGAGCAGAGCAATTACGGTTGCAAAGTTGTATATGGTGACACAGACTCCTTGTTCGTTTACCTACCTGGGAAGTCGAAAAGTGATGCTTTTCAGATTGGAGAAGCCCTTGCCAAAACCATAAGTTCAGCATTTCCTGATCCTGTTAAGCTAAAGCTTGAGAAGGTGTACCACCCTTCGGTTCTTTTGAGTAAAAAAAGGTACGTGGGCTACAGTTACGAGTCTAAAGGACAAATGAAGCCCAAATTTGATGCTAAAGGCATCGAGACGATCAGAAGGGATGGGATTCCAGCACAGCAAAAGATCGTTGAAAAGGCGTTAAAGATTCTCTTCGACACAAGTAACTTATCTTTGGTCAAACGATACGTTATGGACGAGTTCCACAAGATTCTCTCGAACAAGGTCATCATTAAGGATTTTTGCTTCGCCAAAGAGGTCAGATACGGGACATACAAGAACGAGGCATACCTTCCTCCAGGAGCCGTGGTGGCTAGGAAGAAGGTTGAGGATGATGAAAGGAGCGAACCTCAATTCAGAGAGAGAGTTCCTTACGTTGTTTTCCGTGATCTGACCAAGCATAGATTGAAAGACCGATGTGTTTCTCCTGAAGAATTCATCAAAAGCTTAAATACCTCTGAACCTATGCAGTTGGACTACGAGTATTATATCTTGAAGGTCTTGATACCGCCACTCGAAAGAATATTCAACTTGATGGGGGTTGATCTTAGAGAATGGTATAAAGAGCTCCCAAAACCTGATAATAAAAACCAAACTCCATCTGGTATCACCAACTCGGCGTTTATCCAGAAGAAATCGTGCATAAATTGCAATGCACCTATTGTTGTGAAGAGCTCTAAGCTATGTCACACATGCATGAAAAACATACCTCTGTTGATGGTCTCCAAGGGCAATCAACAGAAGTACTTGCAAACTAAGTTGTCAGGACTTAACAAAGTTTGTAGTGTTTGTGTGGGCCATGAGAATGCCAGGGTCACCAATAGAGAAATATTCTACACCAATTGCGTAAACAAGGATTGCTCCAATTACTTCAACCGTATAAAAACCATCAACGAACTCAAGTTCTCAACTCAAAAGCACCAAGAAGTCTTCGACTTTCTTGATGGCTGAATTTTCATGTAAATAGTGTATACTACATTTCTGAATCAAGCCGCGATTCGAATCAAAACATCCATCGACTCTATTCAAAGAAACACTCATGGGATACACCAAGGAGTTGACGTTACCGGAAGGTTATACCTTCAGAAGATTGAGAAAATCTGACTACAATAATAACTATAGAGAAACCTTACAAGTATTGACCTCCGTCGGAGAAATTTCCGAGTCCAAATTCAACGATCTCTTTGAATACTGGGATTCGTTACCAAATATTTTCCTCCCTCACGTTATAACCAACCAAGAGGAGAAGGTTGTTGCCACGGGAATGTTATTTGTGGAGAAGAAGTTGATTCACGAATGTGCTCTGTTGGGACATATCGAGGACATTTCAGTTGCAAAATCGGAACAAGGTAAAAAGTTGGGATATTCCATGATTGTAGGATTAACCAAAGAAGCACAAAAAGCTGAATGTTATAAGGTGGTTTTGGACTGCTCCCCTCATAATGTTGGGTTTTACCAGAAGTGTGGATATGGAAACGGAGGCAATAATATGTACATCAAATTTTAGATCCAATGAGTTTTATTCATACTATACACAATTTCTATATTGTACATAAGAAGCCTCTTGATAGGTTATATCTTCTCGAGGGCCTAGAACGTTGTTAGTAGATAGAATATTGAAAAGTGTGTTGATCCCAAATACATACCTCCATGGCAACAATGGAATTTCCTCTAATCACCTATTGATTGTTAGTAAGCTTTCTCTAAAGCTATGAAACACAAATTGTACATACCACTGTTCCTATGTTGGTCTTATCACCATTCTGCTTGACCTCTAAAGCCTCTGATATCGTTATATTCAAGAACACATCGAATGCTTTCAACACTCCGGTTACACTTCTGGATCCGTTCAAGTGAACAGCTATCTGCTTGTTCATGTACTATATTGTCGTTAGTAAGTCTTGCTGCATTGCATTAAAATCACCACACATACCTTCTTCAATTCTGGTGTTGATACCATCTCCTGTTGTTCTTGATACTATTTTATGATTGAAGATGAGTTTTATCGATCGCGATTTTTCAGTGTTATAAAACAGTCTGCTACACAATGGACGATGACTTCACATCCTACTCGGATCTTGTGAGGTCTCCCACACAGTCATCCCCCAATAGAGACTCTCCCAGACGTACTAGTGGACTCCACAAAGCAATTGGGCTGCCAACCGCTACGATACACGGTCCCCAGAATCCCCTGAAGCATGATATGATTGCAAAACAAAAGAACAAAGTGCAATTGATGCGACAACAAGAAGAATTGTTGGCACAGCGTGCTGAAATCTTGAATGAACTTAATTATGTGAAACGAAACAATCGAAAGATGAAAGAGCAGCGAGAGAAAATCAAGGCAGAACGCATGTTAGAGACCTTGATTCAACAGAACGATGCTGAGTTTGCGACAGACTTGGAGATCCGCATGAGAAGAGCTATTGAATTGGAAGTCGATGACTCTGCAGACCTCTCGGAACTTTTGAAGGTGCAGCCGTCCTCAGATTGGACTCTACGGTTGCAAGAAATTAAGCGGTTTCTTTCACATATTCATTTCACCAATGCTTCTGTATTTACAGAGACACAAGGCCTGTTACACATAAGGCTATATTCATTTACTATTCATTCACCTAATATTTTTAAAGTCTCCTTAAGATTGAAAATCGATACCACAAGTCTATCACTTTTGAATGTTGAACTTGGCGAATCTCATCATTTGACAAACAAATTTGTGCATAAAAAGAAGCAGTTAAGAGCTATCGGGGTCTTGTCTCCTGGTGTTTACAATGCTTTAGAGACCGACTATTTACCGAATAAAAAGATCCACTCCATAGTCCAAATTTTGAACTCCTTGTCCTCCGTTGTTAAACAGCGGCTGGAGGTTATATCACAAATAGTGGAAAAGTTTAACCTTTATGTTGTGCCCTCAATTAGCTTGAAAAGCTTTTTGGACAACAACTCCATCAGTGATTCGGAACAGCTATATTTGGAAATCAAACGAATAAATGAACTAACCCTTTTGATACCTAAAAACAAGGATTATGATGAACACAAACTTATTATCAACTTCAACATTGTCGTTGAAAATCAGGTTACTGCTCGATGTGGATATTCTATAACTGCCAAAATGGAGAAAGATTCACAGGTTATTGATATAACACCAATATTTTCAAAGTTGCGTGTTGATAACGATGTGGTTAATACCCTTTGTATATTGTTTAGAAATGTCTTCGACATAATTATGTAATACGAATTCATGAAAACTTCATTTCTTCCTTCTCCAAGTCAAATGAGATCGACGGTGTGCTTGGGGTCTCTTTATAGCGGTTCTCCATCCACACCCGAAAAAACGATAGCAAATCCACTATATATTGAGATCTTTCGTTTACCACTTCATAGTCATAAAACGGGATGTATTGAGCTGAACCGTTGTCTTCATTCTTATCTTCAGTCCTTTCTGACACCTCAAATTGTTTAGAAGTTTCTCTTCCTTGTTCTTTGTATAAAGCACTTTCTATTCCGTGTATCACATCAAATCTTATGTCCTCCCATTCCATATCCAACAAACCATTTTTGGTTGATTTCTTGTAGTGGAAAAACTTTATTATCCACTGTTTGAAACCTTCGATAGCCTTCTGACTTGCTTCGTCACCAGTCTTTTTCGTTATAGAGCTCGTCACCTTTTGCATCATGTTGCGAATATTTGATTTCAGTAACGTCTCATCAGGTGCCATGGATCCCATACTTGCTAGCACTTTTTTGTTTTGGGCCTCCACTTTATTGATGCAAGTAAGTGGAAATTTAATATGGTTACTCGTAAGGCTACTAGGAATATCACCTTCATGTACTCTTTTTTCAAAGTCTTGGTAGCCATTGGGTACCTTCTTGAGTGGCAGAGAAGTGACTGTAGTTTTAGAGACCTTTTTCTTCTTTCTCTCGGATTTGTCCTCTGGTCTTTTCTTATCATCGTATTCGTCTTCGTCATCCTCATCTTCATTAGCCCTCTTTGTTTTGTTACCTCTCTTAGGGTTACTGTTATGCTCTTCATCCGCCAAATATTTCAATCTGGTTCTGAACATCCTTTCGGAGTACTCTATCTCGTAGTCTGTATCTTTATCAAAGTTGTTTATCTGGTCATCAGGTACGTATTCGATTGGAGGCATTTCATGAGGATTGAAAGGGTTCTTAGCTAATTCCTCTGGGGTGAAATTGGTTTCCAAGTAGGTGAACATCAACCATAGAAATCTTTTGGCTCTATTTTTAGGATGTATCTTTGTCTCCAAGAAGAACTCCATGAAACTATTCGACACATGTTGACAGTCAGGGGTATGCTCGTGGTGGAATTTTATACCGTGAATATTGTTACTCAACAAGAATAGCAACAACACCAAATTAGTGTTGGGCTTAGATGTCGGTGGAGCATTCAATAGATCCTCGATGGACTTGAAATCTTCCTTGACGTCACTGATTGCCTTTAAAATCGACTTCAATCTGGGGGTATCTTGTAAGGGCCTCGAGGCTCCAGTAGCAGGGTCTGCTTGCAAGGAAGGAATTGAGTGATAAGTCCTCAAAGTGGATCTCATCTCAGGAACGAAGTTAATGGTCGTATTCATTCTACCGGTATTCACTAACAAGCACACCTTGGCAACAGACTTCCCCATATCTACGTCTCTCAACAACCTTTCCTTCAAGATCTTCGAGCACTTCGAAGACTCTGCTAACGTTCTCACGTAGAGCTCAGAGAATGTGTAAAGTGGTCCATTATGGAAGTCGGGTACACTGCAATATGGAAAAGGGTTTGTGAACACACGCTGGTCGTTCTCAAACAAAGCATCCAAGAAATCGTACTGTATGTCTCTCCTCCAAAAAGGTTCACCATCTGACTTCTTGAGGTACCTCACACCTTTCGGTATAGAAGCACTAACAGGTCTTCTAGATTTGGTTTTTTTTTCACCCGACGAAATTTCGTGTTCGCCATCAGGCTCGTCATTATCCTCGTCCATGTTCGTGTCGTCTCCTCCGTCTTGATCCATACCAAGTTCACTCGACAAAAGTGGTTGAATCGGCTCTTTGGCATCTGTCAAAGCTATTTCTGGCACTGGCGCATTTCCAGGACGGACCAGAGAGAAAACACCGGAAGATCCCTCAAGTGACTCTCCGGCTTGTTCCTCGGGCTTTTGGGCATCGTTATCCACAAACATATCGTGTATTGGATCGTAACTCATCGTGTGTAGGTTATTCAACACGACAACTGAACAACTTTTGCGCGTTATGAAACTGCGCACTCATTGAATAATCGAATAAAGGTGATTAGCATTTGAACCAATCAGCCAATATATGTCATTGCCAGCCAATTGGAGACAGTTGCAGCTCTTTGATGTGGTTCCCATTAGGGATCCCAACCTGGGCAGTGCAGACGCATTGTACTCGAGTCCCACTTTGTCGGCGATTCTGGCTAGCCAGAACTATATGGTGATCACCGTCAATGGCTGCTTTGTAAAGATCATTTCCAAGAAGTTCACAACTTTGAGGACCTTCATGGGATACGATACCGACTTTCGAATCAGTTTTTTGAAGGCATTGCCGCACTCAGATCTACTAGTGACAATCGCTGAAAAACAGGGGTTCCCATCGGTGCTTAAATTGTGGGACTTGAACAAGCTAGTCCACTTGGAGATCGATTCTGCGAAGGAGGATCCGTCTGACGTTCTCAAGAGAAAGTTTCAAACACAAGTGTTGATTCAGAATGGTGACAATTCTTATCCGATGAGCTCCTTTACCTTCAACAAAGACTTTACGTGTCTTGCGGTGGGCTATACCAACGGAAAGGTGCTATTGATCAGAGGCGACTTGATAAGAGATAGAGGCTCCAAGCAGAGGTTGGTGTACGAGTCACCTGACCCTATTACGGGACTTCATTTCAACGAATACCACGAGTTACTATATGTCACTACCACCTCTAGGATTCTTACGGTTCCTATCACCGGAAGAAATCAGGGGAAGCCCATGAATATACTTTCTAGAAAACTCGGGGTCCCGTTACAATGCTCTGTGGTAGATCCAGAGAAGCAGGAGTTGATTGTTGGCTTGGAATCCTCGATTAGATATTATAATCACATAGGAAAGAGCCATACTCTCAATTTTGAGTTGCCCAAGAAAATAATTCACAGATATACGAAGAACTATTTGTTGATTGTATCACCTATGGAAGATACCAGTGGGTTATCCCGAAAATTGAGCACCAGAGTGATAATAATCGACCTCCATTATAAACACATGTCGTTCAGCTTGACCATTCCCAACGTTTCTATTAATCATGCCTTCGAAATGTGGGATGACTTGTATATGTTGAGCAGCGATGGGATGCTCTATAAATTGCATGAAAAGCCAGTAAACCAACAGGTGGAATTTGTTTTGCAGAGAGACTTGTACCAATTGGCTTACCAGTTGGCAAGAAATTCAAATTTGCCAGCACAAACCCTACTTAAAATTTGTAAGCTACATGGGGACTATCTCTACCAGAACCAAGATTATGATGGCTCAATCAAATCATATATAAAGTGCTTGAAGTACTTCAAGGATGAAAGTTTGGTTGTTGGTGATGAGGATGAATCGTTGGATGATTTTATCATGAACATAATCACAAAATTCAAAGATGCCTCCAATATTCATGACTTGACAGAATTCCTTTACCAGTTGTACAACCTCAAATGTGCAAATAATGATCATATAACATTACTTTTGTGTTGCTACTGTAAATTGAAAGAGGCTGAAAAAATCCGTTCGTTCATAGAAGAAATAAATCTCAATGATGAAAAAGGCCAAGAAGGCAACAGCCTCCAGGGAGATGACGATTTCAAGAATATATTTGCAGATCTCGATTTCCCGTTGATTATCAACTTGTTTAAAGAATGTGGATATTTTGATGAAGCAATCAGGCTACTTTATGAGCTTAATCAACCTAATTTGATTGTTGATATTCAATTGAATGCTTTAAAGAGTCCACAGCAATGCTTGAAGTATATCAAATCCTTGTCAATTGATAATTTGTTGTTGATCCTTATTGATCATTCGAAAAGCTTATTGGACAATATGCCCATCGAAACCACCAGACTTTTAATCGACGTATTTACTGGTAAATACGAACCCAATGATGGTACCAAAATTTTGGATGCAAGAAACTCCAAGACCGGCATATCGAAAGAAGACAGCTACGAGAGGGAGGACAGTATGTTTCCATTAAACAGTTACAAGGCATTTGTCGCATATTTGTCTGGTAAAGAGTCCGAGGATGACGAAAAAACCATCGGTTCAGTAAATGGAAACGGCCAGCCAACATACCTTCCACCAAAGCCCAGTTTGATCTTTCCAAGCTTTATCAACAACCCCAATGAGTTTGTGATCTTCTTAGAAGCTTGCATAGAGACATTTGACAAGTATCAGGGAAGTGTTAAGGATCAAAAAGAATTGTTGATCACCTTGCTTGAGATGTACCTATCTCTGTCGAAGAGGGAAAAAGATAACCATGATGAGTGGCTCAGTAAAGCGAAACTGTTGGTTGAACAATACTCTGACCTACTTGATGAGAGTTCTCTAATGCTTGTTGCCTATCTGTACGGTGTAGATGACGAGCTTGAGTTCAAAAAAGAAGAGGGCTTTGAAGAGACAGAGTTTCGAACGGCACAATTGAATGGTGACATCGCACAATGCTTCGATATTACAAAGAAATATGGTAATAAAAAGCCGGAATTGTACAAGATGCTTCTTAGATTTGCAATATCTCGTGAGCAAATATTCAAGCAGATTGATCATCAACAGTTTAATTTTATCATCAATCAGATGAGAGATTTGAAATTAGCATCTCCTTTGGAAATAATCCAAATTTTGAGCTCTACTGAGTTCACAACCATTGGCTTAATCCGTGACTATCTAATTGAGACCCTCGATACAGCCCAACAGGAAATTACCAATAATGAGAAGCTTGTTGAGTACTATGAGAAAGAATCCATAAAAAATAGCTACAAAATCACCGAGTTGAAAACAAAACCATTCATAATTCAACAAAACAAGTGCAGTGCTTGTAACTTGAAGTTAGATTTTCCTGTTATCCACTTTAAGTGTAAGCATTCGTTCCATCAAAGATGCTTAAATGACAACTACCTAAGCAACAATGAGTTTCTCAATTCCAATCCCATCTGTTCCGTATGTATTAACGATATTGATCTGATTCAAACTTTGCGAGATGACCAACTTAAATCGAAAGATGAAGTGGATTTATTCGAGTTGACTTTGAAAGAATCCCCGGATAAGTTTAAGGTGATTTCCAATTATTTGGGTAAAGGGGTAATGGAAAACGAGTTCATACAACTCACCAATGATGTCTAAAATCTTTTTTTTTTTCGCAGCCAATTTGGTGTGGTAAAATGTTTCATGTTTTATGATTGAAACAACACCTCCTGTACCTTATATACTATATAAGAGTTGGATTCTCTTCAAATGAAAAGCAGTAAAAATCCAAATACACAATGAATAGAGACAAACGTAATTTGGAATTAGAATCGGTGTATTCTACTGATTGTGATGCACTTTCGAGCTCAAGCTTTAAGAAGGTTGACACTCCACTTCTGAGTAAGGTTTTTTGGCCGGTAGGAAGTAACTTTTCACAGTATGAGGAGTGTTTAATTCAATTTATCAAGGAGGAATTGGAGTTTTGCCAATCTGTTCGTCTGGTAGACACAGTGTTCTGGTCCTTATTGAATCATGTTGGTGCTTACAAGCATATATTGAGTTCAAGTGAGCAGAATTTAGTGTTTCAAGGCATAACACGTATAAGCACCATACATAAAAGTTTCATTGTAACTATCATCAAACAGCTCTCGAGCACCTTTCCAAGAAAGTTAAGTTTTCAGCTGGAGGAAGACCTTTATTCCGACTTGAACATCCAGCACCTTGTTTACAACTCAGATAAAACATCATTTGACCTAGGAAGGATTTTCAACGAAACCTTTTTTTCGTCCTCTTACTATTCACATCTCGTGATCAATTTTGTTGCTAAGAACGATTTTGTGATCCAGCTCTTACTCAACAAGAGCCACACCTTCAAAATAGTTGAGAAATGGCTCTTTGAAGGGAACAGATTGATATCAAATAAATCGTGTTCTACTTCTTTAGAAATCTTATTGGCCCGGCCAGTAGAAAGAATCTACCTGTACCCTCATCTGTTGAAAAAGATGATGGACAATTGTGATGGTTCAAATAAGCAAAGTTTGAGTATGTCGCTCATCAAGATAAATAGGCTTCTTGATCAGATCTATGAAACTCCCAAAATAACCAGCTGGGAATCTATTCGAGATTCAAATTATAATGTTCCAGTTGAAACTAATTTTTCAATCAATGGTAAATGGGACAACAACTTGGAGTTCAAAGTCGATCCGCAAAACGAATTCAAACTCTCAAGAGCTACGGTTCCAGGCCACCAAGAAGAAAAGAAGCACCTCATTCAGACAATGACAGGAGCGTTACGAAAACATTCGAGAGCTTTGAAACAGTTGGAAACTCATCTAAACGTATTGGTCAAGAGCGTCTCGATATTCACTCGGTTGCAAAAGAAGCATTCACAGAGCTGGGAATTGGTTCTTTCGGGTGATGAGTTTTTCGACTCTATGTTCGAACACTACAATAGCAAGCTCAATACTCTTGCTCACAGCACAGCCCAATTCCAAAACGACCTTTTCAAAAAAGTCCTACAGCCGTTAAGTTCGTGTATTCATTATGTGCAAGAAGTTAAGAGGCTCACAAACAAGATCGAAGGGTCCAAAAAGAGACTGGACCAAGATCTCAGGCTCGAGAACCGGATCATCGACCAATTGCCCCAGCTCCTTGAGCTCGTAGATGCCTTCCTTATTATAATGGTGGCTGACATCAATGACTTTACCCTTCGGTGGTTGCAACTGTTTCTAGGAAACAATAAAATTCGAGAGTTCGAACTTCTTAGGTCCCGAGGATGCACCGACCACATTGACATCGTCCGATTTTTCTACGACCACCACCTATTAGCCCCTACATAGCAACCTCCGCCGAATCGTTAAATATACACCAAATTGCTGTTTCTATAGGCTCTTAACTTTGCCAGTTGCAACCTAAGCACTTTTGCACAGTCCACCTTTTTGATTGCTATCACAAGAGCACAATATTGTTGCGCAGTGTACAGGCCAAAACCACTCATGATTTCGTCTCAATTGACATCGGCTCGCTGAAATTTTCACTTGGAATATCCCTTATTCACTCTGATTTATAACCGATATTCAAATATTATTCAACTAATACTAGTCTAAAATGTCAACTGCTACAACTGCTCCAACTGCTCCAACTTCCCGTACTTCAACCTGTGATTTGTTAACTTGGAAAGATCCAATTAAGACAGGAAAGGTTGTTGGCTCCATCATTGTAGGATTGGTGGTGTTCAAAAAGGTCAACTTGCTCAATATCTTTTTCCACTTGTCTTACGTTGCCTTGTTATGTATGTATAATATTATTAGTTCCCGTGGTGTGTTAATGGTCCCCGTCCATGGTTTTGTGGTTGATTGATCTGGCAATCCTACGTTTGATCGTGATGGCAATTGTGATCTGTAACGTATCAAATAGTGCATTTCATTCGATTTGGGATCAAGCCGTTGTCTACTGGGCCAAGATTCTCGAGGATACTAACAACTTAACTAGTCTCTGCTGCTGCTGAATACGCCGGTAAATTGGTCACTGGTGAAGGTTTTGTCACCAAGTACAAGCCAAACACCAAGGCTTATGCCAAAACTGTAAACGACACAATTTTACCAGCCATTGGTAAAACTGCTACCTGTCTTGAAGAAAATGTCCACAAGATCGTCTACAGTCATGATATTGAAACCACTTTGAAGGCTGCAGGTGTTTCTTATGTGTTTTTCAAGCTTACTTCGTGGTTCTCTCTCTTCACCTTGGTGACATCTGCTCTTGTCGTTTTATTTACTTTCCCAGTGGTGTACTCCAAGAACAAGAAGCAAATCGATGCCGCTGTTGCTGAATACTCCAAGATTGCTAAAGAAAAGGCTGGTGAATACTCCAAGTTGGCCCACGAAAAGGCTGCTCCACACGTTGAAAACTTGATCAAGAAATCCGGCCCAGTCGGTGCTTTCGTTAAGAGCAAGATTCCAACCAGAACCGCTGGTTCCACTGTCGGTGCTGACAGATCAACTACTTTTGAAGCCGATAAGCCAGCCTTTGCTTCTTCTACTGGTGTCTCCGCTTTCCCAGAAGTCCCAACTGATTCCATCAAGGATGACAGCACCTTTGAAGATTTGGTTGATGAAGCTAAGTTAGCTGGTGCTCGAGCTGCCAGGGAACACCAATTGTAAACTAATTAATACTGTTGATTGTTTCTAGCTGCGAATATTATAGGAGGTTCCTATTGTGCTACTGATGCCAATGGAGATGCCGGGCATGGTATTCATTGTACTGTTTATTTATTGGTTTTGTAAAAGCCTGTTCTCTGTTTTTTTGTATATTCCTCTCATATAGCTGTCTATAGATGTTATCGTTTTGTGTTGCCCTACAGAATCTTGGATCATGGGTGGTTGAATAAATATTGTACAAGTCTAATTTTGTCAAAGAGGTCTTATATATCAGGTGTTGGAAGTCTTTTATAACAAGCAATCCACTTTGATCCTTTGTTTCTAGTCACTTTCTGACCTTCTTCCGTGGAGTTGTACATGATCTCAACACACTTATCAGAGGCTTCCCATTCTTTGTCTAGTCTGGCGAATAATGGATGATCCTCCAAATGTTCAACCATCCAATTATGCAAGTCTTCGACATCAGTGATAGTGTAAATAATCCCACCTTCTCTTAAGGCGTAAGCGTATTCACTCAACAAGGTGTTGGTAATAATTCTGGCTTTGTGCTTACGTTGTTTGAAGTGTGGGTCAGGAAAACAAAAGAACATCTTGGATAGTTGGCCCTTCTTGAAAAAATTTGGCAAGAACTTCATAGCATTTCCTCTGATAACAGCGATATTTTGGTAGTTGACAATGTCCTTGTGGTGTTTCTCTCTTAATGCTATGATTCTATCTTCAACATATTGGGTTACTTGTACTCTGATTTCCATTCCTAAAAGTAGTTTCTCCGGGTACTCTTTTGCCAAACCAAGAAGTAATCCACCATAACCACAACCGATATCTGCAATTTCAACATCTTGAGTCATTTTTCCGACATCCTTGTCATAAAAAGCAGGATAAAACTTACTCCAGTCCATAGCTTCTGGGTATTTTGGATAATCCAACCTGTGGTCACTGAATGGATTGGAGTGAGCTCTCTGTCTATAGTATCTCTTTCTTGGAAGATCCAACTTCTTTTTTTTGTTCATTTTTTGCTCTTCTTCAAAGGTCACTTGTTTGGCATTGTTTCTGACCACTTCTTTGCGCTCTCTGTAAGCTTTCCTTTTGGACTCGGCCTCTTGTTGTTGCCTTTTTTGAGTTTCCTTATCCACTTCCGTCATGATCGATGATGAGATGCCAGTGAAAAAAAAAATTGAGATTTCAATGTATAGGGTTTTTTACGAAGGTAGGCTAGTAGACTAAAAAGATAAGGTACGTTATTGTAATTCTCTATGTGTAGACTATTTACAGAGGAGGGAAGTATGTTATTATGGTTCTTCTTCGTTACTCCTATCCTTGACGCTTTGTTGCAAACTCAAGTACAAAGTAGTTTGAGTGTTAGACAAGGTCTGAACCAATCCAGCACCACTTAAAACGGTTAATAAACCAGCCAATTGGCCTTGCAATTGATCCTTGGATGGTAGGTTCTTGAACTCATTCACCTGGTCTATGTCGAAAGTGGCTTTCTCAATCTTGGCTCCCACCAAAATCAACTTCTCCTGGGCACTCTTCATGATCTTCAAAATCAGGGCAACTGCTGGAGGATCAGTTGTGGGGATTGTGACGATGGCAGTTGGACCATTTAACAAGGGGCTTAACGGATGTATCACATCCCTGTTTTTTTTGGAAGCTTCCTTATCAGCAGGGTCAGCTTCATGTTCTGATCTAAGATAAACGCTATAGATACCGTTTCTAATTACGTTCAACTTAGCACCCAATTTCTTTAAATCACTTCTGATTCTTTTGTTTTCACTCTTAGTCAAGTTATTGTGATGCACATACAAGACTATGTCGTTTGTATCGTTTAAGTATTTGTAGTAATCAATTAAAAAAGTTTTTCTGGACAATACATGCTTCCCAGTGTTTCTCTTTGGGAGTTGTTGGATCAACTTTTGAGATAATTCCGGGTTTGCTGTGGAGTAAAATCTGGACCCACTAGTCCATAATGGGTGTGATACTCTGAGAGAGTTAGTGAGGGGCCGCAAAAGCCCTGAGAAGACTGTTGGTTTGAATATGCTAAGCATGATTTAGCTCTAGCTTTTTTTCATCATAAATTTTTCACTTCAAAGTGAGACTTTAGATTTTCGTGTGGTGGAGAAAACATTCAAGAGACTCTGAACACAAAGTTGTTTTAAGATAACCCCTTGAGGAGGATTCACGTGGATAAGTAATTTTTATATCTCAAATCATCGACCAATAGCCATTGTTTGTTTACAGTCTTATACGGGTCTCCACAATCACGAGCTAATTCATATTCCCTCAAATCCATAAAATGTCGCATGGGTGCAAACTTGGCGAGCTCAAATTTTTTTTCATTAATTCTGCTAGCATTGAAGGACGCAAGTATGAATAAGAACGTCCTGGAGAAACCCGACGATTCCTTGAATACCTCCAATGCAGACCTCATATATTTGGGAAATAAAAAGTCTGAAAATCCACATAAAAGAAATATGACAGATGCTACAATCAATGAAGGATTGCCCAATCAAAAAAGGCCCATGTCTACGGATTTCAAAAGATTGCTGGTAAACAAAGAGTCAGGAAACGAGATAGGAGAAAGTTCTCCAGAGAATCCTGGTTTTAGCTTTGTTGATATTAAGAAGTTGGAGCATAGTGCCCGGATGTTACAAAAAAACATAAAGTTGATAGTCGATGAGGCACCCAACGTTCAACATTTGAACCACTTGATTCAGTCACAAAAGGGCCAGATAGATTCCTTGACATACGACAGCTTAAGAACAAACAAGTTGGTTCATTTAGCATCTCAATTGAAAAGCTTGTATGAGCAGGGACTATTGAAGATATTTGATGGCATATTGGAAAATAATATCAAATCCGTGAATCTTGGAGAAATCGAAGTCCGAGAAACCCCTAAGCCTCCAACGGCAGAGACATCTAATTCTGAGTCTGACAATGATACATACATTCCCGAAGCCATTAGTGCTCCCAACGTAGTGCAAAGCAAGTCTGAAGAAGAGATTGATGATGGGATGGTCAATGACTGCCCCGAGTTACCATTGATCAAAGATCCCCATTTATACGCCAGGGTATTCATCCACAAATCTACGATCAATAACAAGTCTTATTTATATCAGTCGGAGCTTATCACGAGTCATAACGAAAGATTGGAATTCTTGGGCGATTCAGTGCTTAACAACTTAGCTACGCTTATTATTTACGAAAGATACCCGACAGCCCCCGAAGGAGAATTATCCAAAATGAGATCGATCTTAGTCAACAACGTGACTCTTGCGGAGTTCTCCATCAAATATGGTTTTGATAAGAAGCTTAAGTCTAATATTAATGACACTATTTTGAGACAAGGTAAGCAGAAGATATTTGCTGATATTTTTGAAGCGTACGTGGGAGCTTTATCAATGGAGAATAACCTAGAAACGGGTGTGCTCAAATCCTGGTTATTCAAGTTGTATTTAAGCAGACTCCGGGTTTTCGATCATGAAATCAGAGAAACTGAAGAGGTGAATAAAGATGCCAAACTGGAGCTATACTCTTTAGTAGGCACTGCAGCTTTCCATCCAACCTACAATGTTATAATGACCGGAGACGGTGCCTCGAAGCCCTTCGAAGTAAATTGTGTAATGGGAAACGAAATATTGGGCACGGGAATTGCACCAGGTTTGAAGGAGGCGGGTTTGAGAGCAGCCATGGTGGCCTTGAAAAACAAGCCTATGCTTGAAAAGTACATTCAATTGAGACTTAATACTGATAAAGCGCAATCAATAGTGAGTCACAAGCAAAACCCTCCCATAGTAGAGGAAGAAAACCTTGTTCCTTTGCATAATTCGAGTATCCGATTACCCTTGGTGGCAGGGGAAGATGTATCCTTTGATAGTGATGCTAGAAACAAGTTGTATGCTTTGGTATCTAAACGACTCAACTTAATCCCAGAGTATCATTGTGAAGAGACTGAGGATCGACTTTTCAGTGCTGAATTAAGAATCAACAATAAACCAATTGCATTTGCGACGGACATTTCCAAGAAGAAAGCCATGGCAAAAGCAGCCAAATTGGCCTTAGACAATTCTTCTGTGTTTGGTCTTCCGAAAATTTGATAGCTATCGATTCCTGTATACGAGCCCTGTGCGCCAGTCTTCGAGTGGCTCCATCACCAAATATATTTAATACCTTCATAATTGTGTATACTTCAACTCTTTAGATAGGAATGAAGACGTCAGCAGGTTTGTTGTTTGCGGCATACGCTGTATGTGCTATGGGAACACCTTTTCGTCAAAGCGTTTTTTTCTCAAGTCACGAAGTGTTGATGGACCACCCCGAGATAGTTGATGATTATGATACTTTGAATAGTTACAACAAAGGGCAATTGGAGACTAAAGAGATTGAAGAGAGTTGGGAAGAGCTTCTTCACCACGTTCCGGAGCAGGAATTGAAGCTGTACTTCAACAGGGCTAAATCTGTTATGAAAGCAGCTGAGAGCGAACTGACAACTATGATTAGTAATATTTTTGGTGCATATGAGCCTCAAGAAGGTGACCCTAATTTTGAAGTATTGGATCATGTAGGCAACAACCACCAATTAAGAATCAAACAAGTAGATAGAAAGTCCTTGGACTTGGATTCTGTTAAGCAATTTGTGGGTTATTTGGATGTACAAGATGTTGATAAGCACTTTTTTTACTGGTTTTTTGAGTCAAGAAATGATCCCAAAAATGATCCAATAATTTTGTGGTTGAATGGGGGTCCTGGTTGTTCTTCAGCTGGCGGCTTGTTCTTTGAGTTGGGGCCTTCTTCCATTGATGCAAATTTGAAACCCGTGTTCAATCCTTATTCTTGGAATTCTAATGCTTCTGTCATATTTTTGGACCAGCCAGTTGGCGTGGGTTTTTCTTATGCTGGTGACGAGAATGTTATTACTTCAGGTGATTCTGCAAAAGATGTCTATGTGTTCTTGGAGCTTTTTTTCCAAAAATTTCCTGAGTTTTCAAAAAATAAGTTCCATGTGGCTGGAGAGTCGTACGGAGGGCATTACGTATCACGAATTGGTGCCGAAATCATTAGTCACCCAGAAAGAACGTTTGAACTTGCTTCTCTCATGATCGGTAATGGTCTCGTGGATTATTATTACCAGCATCAATTTGACCAAAAAATGGTCTGTGGTGAAGGTGGTGTTGACATAATTTCAGAGGAAGAATGTGAACAAATGGACAAATATTTACGTAAGTGCTTAGCGCTTGAGGCAGCCTGTGAAGTGACTCGAAACTTTCTTACGTGCGTCCCTTCCCAGTACTATTGTGAAAAAGCTTATGGACCAATACGTAAATTGAACTTGAATCTGTATGACTTAAGGAAGACCTGTGGACACACTGTGTTTTGCTATGACGACATGGACTATTTGAGTGATTTCCTAAACCTCAACTCTACCAAAGATGCAGTGGGTGTTTCAACAAGTTTAACTTTTCAAACCTGTAATGATGATTTATTAGATGGATTTTACAAAGCCTATGATCATATTGAACCATTTCAGAAGTACATTGGTTTAGTATTGGACTATGGTGTACCAGTTTTACATTACGCTGGAGATAAGGATTTCAGATGCCACTGGGTGGGTTACAGTGAAGTTTCCAACACTGTGAAGCACAAGAATCAAGAACAATTTAGTGCTTCGACATTCAAGCCTTGGGTGATAGAACAGGGAGAAGTCGGACAAGTTAGAAGTTTTGATAACTTCACCTTTTTAAGGGTGTATGAAGCTGGTCATATGGTCCCACACGACCAACCTGAAGTTTCGTTGAAAATGCTCAAAACTTGGTTAGCTGGAGATTATTCTTTTGGATACTAGTTGATCTAAATTTTGCAACTTGCAGTATATCGCAAAAGTTAGTATACCCTATGTAATTACGAGATCACCCCTAGAAACTCTTAAATTTCTGCTGAGGTGCTCAATAAAGATGAAACGGCCGTAAGTAAAGAAATGAGAGCTAAAACTCCAAGCCGTGAACTTGTTCATACTTAGCTCTCCTCAAGTGATCCGGTGACTGTCCCCTGGATGGGAATACTTCTTCTAATAATTTGCACAACAAAGATCTGCAACTATCGTCGTGGCTTTCCAGAAATGGTTGTATCAATTGGATCGTGTACGTGATTTTCTAATGTCCTTAGGATACCGATGTGGTTGTCATACCTTGAAAGACAAACACTAAAACCAAGCATTAACATGGCAGTTTTGGACTTAAATTCTAAAGTAAATTTTCAGACATCTCTTTAAGACAAGTAATAATGGAAAGGATCGTTTTCTGTCAGTCTCTCAAGGTTCTCTTGTATACACGCCGGGGTCGCTGTATGCAAGGCGGGTAAGCCAGCACTAAAGTACCCACCCTTTTGCGACTTTGTATAAAGGAACGAGCAGTAACAAAAGTGAGAGATTAGTGCAAGTTGTTAGCTACTTCTCGGTTTTCAGCCCTGAAAATCCACTGAGAAGCTTTCAATCGGTCTATTAGTAGAGAGGTTTCGGCCCTTTAAGATTGGTTATGTAAAAAGCCGTCTCTGATGCCGTTTTCTTTTGAACCACTATTTCCCAATTGACAACTTCGATCCTTCGATCAATAGATGAAACAGTAAACACATGACTGTTTTGGCATAAGTTAATGAAATAGCCTTGTCCAATTATCCACAAAAGCACATTCTGGAAATGCCCTGCTCCTTAATTTCTGAACACCGTCAAGTTGAACAAGTGTAATTTCTGCTGCCTGCATAGCTCTTCCAGTGGGGAGTCAAGACAACCTAGTTATTAATTAAAGCAGAAGCGCAATAAAACTCTACATTTCATACTGCCGATGTGCGATTACCTTAAGTAGATATCGATCATCTCTTTCAGGTCTGTTCGAATATTATTTTTTCTCAAAAAACCATTACTCTGAAAAAGGACTGATCTTTAACAAACAAGGAATTACTCTTTCAAAAGTTTGGAAATTCATCCTATTGTAAACAAAATTAAAACGGCTCATCTCAGACTAATTGGGCCTTTTAGGGAGGAACCTCTGTTTTAACGCGAGAAGGTCTTATAGAAGTGAAATTATGTTTTCAAAAAGCCCTAAAACAGTTATACTTATCAGGTAATCGATTAATTTGGGGTTGATTATTCCGCAGACATTCTGCTTCTGTATTTTTTTTTTTTTTGGTATTCCTGAAGAATCAAACTACTCCCGGTTTTAAAGGTGACCGATTGTTGGGATTTTTTTTTATAAACAATGAACTTCACAATAAGAATCCAGTTGAGTAGCATTGGACACTATTACAGTATTTTCTGTTAGACAAATTACTAAAAGTAGATGTGTTACTACTGTTTCTGTAGTCAAAAAATCGCTGAACCTTCCAATGGTTCCGAATTCAGCTAAGCATTATCTAGATTTGAAAAGACAAGTGGAAACTATATCCAGATGCTTGGAAAAGGACGAGAAACACACTTTTTTGTATTTAATTGTCGAAAATCTTAATTAGAGGATCGCTTTATAGATATTATCTTTCTATTTTTTAGCCAGTTATTCACCAAAAAGGAACTTCAGTTGATTTTTGGGTTATTGTAATTGGCCCTGAAAAGTTTCTGTCCACCATAAAAGTTCGACTAGCACTTTTTATATCTATGACAACTATTTAAAGTTCCCTTCTTCCTCTATTCTCAAGGTTAAAGTACGTACTAATGAAGGTTCTGTACGCCATACCAATACTTTCAATTGTGCAATATGCTGCCAAGGTCATAGGTGCCGACATCATTGATGGGTGTAGTCCTGCCAGTGTGGAAAAAGGTTTGACTGTCGAGTACGTGGCGGTTGGAGCATTTGATGAGTATGGTACTGCCAATGATGCAAACGACCAGACTGCACTTGCTGCAATTGATGCTGCCCCGGCGTTGTATACTTGGACTGGAATCACTGATCCAAGCTTCGTTATAGATTTACCTAATGAAGACGCGGTTGTCAATGGCCAACTATATGGTCATACCGTTAATGCAGAATATTTTGGAATGAAAATTTATGGATATTTTAGAGCCCCGTCCACTGGAGACTATAACTTTACCATCCCTTACGTGGACGATGCAATTGCTTTTACAATGGGAGCTGGACTGGCGATGGACTGTTGTGGTGCACAACCACTAACAGGAAATCTCCAATTATACACCTATTGGAACTATGGAGTCAACCCAATTTCCAAGGTAGTAAGCCTCGTTGCCGGAGAATATTATCCCGTTAAATTTGTCTTCTATAATTCAAATGCATCATCACAACTTCAGTTACAAGTTACTTATCCTGATGGAACAGATCACAAAGATGATATTGAATGGTATAGTTCGACCGACAATACCGAAGCTTGTCCAGTTCCCACTACTACAATTCCATACTTCGGCTCCCAAACAACAACCTTCACTTCTTTGAATTCAAACAGCTCGCCAGAAGTTTATGTAGAAGTTCCTGATTCTACCACAGTTATCACCACACCATGGACTGGAAGTGGAACTACCACTTTAACCAAGACGCCTTCTAACCCTAGTGATCCTGTAACTGTGGAGATTGAAACTCCTGAGCCCACAACTACTACCACTCCATGGACTGGGTCGGTCACTTCCACTTATACTACTACAGGTACAGATGGTAATCCGACTGTCGTTGTTGAGACTCCAGAATCAACTACTACCACTACCCAGCCATGGACTGGTACTGGAACAAAAACTACTACTATAACTCCTTCTAATCCAAGTGATCCTATCACAGTAAGGATAGAGACTCCAGAGCCAACTACTACCACTACTCAGCCATGGACTGGTACTGGAACAAAAACTACTACTATAACTCCTTCTAATCCAAGTGATCCTATCACAGTAAGGATAGAGACTCCAGAGCCAACTACTACCACTACTCAGCCATGGACTGGTACTGGAACAAAAACTACTACTATAACTCCTTCTAATCCAAGTGATCCTATCACAGTAAGGATAGAGACTCCAGAGCCAACTACTACCACTACTCAGCCATGGACTGGTACTGGAACAAAAACTACTACTATAACTCCTTCTAATCCAAGTGATCCTATCACAGTAAGGATAGAGACTCCAGAACCAACTACTACCATTCCATGGACTGGGTCTGTCACTTCCACTTATACTACTACCGGTACAGATGGTAATCCGACTGTCGTTGTTGAGACTCCAGAATCAACTACTACCACTACCCAGCCATGGACTGGTACTGGAACTACCGCTTTAACCAAGACTCCTTCTAACCCTAGTGATCCTGTAACTGTGGAGATTGAAACTCCAGAGCCAACTACTACCACTACGTCGACAGGACCCAATCCTGTACCTTACACAAGTACGGTAACTCCACCAAATCCATCTGATCCTGTCACAGTTATTGTTGTCGTTCCTCCGGACTTTACGACAACTACCAAGACTTATTCCGGAACTGTGCCAACCACTTTTACTACGGGTTCAACTGTTGTTGTTGAGGTTCCTCCTGTCTTTACAACAACTACTACTCCTTGGACTGGTACCGTTCCATTCACCTATACTTCGGGCAGTACTGTTTACGTGAAGACCCCAGAATCAACTACTACCACTACCTCAACAGGAACCGGAACTAGTATTTACACTAGTACAATTACTCCACCAAATCCATCTGATCCTGTCACACTTGTGGTTGTTGGTCCCCCTCCTGGTGAACCTACAACCACTGTTCCGTGGACCGGCACCTTCACATCCACTTATACTTCGGATAGTACTATTTTTGTTGAGACTCCTGTGCCTCCAACTACCTTGTATACTGTTGGAACCCATCGTACTACCTACACTGAAACTCCCTCCAACCCAAGTGACCCAGTCACTGTGGTTATTGTCACACCTCCTGTCAAGTGGCTGAACTCTACTACTTCGGGCACCACCGCAGTAGTTACACCGGCTCCTCCCGGTGACGCAACTGTTACTACCCCATGGACCGGCCACTTTACTTCTACTTATACCACCACTGGTACCGATGGTAAAACGATTGTCGTCGTTGAAACTCCTGGACCAAGTACCACATCCACTCCTACCGTAACCACCCAATGGACTGGTGACTTTACTTCTACTTATACCACCACTGGTACCGATGGTAAAACGATTGTCGTTGTTGAGACACCAACTGCTCGCCAATCTACCATAGTGGTAACTACCACCTACACACCTCCTGGAGCTCCAGGATCTCCAGGAATTCCAGTAGTTACCACATATACAACCGTCACACCTGCATCACCTAAAACCGTTGTAACAACTGGTCATCCAAACGGTGACTCAGGCTCTAATGGATCAGGTTCACCAAGTGGTGGTGCTTCCGTGCCAGCGATTTCTACTTACGAAGCCATGGGTTCCAAGAACTCATTCACGCTCTTCGCTGCCTTATCTGCTCTTTTGTGGATAACTTTGTAATCTTACTAAGTCCCCAAATATCTGGTTGCAAGATAAGGGCTACTTTTTTTTACAAGTCTTTTTATTGTTTGGACACTTTTCTTTCTTCGTTTATTTCGATTATTCTCTTGAGGTCATCAAGCCTTTTATATATAATACAGTCGTTTTGTCTATTCTCTGCACCCCTTAGTAAGAGGAGTCACCAAGTCTGGAGGTCACACCGGGTACATGCACGCACAGTAACATAATCTTGCAACAAGACGTTGAGTATGAGCATTGAAGTACGGGAATTTATACATGATTCGAGGGACCAATATGACTTTATTAAGTTTCACAATTACTGCCATATAGAAGTCTCGTAAACATGAAAGGGGTAATAGAAACATCGCAGATAATTAAGGGTAACTTATTACTGTTAAACATAGATGTGTGAATTTTGCAAACTTCACTTCTCAATTTGCAGTCTTCTACTGGAAATCAAAAAGAAAAATAATGTGGTAGTGAAAAGGATTTCAGAATGGGGTGATCTAAATGCGTTAGAAAATTTGACAAAAACGTCCTTTTATCAGCTATCAATCTAGCTATTCAAGTGTACTTTTGATATTACCTTAAAATCCTTTGATATAGCTAAATCATCTTAAATAATCTGAGGCCTTCTAGAGCGGTACAATAAACATCCCTTTTGGGGTGTCCAACATGCACTACAGACAAGCATATCCGCTCGCCCACAACCCTACTGTTGGTGAGTTGAGTTTGGACCCATACACCCCCACGCAAAAGATGTCTAGCCAATGGCTCGCGCCCCCACTTGTGGTCGAGAAGTGTTGTTAAAGACGTCTGAAGGTCCCTTGGCCCAGTTGGTTAAGGCGTGGTGCTAATAACGCCAAGATCAGCAGTTCGATCCTGCTAGGGACCATTGACAATTTCGGGCGTGTGGCGTAGTTGGTAGCGCGTTCCCTTAGCATGGGAAAGGTCTCCGGTTCGACTCCGGACTCGTCCATACTTTTTTTGTGTTCCTCATACCAATTCGTATGTGCACAGCTTTGACTATCTACTGGTGTGAGCGTTTCTTCTGCTTTTCAGATCGTTTGAAAAATCGTTCAAAAATTATGTCGCGAAACTTTTTGTCCGACAATCTAAAAGTAAAAAATTTCGATTTCAGCAAGAGCTCAATAAAGAATGGAGTCTCCATTATCAATAACGGTAGGAGAGCGTACTAGTGCGTTCCTCAACACCTCCGAGGATTTTCATAAGTACAGAAAGAGGCTTAACAAGACAATTTTGCGTTTGCGTCATGACCTTGACTTGGTTACTAGAGATACGAAGAACTACAAGGACAAGGAAAAGATCTCCAAGATCTCCAGCGAAGACTACGATAAAGATGAACGATTCGGGCTCATTATGTTATTAACTGCCGAAAGAGACTTTGTTTACTCTTTAGAGATCAAAAGTAAGTTGGAAATAAGCAATGAAGGCTCGTCTTCGTACAAGAATTTGATGATAAGTAGATTGAAAAGAAGTATTATCGGCACCAAGAAGTTGTTGAAAGTGACTGAGAATGAACCCAACGAGCTGAAGAAAATCGAGTTGTATTTATATGCCGCTTTGAATGAAGGCTCCTTGGCCATTAACAAGAGAAGATGGGAAGCTGCTTTGAATGCTTTTTCCATTGCCAGGTGTGCATTGGAATACTTGTACAACCAGAAAGAAAATGAGGAGGAGCAGTTCAGTAAAACCGTAATCAATGACTTGATAGATACCTTAGTTGACCCTTCTTTAGGATTAGCCGTTTCACAGATTGAAGATTCCGAAATATCCATGAGTTCTGACTTGAAGTCTCTTTCTAGAAAATACTGCCATCTCAAGACTTTAGCATATTTGCAGACCTTGGTGGGGATAATAAACAAAAAGGATCCCTCTTTTGTTTCAGAAATCTCTACCAGTGTCCAATTGATCGATCTGATTTCTTGGAGGTCTCACGAGGCATCATTGTACAACGATGAAGTTGCCTTTAAAATTATGGAATTAACAAAACCCGAGGTTAATGACTACAGCTCTTTGGAATCCTTTGACAGGCTAATCACCGGGTGGTCCGTAGTGTTGGAATTACACCAAGGCGATTTGCTCAAGCATGAGGACGAAGACGATCAAGAAAAAATTCAGAACAGAGCTATTTTGTTGACATACATCAACTACAACTTGTTATTCACAAGAATAAGAAGGGACCAAATCTTGGTTGGCCAACTATTGGAAGAATTCGAAAAAGTTTCCAAAACAAGGAAGCTGGTTATCAATAAGGATATTACCAGATTGTACTTATCTTCAATCAGAACCATTGACGAAATCAAAGAATTACCAGGTGTTTACAACGACGATGACTTGATGGAATCTTTGGATACTATGAGCCAATTTTATAACTACAGCAAATTGGTTAGGTTGTCAAGTTCATTTTTGTTGAATTCCAAATACCCCGAAAGTTTAAAAGTCTTGAGCACCATCAAAGAAAAATTAGATGTGAATGGACTCCAGTACAAAGTGGAGAATTTTCCATACTCTGTCAGTAACAACCAGAAACTTGAAGATTTCAAGGCTCAAATCAATGAATTATTTTTGAAGAACCAGATCTTAGCCCAATTCTCGTTTGATCTCAAGGGAGGTCCTCATGAATTTGTCGCTGAAAAGATGCACCAATTTCCTAGCAATAATAAGATACTTAATGTGGGAAGTAACCCAGTCATAAAGCCGATATTGAGCAAGCCAGTTTTATTCGATGTGGCCTTCAATTACATCAATTATCCAGGCAACAATTCTAAAGGTGGAAGTACAGAAACACAACCAATTCCAAAATCTTCTGTCTCTACGGAAGAAGAGAACAAGAAAAAATCAGGCTTCTTTGGGTTCTTGGGTCGTAGCTAGTTTACTTAACTCAATAAATAATCAAAAGTTTTCGCAGTAATCTGAAAATTGTCGATTACCTTGTTCATGTCTAACGAGAGAAAACAAGGCACCACGCTTGTTTTATGTGTGCTAGGCCTTTACGGGTCTTTCATAACATGGTCCATCCTCCAGGAGAAAATCAATACCACGCCATATAGTGCCGGTGAAAACGACAAAAATCCCGAATACTTTAAGGCACCTTTATTGGTGAATATGGTACAGTCGTTGTTTGCAATCGTTTTGTCTTTCACATATAGTGGCTGTTACAAGAAAACGAACCCGTTCGATATTTTCACCAAGAATGAACGCTCAGTGTCATTCATGTATTTCAAGAAGTTTACCATCATCTCGGTAACTTCTAGTTTATCAGCTCCCATAGGCTATCAGTCATTGAGACACGTTGATTACTTGGTATACTTGTTGTCCAAGTCGTGTAAGTTGATACCGGTGATGCTTGTACACTTTCTTCTCTACCGGACCCGGTTCCCATTCTATAAGTACGTGGTTGCATTATCAGTTACATTAGGAGTAATTGTGTTTACTGTGTTTGACAATAAGAAGTCCTCCAAGAAAGGTGTCAATGACGGTCAAACTGCATTAGGGTTGACACAGCTTATGGTTTCCATGCTTCTCGATGGACTCACCAACTCTACACAAGACCAATTGTTCAAAGAACAAAAGAAGCTCACCGAACAGCATGGTAAGATCCACAGAGTGGATGGTACCACCCTCATGTGTACATTGAACACATTCATGTTGATAATGACCTTTACATACACGGTGATTTTCAAATACAGTTCAGAGATTGTATTTACCTACAAATTCATTCACAAGTATCCTCAGGTGGTGGTCGATATCTTGACGTTTGCTATTTTTGGTTCAGTGGGCCAGATATTTGTATTCATTATTCTCGAGAAGTTCGATTCGCTTATCTTGACTACTGCCACCGTCACGAGGAAAATGTTGAGCATGGTACTGAGTGTGGTTCTCTTCGGACACAGTTTAGGGTGGCAACAAGTCTTAGGAGTGTTATGTGTTTTCTTCGGAATCGGCTACGAGGCTGCTCTCAAGGTGATTCCTCAAGGCCCCACCAAGCAAAAAATTGCATAGAATTCATAGAGTATAGAATATAACATAAACATCTGTTTAGATGTTACATTTGCTTAGATGTTCGGTGTTCTAAGCCACCGTTCTGCTACTTAGTGGATTGACTGCCACATCTCGGTTGTCTGACAGCTTATATAACACTATCGTAATCGTCTAATTGCGGCTTGCGAGAACTGCTTGGAAAAATCCCAATCATAAACATGCTCATATCTCATCCGCGAGTAATGCTAATGAATGTACGATGGTTGGCCCTGATGCTGGCATTCTGTGGCCACTTGTCTTCCCTCTTCCCCAAGGTTTTCTTCAGCCTGGTGCTGACGTGGTCAGTGTATGCGTTGGTCAAGGAAGTGTGCTATAATCAGATTGACGTGCAACATGGGCACCCAGCATTGGCCTTGGCAGTTGCGGTGATGGGGGGTTGTTTGTATGCCATGTGCATGTACACATACTTCATGGTTGTGGTCGAAGGGGGTGGGTCTCCACAGGACTTTGTCGAACTCCGAATCAGAAACATTGATCTGTTAAAGTCAAACAACTCAAAAAATAGTAATTTAGTTGCTTCGACTGACCTGGGGAGCCAGGAGGCCGAAAGGCTCTTGGGGTACTCCCAGGAAGATGCCGGCGACTACAGGGACTCACCTCCTACCAAGTGGGTAGAGTTCCACGTGTCTCGACCCGGCGTTTCTCCATTCCGTTATTGTCTCAAATGTAAAGTTTGGAAACCAGACCGATGTCATCACTGTTCGTCGTGTAATAAATGCATACTTAGAATGGACCACCATTGTCCATGGTTTGCCACCTGTATCGGATACCATAATCAGAAGTTTTTCATCCAAAACTTGATGTATATCAGTGCTTATAGTGCGTACTGTTTGTCTGCCCTGTTGGTGTTTCTCTTTCGATTTTTCCACCACCAAGACTATGAAACCGGATACTTATCGCTTCAGCTAGTGTTCTTGTTCATTGTTTCGTTGGTGTTCTTCTTAACGATAGGAGGGTTTTCAATGTTTCTGATATGGCTAGTGTTCCGAAACAGCACTACCATCGAGTTCCAAGACCAAAGATGGCTGTTTGGAGATTCGCCCCGCAACTCGAATAAAACCCCCAACATCTTCGATTTAGGCCCAAGAAGAAACTGGACCTCGGTGATGGGAAACAGCTGGGCCTACTGGGTATTCCCATTAAAATTCACTCAAAAATCCATAGATTCTCCTGTCAACGGGCTCAACTTTGTGGTCGACGAAGAAGCATATAGCCAGTGGTGTCAGAACATCCGTATTCAAGACCAATTGAATAGGCAGTTGAAGGATTATCGGGACGGCTTACGAGGACATGTGTGATGTGGTGGTGTCAGGTTGGCACGTCATATTTCCCCAAGCCCTGTCTTCAACCATATACCTGTAAATAGAAATACACGCCAGCATGCCGATAATGTGCCTGTAGATGGCAGTAACTAAGCATGCCTATGCAAGGGTTCCTGGTTACTTTGGCCTATCTCCGGGTAACCACAGTGATATCTCGCACACTGAAAACCTCCAGCTGGAAAAATAATTCAATTATCAAAACCTTGCCGATGTACGTTCAACTTCCATTCGACGAGTTAAAGGTAAATCCGAACGAGAAGAAGCGTGTGGCATACTTCTACGATGCTGATGTAGGAAATTATGCGTACGGGGCAGGACACCCCATGAAACCCCATAGAATTAGAATGGCCCACTCGTTGATTATGAATTATGGGTTGTACAAGAAAATGGAAATTTATCGAGCCAAACCCGCCACCAAACAGGAGATGTGCCAATTTCACACTGATGAGTACATTGACTTCTTAAGTCGAGTGACTCCTGATAATTTGGACTTGTTTGCCAAAGAGCAGATCAAGTTCAACGTGGGTGACGATTGCCCTGTGTTTGATGGATTATTTGAATACTGTGGTATTTCAGGAGGTGGATCGATGGAAGGGGCTGCACGTTTGAACCGAGGCAAGTGTGATATTGCCATCAACTATGCCGGGGGTTTGCATCATGCTAAGAAGTCCGAGGCCTCTGGTTTCTGCTATCTTAACGACATTGTGTTGGGGATAATCGAGTTGTTGAGATACCATCCTAGAGTATTATATATTGACATTGATGTCCATCATGGAGATGGCGTTGAGGAAGCTTTCTACACAACAGACCGTGTTATGACGTGCTCTTTCCATAAGTATGGTGAGTTTTTCCCAGGAACTGGTGAATTGAGAGACATAGGAGTTGGAAAGGGTAAGCACCATGCTGTCAATGTCCCTTTGAGAGACGGTATCGACGATGCCACTTTCAAGTCGATTTTTGAGCCTATCATTGGTAAAATCATGGAATGGTATCAACCCTCTGCTGTTGTCTTACAATGTGGAGGAGATTCCTTGAGTGGTGATAAGTTGGGATGTTTCAACTTGTCGATGTCAGGCCATGCGAACTGTGTGAACTATGTCAAGAAGTTTGGTGTTCCATTGATGGTTCTTGGTGGTGGAGGTTACACAATGAGAAATGTTGCCAGAACATGGGCTTTCGAAAGCGGTTTGTTGAACAACGTGGTGTTACCCTCCGAATTACCCTACAATGAATACTACGAATATTACGGGCCTGACTACAAGTTGGACGTACGGCCTTCAAATATGTATAATGCCAATTCTCCCGAGTTTTTGAACAAGATTTTGACTAATATCATTTCGAACTTGGAGAATACTAAGCATGCACCCTCAGTTCAAATGAATGAAGTTCCTCGTGATGCTGAAGATCTTGGGGACGAAGAGGAAGACACAAAGGAGGCCCTCGACACCAAAGGAGGATCTCAGCAGGCTCGGGACGAGATTATACAACCCGGAAACGAGTTTTATGATGACGATGACAAAGATAAGGGTGAAAAGAACATACTGGTTCAGCCATCCACCGCCAACCAGGATGCTCCCGGTTTGACCACCGACGAGTTGAAAGAAATCAATGAATTGAACAATGAATCTTGAAAAGGACTCGAATGTAAAATATTATGTAATGAAAAGTAGATACTATATTTTGAAGTCAATTGACATGTAATCGATCGGGGCGAATCCAGAAGACTCTTCTCTGTCTCTGCTATGATACAAACCGTGCTCTTGCTGCAAAATCTCGACATTCTCCTAAGCGCATCTCAAGATTCGCATTCGCATTTCTCCAGCTGATTATTCAGTCACCATCATAAGCAAATATCCGTCTGAGAGATGATTCTAGGAAGAATGGGCTTCTTCAGGAGGAACCAGAGTCTCCCCAGACTGTTATTGCATTCTATCCGAGCTCGAAACATCTCAGGTGGTTCTATTTCTGTAAGTCCTTGCCATAATCTACCTGATAGGCTTCTCCCCAAGTACGAATTTGATAGCAAACTCCATCGTATAGTGTGGCCGAAAGACACACGCCCCAGAAATATATACATTACCAAAAAGCCCTGGAATGCCGATGTTCGAAATGCCACGGTTAGCATCATCAATTATGTTAGCGAAAACTACGAGAATACTAACATAATTCTCAACGAGGATACCATAGATGAGCTTAAGCATGAGAGTGCCAATAACGGAATTCAGTTGAGTGGGAATATACGGTTGTTCACCGGTGGAATCAAAGATATACGGTTCAAAACCGATGTGTTGATGACAATTGGAGGTGATGGAACCATTCTTCGTGCTGTGTCCCAATTTTCCAACTTCGATGTGCCCCCAATTCTTAGTTTCTCTATGGGAACTCTTGGGTTCTTATTGCCATTCGATATCAACACGTTCCAGAACCGTATTGACGAACTTTTCAGGAACGAGCTACGAGTACTCAAACGTAGCCGATTGGAATGTCACGTGATCGGATCTTCCGTCGATGAGACCCAGACAATGGTTCATGCAATGAACGAGATCACCCTACACCGGGGCAGCAATCCCAACTTGATTTCACTTGACGTTTATGTGGACGGAGAGTTTCTTACATCCACCACTGCCGACGGAATAATAGCAAGTACTCCAACTGGGTCTACTGCTTACTCGCTCTCAAGTGGAGGCTCAATTGTGCATCCTTCAATTCGGGCATTGCTCTTGACGCCAATTTGCCCTAGGTCGTTGCTGTTCAGGCCTTTGGTCTTGCCTCTGACGTCTGATGTTATGATAAAGTTGAATCAGAAGAGCCGTAATGTGCTGGTAAAATTGAATATTGACGGAATAGAATTGAGAGATTTACGGAACGGCGATGAGATCCATATACGCAAACAGTTGGATATCGATAATCATATATGGTGCATGGCTCAAAGTGAGAATGACTGGACCAAAGATATCAACGAGTTGCTCGGCTTCAACAAGCTGTTCAAAGAGCACAAGCGGTAGACAATTGAAAATCTCGGACGCTAGTGAGATACGGCATCAAGTTACTGCATTGTACGCTCCTGGAAAATGTCACATTGCAATGCAGGTGGCTCAGGCGAGTAGTCTCAAGTGTCAGCTTGATTTACAATAAAGCCACGTCGCAACCACTTTTTATGGTGGAGCTCACAATGCTACCTTGGGCCCCATACCGTTGCTGCCGCGTGAAGGCTCCCGCAACACGGTTGGTTCCCATTTTGGCAGAAAAATTCGACAAAAACTTCAAAGTAGGGGTGCACAGGGGGTACAGATTTAAAGGTTCTTTTTTTTTTTTTGTTCAATCGAGGGTGCAGCCTCATAAAATTTCACCAAAGTAAAAAACCCAAATGTCACGCAGCGATCCCTAAACTCACCTGCTCAAAACTCAATCCAGGGTTTTACCTTTAGAGTCCTAATGCTCGCCCCGTGTAGATGTAGATAGTGCCTATCGAATGTATTTGCTGGGCAGCCCCAACGTAATTTGTTCCACGTCACATTTTGCCGGTCCTAACCTATATTAGCCTATATGTAATTTATTATATAATCAGCGGCTTATAAGCCATCAAGCAGTATTTCAATATTTTTTTTTTTTGCTCGGTGTTTTTTGCTTCGTTCGCAGCTTCAAGATTGCCCACAAAAAAACTAAAAAAAACCCATAACGATCACTTTTTCTTCCGGTATTTACGGTTTCCAAGTACAAAGGACAGATAATTATGAGTTTGCCGGTGCAAATGCCACTTCACGGCCACAATCACGGTCCCAAAAATGGGATTCTCCAATCACCTGCGGCACCTATCACTTCCACCAACGCTCCTGCTCTCGAATCGACTCCTAGCAACGTTCTCAGTGAAACAACTGCTGCCACTTGGCTCGCCATTGGCTCACTCGCCGAAAGTTTAGGAGACCTTGAAAAGGCACTCGCTCTGTATGACTCAGCCTTGCGTCACGCTCCAAACTCCCCAGAAGCTCTTATCAAACTCGCTAATATTTACCGGTCCAAAGATGTTTTTTTCAAAGCTGCCGAATTATATGAGCAAGCTCTTAATTATTCACCCGAGAATGGTGAGACATGGGGTCTTTTGGGTCACTGTTACCTCATGTTAGATGATTTGCAAAGAGCCTACGCTGCTTACCAACGGGCTCTTTACTACCTTGATAATCCTAACGTGCCCAAGTTGTGGCACGGCATTGGAATTTTGTACGACAGGTATGGTTCTTTGGAATACGCCGAAGAAGCATTTGTACGTGTCCTTGAGTTGGATCCCAATTTTGACAAGTCTAATGAGATATACTTCCGGTTGGGAATCATTTACAAACATCAAGGCAAGCTACAAAACGCTTTGGAGTGCTTCCAATATATCTTGGCCAACCCTCCTCATCCTTTAACTCAACCTGATGTTTGGTTTCAAATAGGGTCTGTGTTAGAACAACAAAAGGATTGGAATGGTGCCAAAGATGCTTACGAAAGAGTTCTTGCCGTCAATCCTCAACATGCCAAAGTTCTTCAGCAATTGGGATGTCTTTACTCTCAGGCCGATGCTGGTGAGGATGCGTCGTTCCAACAGGACCTCACGGTGGCCCTCAAGTATCTCACACAGTCTCTTGAGATTGATCAAGCTGATGCACACCTGTGGTATTATCTCGGACGTGTTCACATGATTCGGGGCGACTTCAACGCTGCCTATGAAGCTTTCCAGCAAGCTGTGAATAGAGACTCCCGTAACCCCACTTTCTGGTGCTCTATCGGAGTGTTGTACTACCAAATTTCTCAATACAGAGATGCATTGGACGCTTACACAAGAGCTATCCGGTTAAATCCTTACATAAGTGAGGTTTGGTACGATCTTGGGACCTTATACGAAACCTGTAACAATCAAATTTCGGATGCCTTGGATGCTTATAGACAAGCTGAAAGACTTGATCCCGGAAACCCGCATATCAAGGCCCGTTTGGACCAATTGATTCAGTATCAACAGGAAGGAAACACCCATCCACCTCAGCCACCTCCGGTTTCACAACAACCTCGTTTACCGCAAAGTGTTGTTTTGGAGAGTACACAACCACCACAAGAGCAAGGAGGCTACCAGCCACTTGGAGGGCTTCAAGCTCCCCCTCAGTTGATCAACTCGCAATATGCTTCTTCTCTCCCACCTCCAGTACAATCGATAGCCCCAGTGAAACAGCAACAACTTCCTCACCACCAACCTCCACAAATTCAACCACAGCCTGCTCAATCCCAAGTCCAGCACCAACAACAGCAACAGATCCAGCCTCAACCCCAAACTCAACAAGCACCTCCTCCAATCAAGTCTGTTCCCTCCATAAAGACACCCAAACATGATCTAGAAGACAAAAGGGATAAGTCCAAGCCAAAAAAGAAGAAATCATCCAACTCCTCAACTCCCATTGTATCTAAACCACAAATCAAATCTCCAAACAGTTCATTGAACACTTTGATGAACGCAGCAGCTGCAGCCTCTAAGGATGAAGTTTCCGAGCACCCAAAAGCAGTAGAACCAGAAAAGTCTACCGAGCCTGAAAATGCCCCTGAAGCAGACAAACCCCCTGCAGCTACACACTCTCCCGTGACTGCTTCGACCTCTGCAGCCCCGTCCCCTGCAGCTGCTCCTGTAGCACCTGCAGCCGCAGCCACGGTCCAAGCAACGTCGCAGACAACCCCCACACCAACTGCTAAGCCTACCGAAACTAAGGATAAGGAGGATGATGACGAAGTAGAGGAAGAAGAGAAAAATGAACCTGTTGAACCTCCAATGAGAAAAATTGATGAAGACGAAAACTACGATGACGAGTAAATACGACGTCCCGTTCTGGAGGAAAAGACTCACATCTCCAAAAACGTTGTACTAGGAACTTTTTGGTGTATACTACTGTATTTGGATAATGTATCGAATATTCTGTAACTTAAATCATCATCTCTTTCTTCCCTTCGCACTTGCTGTTCTGGTAATTTTCGATCTCAGAAAATGAATAGAGCCTTCACTCGATTCATGTCCAACAAAATCTCCCAAGTGGCAAGGCCATCGAGCTTTGTAGCAAGATTGCCACCGGATCCAATATTGTCCACTCCAGAAATTGCAATTGCAAATGAAAACAACGTTGCACATACTCCAAGAATGCTCACTTCTGGAGCTTATTCATACACTTTACCAGAGCCTCGAAAAACTTACCAGTATCTTACCTCGAGTGAAAATTCTTTAAAAGATCTCGATTTGGACCCTAGAATAGTGGATGACCCCGAATACCGTCAAATAATTTCGGGGCTGGCTTACGAAAATGACAATTTACGGGGAAAGCTACCACCCCCATATTCTCAAGCTTATGCTGGTTGGCAGTTTGGTCAGTTTGCTGGACAGTTGGGAGATGGACGGGTGGTCAATTTGTTTGAGATGCCCAAGAAAAAGGAGGACTTTTCCAGGAACAGAAAAGTCTATGAAATCCAGTTGAAAGGAGCTGGTTTGACTCCATTTTCAAGATTTGCAGACGGTAAGGCAGTTCTCAGGTCATCGATCAGAGAATACATCATATCAGAACACCTCAATGCAATAGGGATTCCTACCACACGTGCTCTTGGATTGGTATATTTACCGGACACTCTTGCTAGGCGGAATATGTATGAAAAATGTGCTATTGTCACCAGGTTTGCTGAACTGTGGGTGAGATTAGGAACTTTCGATTTGTACAGGATGAGAGGTGACACAGCCGGTCTTCGTCAGTTATGTGATTATTGTATTGAAGAGTTATTCACCGTTGGTGGAGAGTCATTTCCTTTCTTTTCGGAATTTTACAGCAAGAATAAAGGTATATTCGGTGATATTGGTGAATTGACGGATTACGACAAGCTTTATTTTGAAATAGTTATTCGCAATTCACTTGGAACTGCCAAGTGGCAAACATACGGCTTCTTGAACGGTGTTTTGAATACAGACAATACGTCTGTTTTGGGATTATCCATGGACTATGGCCCTTTTTCAATCATGGATAAATTCAAGCCCAGTTACACACCTAATTCAGAGGACATTGAATCTCGTTATGGCTACAGGAATACACCTACAGCTATATGGTGGAATTTGACGAGATTTGGAGAGAACATGGCGGGGTTGATTGGGGCTGGTCCTGAGTTTATAAATCTCCCAGAAGAGCAAATGTTTTCTAAGGAAGAAGATATCATCAAGAGAGCAACCAAGATAATTGAAGTTGGTGGTAAAATATACACTCGTGCATTTACGAGCAAGTATGTGGAATCTTTTTTCAATCGACTTGGCTTATCACCTGAGTTGATTGACCACGAGGACCCCGACAAACAAAATCAAGAAATTGTGGCCCCTCTACTCAAGATGCTTGAAAAGGTCGAGTGTGATTTTAACAAATTCTTTGTGAATTTGCAAGAATTGGACTTTACTTCTGAGACTATGGATATCAGGTATATGAGTGAGTCACTCAAACTGAACGACAACGAATTGTACAACGATGAAGAAATGATCGAAATGATCTCGGACTGGTTGAAAATATACCAACAAGCACTTTTCAAATCAGAGCAATTGGGATTTGACAGACAAAAGTGCAAACAGTACAACCCATTGTTCCTCCCTAGGAATTGGATATTGGACGAAGTGATTGAACAGACCCAAGAGTCGAAGGCAGAAGACATCTCCTATTTAAAGAAACTAGAGAAAATGTGCTTGAATCCTTTTGACCCTTCTAAATGGGGAAAGGAACTAAAAGATGTCGAAAGCAAATGGATGAAACAAGGAGAGATGGGAGACAAGTACTCCATGTTACAATGTAGTTGTTCCAGTTAATGTTCAATTGTAAGTAAACGAGTCAATCAATACATAAGTACAATCAATCGTAACTATATAGCTATTTAGGCGGTAAAGGTTTTTCTGGCATCCTGATAACCTCTGTGGAAAGCATCCCTTGCCTGTTGTTGCAAGGATGGATCCAATTGAGCAATCTTCTCGTCCAATTGCTTGTTACCGGTGGTAAAACCCCCTAAACTACCACTATTGGAATACGTCCCGCTAGAGTGTCCACCAGTAGCGTGATTAGAGCCTGTGTTGGATTGGTCATATTTGGAATCAGTGGTCTTACTGCTGTAGGTATTCGAGCCAGATGATGATTTATCATGGTGACCAGAAGAGCCATATGCGGCGACACCACCAGCTGCTGCTGTACCTCCTCCGACAGCAGCCTCCTTACCATACTTGGATTGGGCATATGGATCGTCGGACTTAGCAGCCTTAGTACCACTTGTAACACCAGACTTGGCATCAGTGCCAACCTTGCTATAGTCTGTGTTTTCTCCAGCAGTGGTAGAGCCGTAGGTGTTTGCACCATGTCTGGTGGACTCATGGCCAGTGTGTCCTGCACCGAGACCCAGGTCCTTACCAAGCTTTGAGTCAGAGTTACTGATGCCTCTGTCGTAAGCTGTGCCACTAGCAGCGTTATGACCGGTACCACTTGAGCTTTTGTGAGCAGCAGCCCCACCGGCTCCAGCACCTAATCCGGTAGCACCAGCTAAACCGGCAGCCTCAGCACCATGGTGGTTGGAACTTTTGGTGTTGGAGTCCAACTTAGTGTCTTTACCATATCCGGTGTTGCCTGAGTCTCCGTAACTGTTGCCGTAGGATGTGTCCTGCTTACCCAGGGTGGTACCATGGGTTGTTCCAGGGGTATTTGAACCGTAGGTAGCATCGTGGGAACCGGCACCTGTGGTACCAGAAGTACCAGTGGCAGACGTAGAATTCTTAGAGCCACCACCGAACTTTGTACCTACACCCTGCTCTGTACCACTCAAGTTTTCTTTGCCCAAATACTTGCCAGCCTTCTCATCGTACTCGTCAGCATATTTAACTGCATTGGCCTTGTTGACGTTGCCTTCTTTGTATTGCTCCTTAGCAGCTCCGCTTAAACTTTCACCACCAACGGCTTTTCCACCTTGTTTATCAAGCTTGTCAACTTCTTGCTTGTTTCCTAATTTACTTTGTATTTTATCTGTCAATCCCATTTTCAATTGTGTTTTAATAAAAAGTCATGGTAATCTATGGTGCTATTTATGTAGTTATGGTCAATCAAGACTTGATTGCTTTAATTTTTGCAATCTAAAAAGCGGTTGCGAAATTTCATGCATAAAGACACTCTTGCTACGGAATTGCAATTACTGAAGTCATTCGATGTGTGCTAATTGATTATTGAAAGGGGCAACTTAGCCACAAATGTGTTTTCACCAAAGTCAATTATAAGCTTTACGTAGTAGAATCTCACGTCATAGCACGATTGGTGATTTGGAATTAATTGTATTTTGCTGTACATTCCAGATAATGCCTTGTTGTTGACATCTGAAAAATCAATTCTGACGTCAAAGCTGGTTTGATACTCGTTGCCGACCTTTTTCCAATCCACAGTATGAATCACGTTAGAATTCCTTTCGATAATTGGGACATCGAATGGCAATTCAACAACCTTATCATTGAGCATTGCCATTGCTTTCAATGAATCAAGCAACTCCTTCTCAATTGTAAGGACATTCTGGCCAAGTTTCGAGCTTGCGTCCCTTAAATTCTCATAGTGTACTTTGAATACATGGATTACGTTGCGTTCAAAGGTGTCAGTGTCATCAGCCGGGTCTGGATTGAGGTTCTTGAATATTATATCATGATTAAACTCAAGTGGAATCGGAAAGTTTTCTGATTTGACGGTCAAGACCCCCAACTTCACTTGGATTCTCTTGAGTTTGCTTGGATGCGTACTCTTCAAATTGATAGGAATTTTGAATTTTTCCTGCAACTCCTTTCTGTAAGGAACACAGTATACTGTGTTAGGAGTGGATAAAACCATCTCTTTCTTCTTGAAAAAAGGTGTCACGAAAGTCGACTTCAACTCAATGGGTGTTCGTGGAGCGGATTCACTAGCACTGATAGGCCCAACATTGGTTTGCATGTACAGTTGAGAAACTTTAGAAGACATATTAGCTTTCTTCTCAATACTTCCTACTAGCTCTTCGAGTCCATCAAGCTTGCGGCCTTGTAAAACCTTGGAAACCTCGTTGGCAACTCTCAATTTCTTTTCGATTCTACTCAAGAGGTCTTGCGTAAGCTCATTTTGGGTGGTTAATGGAAAGTTCTTGACTTCAGTAGGGATTATGTCTAATCTTTTGTGCAGCTTGGCCAAAACAACATAATCAGAGGCAAACCCAGATGAAGACTGCCGGGTTTTAGTCGGATAATATTCGTAATCCTGAGCTTTCCCCACAACTTTAGCCATAACTGAATATGAAAGACCAAATTTTTTGAATCCAAGAACTCTAACATCAATGGAATCGATCGCAGGGGGCAAATTTAAATGAGACATTAGTCCATGGGGACATGCGTTATCCAAAAGTTGGGAAGGTATCTCAAACGAGAACGGTATGCTTATCGTTTTTCCAGCATGAAGCATGGGACGTGTCGTACTGAGTTTATTGTTCAAATCAACAATTTGAAGAAAGATTCTCTTCTTATCAAAACTTTCCACATGTCCTTCAAGGGAAATACAAATAACCTTGTAGTCGATGACTTGGTCACTTAGGTTTTCAATATTGACAAACCCACTTATGGTGTCACCTTGTACATGTTCAGCATTAGGGTTATCAAGGTGCATGCCTAAGCTTACAGACTTGGCATAGACATTATCAGACTGGCTTATATCGTCCAACTTGTGGATGTTATCCACAACAGTATCGCCAGTCGAACCAAAGGAGTTTACAGAATTGGCTAGGGTCCTTGAACTGGCACAATCGTCTTCATCAGTGGCACTGAAAAATGATTGTGTGTGCAACTCATAGCACGGCAACTCATGATATATGCTGGGTTCTATTATTTTTGGATTTTCTGCATCAGGCTCGGTATTTTGCTGTGACATCTCATAATCGTATGTGTTAGTCTTCTGATATGGTTTTTTTCCGACAATAGACTCTATTTATATAATTCGTATATTTTCAGTGAAGTATTAGTCACATCTCAAATCAGACAGATTTGGAGCCGCTCCACCATTATACAGGCGTTGTTTTCCTTCACCGCAGGCAAGCCGACCGCAGGCAAGCCGACCGCAGGCCGAGAGGCTGCAGGAAACCGGTCTGATGCTACTGCTACAGACAATATTTGTAATCCACATCGGAATACCAAAAAATATCGAATTACGATTGGAAGTCGAAAGTTATGGTATGGCTTTTCCAACTCCGGCGATAATCGGCAGTGCGACCAATTAAGTTGGCAGGTCTAGTAAAGCAACGGAATTGTCAGCCTGAGAAACAGGCGGATGGATTGACAAACTGCGATCATCGGTCTCATTGATAGGTCGACGTCTATCCCGGTCGGATCTTGGCAACTTATTGGTATATCTCTGTGGGTATATTTCTTTCCATCGAAGGCTACGTTTATATATGGATGCAAACGGAAGAGCTGGTTCCAGAGTTCGTAACATCTTAGAGCCCTATGAAGCATGCACAGCGATTATAAGACATCTTTGGATTTTTAGATCTTTTATATGAGTCAAAATACATCTAAGCAGCGGGGCCAAAATGTCCCTCAACAGGGTTCCCAATGAATACGGGAATACCATGTACTACTCAATTCCTTCTTTCTTCTGAACTCTTTCCTTGGGTCATAAAAAGGTGCATGTTTTCCAGGCAGACAATGATATGAAACACTTTAAATGGGTGCATTTCTGCCCTTCAAAATATTATAGTGGGTGTCAACTAAGATGGAAAATCACGTTCTGTTTGCTGACTATCTTCTTTGTTTCCAAATGATCGGAGTCAGCGTCTTGTCTACTATTTTACTCGTGTGACTCGGTACCCACGGTCTTTCTGTTATCCGTAACAGGTGAAGAAATTTTAACACTTCGTCATTTCCTGCTTCTAGTATTGATACTTCTATTGGCGAATAGGGTGTGTAAATTGGCATACCAGTACTAAGTTTCAGTCGGAAAGTAGTGATTTGGGGGTACTAAATTCAAGAAATATGGTTTAAGCAGCTACAACCAACATAAGATCAATTCTTTTACGACTCACTATGTGTATCAACCGCAGTACAGGTGATGTAATGATCCACAGGTAGGCGCAATTTGCTTATGCTCTTTGTGCCATTTCTGCCTCTCCACCACGAAAATCGCTCCGGCTGAGGAACGAGATTTTTCGAGAGTTTCCGACAATTGAAACCCAAAGTGTGGTAAACCGAAAGAAATGGTGAATTGAATACCTACCGTTCTATAGTTACTTAAGGAATATCAGAACTTCTGAATGAGCCAGAGTTCCTACTTGCAATACGATGTCAAGACGATGTCAAGACATGACGAGAGCTAACTGCGATATTCAGATAGTGGGGGTTCGAGATGCGTCCCGAAAACACTGTTTACCAGTTGCACCCAATACGATAGCTGTTTCGACCGGTACCGAATACAGGAAGTCCGGGGTCACTCATGGGAACCGAAACTCGTAAACTCTGGAACCGTCTGTCAAGAGAGGATCTTTAAATTAATGAAAACCGTTGAATAGAATTAAATACTTTTTGGAGTGAATGTCGAACTGCAGGGTCATGCATAGTAACTAAAAACCAAATGTCGCTATTTTAGGTTAATGGTTATAGCTGTGACTCACTTAAGATACCTGTAGAACTCTTATATTAATTTGAGTGGTGGTGCAAGCGGAAACAAGCGGAATCTGACTGCATCAATACCGTCAAAATGTCCAAAAATTTTGGAATTTTTTTTTAATCGTGCAAGGGGTTTTTAAAATCTACTTCATTTGTTTCTACTTATATGCATATCTAGGACCAGAGTGACGATTCCTAATCCGTTGGCAACTCGTCGATCTCAACCTGAGAGAAGTTTGTAAAACTAGGAGCGAAACTGCCTTCGAACGGGTCCATGTTGAGCAAGTCAGGTTGTAAGTCAAACTCCTGTTGTGATTGTGATATTTCGGGATTGAACTGGTCCAATTGCGAATATTGTAGTTGTTGCAGGGTGTAGTTCTGTTGATGCAGTGCTTGAAGCTGATAATTATGGAGTCCGTATGGATGTTGAAGCTGGTACAGAGACTGGGTTGCGTCCATTGGCCGTTGTAGTTGTTGAGGAGGCTGTGATAGGTGGTGGAAGAATCGATGTTGCAAGAATTGTAGTTGTTCTTGAGCGTACGAGTAAATGTGGCTTTGGTCTGTCAGGAGCTCTTGGCGTGATAGATGACCAGATAGTCTTGTTTTTTCTAACATGCCCTCTGGGAACAGCAATGTCTGAACACCCGTCATACCCCCCATGTCCAAAACGCTTACTGTGGTGGGTGTGGTTGTGCTAGTAAAAGACTTGTGAGGTGAAATATTGGCAACTGAACTCCCCAAGTCTGAATGTTTGTCACTTTCTGAATGTCCTTCACTTTCGGTGATCACGTTAGAGAAAATATTCTGAGGAATATCCAATTGAATTGCCATGGATGGCTTTGAAGAATAAACATCCTGATTTTTGTTTCGAGGCTGACGATGTCCTCCACAGTCTCCCGGGTCGCTACTATCTTTTTCGACTTGAGAATCTATGGTGAGAGCTCCAAAACTACCATATATTCTTCTTTTACGTTCCACCTTGTTGGTTTTCACCCTGCTATGTTGACTTTGTAGTTTTGAATTTTTGTAGTTTGTTCCCTCCAAAGTACCACTTGTAACCTTCAGGGGTGCTTTGGATGACTTAGTGGCTCTTTTGCTACCCTGTTTTGATACCAGGTCTATTGTTGTATCAATAAGGATTTTGGAATCACCCTCTTGCTCTTCCGTCCTCCCAGTTAAATCACTAGCAGGAAGCTGAGGAGAAGCTCTTTGACTGAGTAAAATTGGAGGAGGCTTTCTGTTACGACGTTGGATTGGACCTTCTTCAAAAGTACAATTAGCATTATTAGACTTCACGCATGAGAGACAACTAGATTGGGTGGTCATTATGCAACATGTTTTCCGCTTACGACAAAAGTCACATGGCCGTTGATGTCTGGACCTATATGGCCTAGAGTTGTATAGTGTAGCTAATTGATAATTTTTAGACTTGACCATATTGAAGAATCAATTTTTTCCCCCTTCACGGCGAAACTATCTAATATAAGTTAAAATTCACAGAGGTTCCAGATTACTAGAAAAATAAATAAAAAAATTTCGACCATAATGGCACAGAAGAATACGGTAATCTAGGGGGATTCCATGGCATGGTAAACTTTTCTAGATTAAGTTGTTAGTAAAAACATTCAGGGTTATCCAATTAGGAGGCGGAAAAAGAAACACGGCTATGATGATAGTTTTGTTTACTGTGAAACTTGCGTCTAAAATGCGTCAGAATATTATTGCTCAATCATTAAAAAAGATCAGGTAATGTAGATAAGTTTATGATTGTTATTCATCATTCATCATTAGCTCATGCTTCTCTTATAGAAGTTTGAAACATACGTTACATTGAAGAACTAGGTTCTTTTCCATTTTTTTTTTTTGGAAGCACTTCGCATCGAGAGAGATCTTGGTTACAACACACCTATGAAACTTGCTTGCATAACGGGATAAGCTAAATAAAGTTACGACCAATGCGGGTGGTATCGTTTGTTTTTGAACACGAGGAACAACCAACAATGAAGCCTGACTGCAATAGGTATGTCAAATCCATTTGCAGGATCATTGAGCCAAATTGTGTGTTGTTTACCAGTGAAGCTATATTTGTGACAAAATTCCACTAGACCTTCATATTAGATATAGATTACTAAGACTCAGAGACGTTTGATTGGTTTCCTGGCTGTAGATCCCTTTAGTAGTTCCCCGACCTTTTCCCTTATTCAGGAATGCCTTATCATGCGACGACCTGTCTTTTGTCTTCCCTTACTATCAAGTTGGGGGTTTTTTTAGCCTCCTATTCATTTATTTAAGATAGTTTAAACTTTTTGAAGGAGCTTGTTTCAATGTTGAACAATTGTTTGACCCCAAATTCGTTGAAGCAACTTAATTAAGATGCTCTACCAGTGAACCTAAAAATCTCAGAATGTTGGGGAGGATTTGGAGAACTTGATCACGACATACTCGTGATGGATTTGACATGAGCCATTTTGCATCCAAATAGGAAAATCATTTTAGGCCCTAATTTTTACTCTAGCGTAGTTGATTAAAGTGACTTTAATTGTCATCGATCTTTCTCTAGGTGATAGAGGACCACCTTAGTTAACTATTACTAAAGAGACAATAGTAGTTTGTGACGAATGGCTATAGACTGGCCATGTCTTACCGGGCTGATAAAGACTACATCTATTCTATCATGTCACGCTCTAGCGTTTCTCGGAGTTCGGAGTTGGTTGGCATGCTATTGCCTACTGTATGACCTAGGTTCTACGGACATATAGCCAGGACTCACTCTCCATAGGGACTACTACCAAAATGTTTTAGAAGTATTAAAACAGTTTCTGCTGCAATTAATAAAAGTTTAAACGTACTTCTTAGTTACCAATCTAATATACCATAGATTTGCCAACCTACTAAGAGACTGAACGGAAAGCTCATCCACTGTACAAAGGAAGTATGTTTTCTTCATTTGAACCATCTATGTTGTCGAACTCCTTAGGCATTGAAAGTTTACAGGCAAATCAGTCCACAAGAAAAGTAGCTGGGTCAAAGTCTTACATCACTATTGACAATACAAGGCCGTCGAAGTTGAACCGCACTTGTAAGGCCAGGATTCCAAAGAAGCTTCTTTTACCAAATTGAAAATCCCAAGTTTTTATCATGACTAAAGAAGGGCTGACTTTTAAAATTTAAAATTTCATCATCTTATATTCTATGAGTCGAGTGAACGATATGGTGATTTGGAAACGAGGATATCTCTTCACTCTACCCAAACTCATATAAGCTGAAGAGGATAGCCACAAAAAGATGGTGTTGGGAATGAATGCTGCTCGAATTCATATGGAAGCTACTAAAATATATATAAATTCAGCTTATTTTAGTTTCAGCTGACAGATGTGCCAGTTGGACTATCTCTGTTAATTTATATCTGATCCTGGTCTAAGAAACCCAAACTCAATTTTTGCAAAATACACACATATGCCCTCCAGCATATAGATATCCACGAACAAATTAACAAACACTAGCTTTTGAACTTAATATGTTCCCTGCTAGACGACCCTTCGTAAATGCCTTTTTCTCTGTAGAAGAAAGTCTCATAATTAAGTTTTTTCCTAACTTCCTTAGACCCTTCGTTTATGCTTTGATGATTTGTTCTTTCGCTTGCCTCTTTCATAAGTTACTCTTCCGGGTTTTTCTTGTATGCTGCAAAGGTGCAGATCTAAGGCTACTTCTCTGTTGCCGTGGTACCCCTATCGGCATTATTCCCTCGGTTCTACGACCCTTGTATGGCTTACAGTACGGGCTTACAGTACCGATCAGATCGGATCCAGGCACAACCGCTTAATTTCACCCACTTGCATTCAGTTTATACATGAAACAGATACGAACAATAAAACAATACGGATAACCTCGGTGAATTATGGTGCATCCACCTTGGAACCCTCAGGTTTTTATTGCTACATCCCTTTTGCCCTTCCACGATTACAAGGGTTGCGTTGAATATCTCCGGGTCGGATCTCCGGCTGGAAAAATAATCTGGGATCTGGGGAACAAACGCTTACCAAGTAAACTAAAAGTATACACACTCAATTGCATCTGTATATATACGGGGCGTATCCTCAGAGTCAAAATTTTCACAAATATTGTCTTCTTCAATTCTTCAAGATGCTTTCCATCATTAAAGTGGCTTACGATATGATTCTTTGGGGTTCATGGATCATGATGCTATTAGTGGTGGTGCCCTTAATAGCTTTGTTTGTGACAGACGTAACCATGTACTTGAATTATCTATTAAGTAAAGAGATAATCAAACATTTCATGGTTCTCAAGCTGAACTTGAAAGTGGGAACCCACAGGTTTCAGTATATTCTAGCTGATGATTACGAGTGATTAGTAGAGACGGCTGTCGTTATCTACTATTAGTGGGAGCTGGTCTTCATTTTAGTATTGCTGTTTGAACAGCCTAATTAATAGATTACTCCTGAGTAAATTTTCAAGGGATTGTCAATGGCTGTATTCAGATTAAGGGCCCAAAATAGTTTCGACCTGCTGGCTGCACAGAGGCTATTTTTTACTTTAATTTATTATTTATTTTCTTTTAGTTCATTATTAGGATGTTTTGTTGGTGGGATATGCTCTTACTACCCAGTCCTGAGCACCACCATTAGTTTTGGGATTTTATATACGGTATGTTTATTAATAAGATGTGTTTTCTTATCAAGTTTGGGATGTTTGTGCGCAGGTCCACGGGGGTGCATATTGCATAATTAAGGCGTAAATAAGTATAACGCAACCTTATCAACGTGGCTGGTTCAGAAGTTACGAATGTGCGTTCCACTACCAATTTACGAAAGCAGTCCGTCCTACAAGTGTATTGAATACTTCTGTTGTGAGGACGAATAAGGTTAGTACGGCCTGTAGGCATTATGGCTTAAAAATGGGGCTGTTGTGTTTGGATGCTTCAGAAGTTGCGCTGCCACAGTCAAGATTGCGGGTAATTTCACACCTCCTGTTAACTAGCGTTTCGAATTTAGAAGATTTTTGCGCTTCTGAGCCACTCCCCCAACACATTGGTTCTTGTGAGTTAACCATATTTCCAAAAGATTGTACTAGGAGGTAGAGATATGATCCTCTCGTCCTATAATACTATATTCGTGTGGGTGTGCCTGGACATGGCAATATCGGAGCTATGAAAAAAGAGTGCACATTCAGCGATATGGTAAGGAGATTGAGGTGTATTGAATTAATGATGCAACTGACAATCAAAGTGCATTGTATTGTTCAAATCGGCTTCCAAACACAAGATTCACTTCTTAGCCCGGAAGCTTCCTATAAATGAAGAAATGCATTACTGTTGAAAAAGACTCTGCACGGGCGACGGTAGATTTGATCTACCGTGATAGAGAAACTCCACGCCTATGTTACCCTTGTAGCCCTTCAATGATTTGATTTTGTGCAAAGGTCAGACATTGGTTCTATTATGGGGACTTGGTTTGTAAAACGCTCCCCAAATTCTGAAAACCAATAGACCCCATCGTATTCATATCATCTCGCTCTGGTACCATTAGCCTAATGGGGCCATGTTTTTACCACTTCCTGCCTCTAGATCGCTTACGCTAATCGCGATGTGATTGAAGCCGAAAAATAATGAAGGCAATGAAACATTGGTTGATCGTAAGTGCATTGTTGTTGAGAAGTGCAGCTTCGCTTGAGCATCCAGCACTCGAGCCTTTTGACTCATCTCAATTATCGGAGGACTCACTCTTTGAGCAATTTTTGTATGGGTCTTTGGAGGATTCGAAATGGGTGGTGTCAAAAGCTCGAAAGGACAATCAATTCTCATACGTCGGAGAATGGGCCATTGAAGCTGCATACCAATACACTGGATTTGCTGGTGATAAAGGATTGGTGTTAAAGACTCCCTCGGCCCATCATGCTATCTCGTACAAGCTTGACAAGCCATTTGACAACACCAATAACAATTTGGTATTACAGTACGAACTCAAAACCCAGAAGGAATTGCAGTGTGGGGGAGCTTACATCAAGTTATTGAACCACGACTTTGAGGATCAGGGAGAGTTTAGCGGGAAAACACCCTTCCAGTTAATGTTCGGTCCAGATAAGTGTGGCTCTAGCGACAAGATCCATTTCATACTCAATAGATTCAATCCAGTATCAAAAACGTATGAAGAAAAGCATCTCAAGAATGCTCCAATGTCTAGGACCACTCAACTCTCCACTTTGTACACGCTTATCATGAAGCCAAACTCCGACTTTGAAATCAGAATAAATGGACAAGTTGTGACTGCAGGCAATTTACTTCAACAACCCGAATTATGGGATCCTCTCTTGAGTCCTCCAAGGGAAGTTGATGATTTGTCGGCGAAAAAGCCCGAAAATTGGATAGACGATGAATTTATTGAGGATGAACTGGCTCAAAAGCCTGAGGATTACGACGAAAAGTATGCTCGTGCATTTGTTGCTGATCCACAACACCCTAAACCTGAAGGATGGTTGGATGACGAGCCTCCTTATATCTTGGATCCATTTGCAAAGAAACCCGACGCTTGGATCGAGGAAGAAGACGGTGAGTGGATGCAGCCAGTGATAAGAAACCCCAAGTGTGTCGTCGGTTGCGGAGAATGGCAGCCAATCTTGGTTCCAAACAAACACTATAAAGGGCCATGGGTTCCGCCTCTGATTCCTAACCCTCAATACAAGGGACCTTGGCAGCCACCGAAAATTGCTAACCCATATCACTACGAAGATAAGACTCCCACCAACCTTGGTTTGATCGGAGGTTTGGGCTTTGAGTTGTGGTCCACTGAACAAGATATCTTGTTTGACAATATTTATCTTGGACATTCCATTCAAGAAGCTGAGTTAATTGGAAATAAAACATTCAATCCTAAGCTAAAAATTGAGCAGAAAGACTATGAAATCAACAAGCCAAAGCCCATAAAGAGTCCATTACCCCCTCCCAAATCTTTTGAGGAGATGTTGAGAGAAGATGAGGATACCTGGAGTATAAAACAGGTGCTTATATTCTTCTTTCTTATCTTTAAAAAAGAGTTGCTCAATATGCTGGACTTCTATTATGATTTCAGGAGGGATCCAACTAACACCCTTTTTGATAACCCTTTGAAAGCTCTAGTGTATTCAGGAGTTGCTTTATTCATGTTCACGTTCTTTTTCGGTACTGTCAATGCTTTTGTTTATTTCTTCTCTTTTTGGGGAGCAGAAACCAGGGCGTCTATTAACGCTGCCAGGAATAAAGTTTGGAATGAAGATGAAGAAGAAGATGAAGAGGCTGAAGAGAGTGGTGAGCTCGAAAACGAGATACCAAAAATAGTTGAAATTACCGACGATGGCAAAGAGACAGATCTCAAAGCTACCTCATCAGAGTTCAGACAATCTGAAGCAGTTAGAAGAAATTAGGCCAATAAATGACGTGTATATTTAATTAATACCATTCTGTTCTTTGAAGATATCCCACGATTTGTTCAATGTGACGAATACTGACTGGCAAAGCATTTCATCTTCAACACCCAAATTCAAACTTGTCAACTTGTCAGGATGGATTGAACTAATGACCTTCATGTAATTAATCTTCACCTTCTTAGGTAGCATCAAATCGTTGATAGTGATCTTTTTGGTCGTTAAAAATGGAAAGCCCAACCCTTCAGGAAGAATATCAGGCAATGACATCAACAAAGATCTAAGGTTGTCTTCTTTCCCATTGCTCCAAGAAAACGTCTTTGCTTGAACCTGTTCATGCAATTGATATCTAAGGTTCTCTTTATCCTCTTGTTTCTTGGCCAGTGCTTGAACTCTCTTGAGGCTTTCATTGTTACGAGGAGGCATTCTAGAAACGGAAGGCTTTGAAACACTCTTGACTGTTGGAGGGGCTTTCTGCGGAGGGTCGATGATGCTTTTGACTCTTCTTCTAGCATCCATAACCTTTTTGTCATTAACACCAAGCTTGGTGACCAATTCAGTATAGCATTCCAAGGCTTCAGGAAAGACCTCGAGCATTTCTAATGCTTCAGCTTTTCTTGATAAAAGTTTGATATACCAATACTTGATAGGTTTGTCGTTGATAGTATAATTACCATCACTGATGTCTTCAACATTTACGAGGTCAATTGCCTCGTTGCAATGGTCTCTTGCTTGTTTATAATTGCCTAGCTTTATGAGTGTAAGGGCCAAGTTGGAGTTGATAACCAACCGTAGTTCATGTGACTTGGATAAAGCATTCAAGCACTTTTCGTAGTTAACACGAGCATCTTCATAGTCACCATTACTGAACGACTTGGTGGCCCTCTCTTTTCCTATGTCATAGTCAGACTGCAGGAATTCATCCAAAGGTTCTTTTGTGGTTTTCCTGGAAACAATTTTCAGAGCTGAAGCTGCAGCAGGTCTCCGTCTTCTTGAAGAAACATAAGCTTCCTCATTTTTGGACGATTCCCTAAACTTCTGAGCTCTGGAAAGAGAGCCACCTAATCCTAACAAATCCACTTCTTCTTGAACTGGAAGCTTGGGTTTACGGTGCACATGAATATCAGGAGTATGTGCTTTCGCAGGCTCCACTGTGGGGACCCTTCCGCTAGAAGGGTTCAGCATTGGCCGAGCAGGTACTTCAGCATTTGCTGGCGATCTGTTTCTGGAGGTCGGAGAAGGACCATAAATCTTGTCTTTAGCAATAGCTCTAAGGTTTTCTATTCTAGCTTTATTCCTAGCTTTCTCCTTCTCTTTCTGTTCCTCCATGAATTTACTTATATACTCATGATCGATCTCTTCACCAGCCTGACTGTCGGACCGATACTCTCCATTCGGATAGAGCTCTGCTTCTTTCTTCAAATACTGTTCCCGGTTTTGATCCTGCATCCATGCAGGTAGTGAGTTGGAGGGAGACTGTCTACCAATTTGTCCCCGTTGGAACTGCTCCAAGTTCTTCTTAACTGTCTCTCTAGATTTGTTTAAGAAGAAAGAAGCCTTGCTGAGGAGATCAGTAGAAAGATCGTTGATCTTGGTGCCGAAATCTTCTTTTGTGGGGCTTTGAGTTCTTGATCTCGGTGGTCCAGAAGAATCAGGCCTCAGATCACCACCACTCATGATAAAGTTCACGCAAGCCTGCAAGTCCATTCCTACTTGGGAAATCGCATCATTGGCCGCTTCAACAGGGAATCCAATATCCATTAGCTGTGCTACCAATTCATCACGTTTGTTTGTCGGCGATTCTGTGCCAGATAACCTATCTTCGTTGTTGTCCGTAAACTGGCTCGAGTCTCTAGATGGATATTCTTCCACTATCGGAGGCGACTTAGGCACCTTCGTCTCTTCCTGGAAAGCATCTGTAAATTCGTCGTCCAACAAAGAAGCTGTATTGTGTGGAGGATCAATACTAGACGAATATACTGGTTTGCTGGGCTCCACAGTCCGAATGGTCGAGGTCGTATTGGATGACGGTTTAATGGTCGACAGAGGCCCCAGACTATTAAAGATGTCGAAAGGATCGGGGCTAGGGTCGAATGAAGGTGTCTGTGATTTCGAGTTGATATTGGATGTGGAGTTCGAGGTCGAGCTCGAAAAGGTGTCAAATTTGTCCCACAGATCTGTTGTTGGTTTGAATTCCGTCCCCTTGGGGCCACTGCCAAGCGACCCAAAGATATCGAAGTCACTGCCTCCAGTGCTGCTATTGTTATTGGTTCTTTCCTTCAGGAGATCAGCTAGGTTCTTGCGTCTATTGGCCGAAGTGGAGCTTCCAGCCGGAAACAAATCAGCAAACGCATCTTTCTTTGGTGGAGCCATCTAAATTTCGCTGGACTATCCGGTGGACAATTGATTTCTAGGTCTTCCTGGGTATTGTCAGCAATGCTTAACCGGCCCTTCACTATAATTGGTACCACGTCCACACAATCTCGTAGGAATGAAGTATCGACCAAATCAAAATAGTGCACCTCACACGACTACCAGTGCGCATCTCTACAGATGTGAATTATTGTGAAGAAAAATTTTATTGAAGAGAAGAGCTAAAAGTATAATATTCAATATGCATTTGATGTACACCGTTGGTCCAGATGGCAAGAGATTATACACCTTGAAGAAGGTATCTGAAGAAGGTGAAATCACCAAGTCTGCTCACCCTGCCAGATTTTCTCCAGATGACAAGTACTCCAGACAAAGAATCACTTTGAAAAAGAGGTACGGATTATTACCTACTCAACAAGAAAATTAGACTCGTAAGGTTAGTTACCAAGTGTTTGACAAAAGAGAAATGCGGGCCGTCACCAGATTCTGTCGGTCATGTGAAAGAACCTTTGTCCAGCTAGGAGCAGATATGAGATGTGAATGATTCCTAGAAGTTTCATGTATACTGTACTATAGTTATAATAATATATTGGCATTAGATTCGTTGTAGTAGAGAATTTAGATCATTCTGAACAAGAGGGCACTCCATAGTTTCTACTTCGCTAGAGCTTTGATATCAAGCCGAAAAGCACACGAAGTGCTCCTCATGAGTAATGCGTTTGCTCTTTATACTTTATACTTGCGGCATTGCTTTCAAGTTACCCATACACCATGAGCTATTTACCATAGCATAGGAAATACGGGTTTACTTGAACCTTAGGATCGTGGCCGTCAAATAAGAGAAGCATTACCATAAAGAAGCATCCATTAGAGGCATTCGTTCATGATTTTCGTTCAATGGCCATGAGGCCTATTTGACATATTAATCCCACTTCAAAAGACACCTCAAGAATTCACAATGAACTGAGCACAGTGTCGAATTCTAGGGTTTCCTACCTCGCATTGTAAGCTTTGTATCGTTGTCTCGTCGAGACCTTCTTGCCCACTCGGAAGATGCCCCTTTATATCGGATCAGTTTTCTCGCCTGTTCTCTCCAAATCAAAGGCAGTATTGCTTGAATACCCCTCCCACAACTGCGAGGCAATTTCAATGTCCAAGTTCCTTCTATTGATTTCTTGTAAGGACTTGTTCATCGCAACAACAGATTCATTCAAGTTTTCCTAGAATTGTTAGTAATTACTCCAAAGCTTATCAGCTTGGCTCCAGGCCGGTCAGTACGTGGCACATACAACATTGTTGATTATACGGGAAAGTAAGGCACTTTGTGCCTGTTCGTGTGGATTCTGCATAATAATCAAGACGTTTAAATCGAGTGTTTTAGTTGTTTGTTTTGAAAACGCATCCATAATTTATTAGGCATTCTGACTGCGAAAAATTATACAATTGGGACATAGGCTAATATATTTTAAAAAACAGCGAGAATAAGGTCTCAGTAGGATAAGCTACGCTACTTACTCATTGACACACTTGAGGTACTCATCAGATAAGTAGCTACCGGCCTCACACCAATTTTGTTGGTAACAATCAATGGAAACAGTTCCGTTGTTGTCACATTTTGGTGCTCCAAGGGTTTGACGGTATTGCAAATTGGTATACAACTGGTTGAATTCAACACTGGAGTTGTCAGCAAGCTTTTGCAACACGAACTGGTTCCAAAAGGTACCGTTCAAAGGGGAGTCTTCAGGCCAGGTGTGTTCGGAATCGTACATGTCACGAGCTGAGTACTCGAATTGCCAAGATGGTTCGGAATTTCCGTTGACGTAAGTGTCATTTAACTTGGCAAAGTAGTTGTAGGAGTTCATGACATTGAAGGAGCCATCTTCAACTTCGTAGTACTTGAAAGCTGGGTTGTAGTTTGAAAGTGGTGTAACTGATTGACCGATCCAGGCCATGTTGGTGACATCTCTTTCCACGTCGGCAGCACTAGAAGAGTTGGAGGCAAAGAAAATTTTGAACTGATCTCTATGAGTGTGGCCATAAAAGATACTGGCAATAGTGTAGGGACTAAATCTTTCCACAATCTTAGCAAATATTCTGGATTGAATTGGTAAAACGTCCCCGTCAGAAGAAGGAATATGGGCAATGATCCAAACCCTTTGTCCCTTCTGCTCACTTTCTACTAATTCGTCAATTAAGAATTGCCATTGGCCGAATCTGTCTGGGTCTTCTCTCAAATTGATGTAGTTCCACATGTTCTTCTGGTAGTAACCGTTTGAATTCAAGGAAATGACCTTCAATCCTCTTCTAGTGACGTGAGAGAAACCAGCGTAGTGTTCTTTGATTTCATTTTGTTCTGAAGCATCCAACCAACCATCATTGACCCAAATTTCACTCATTAACTTGGCATTGTATTGATATGAGCTGTTGGTATCATACTTCCGAGGAGCCAATTGACCGTATGGAAAGGTATCGTGGTTACCCAATGAAGCATAAACTGGAATGTTACCCAAGTATTCTTTCAAAATCTTGAATCCCAACACTTCAGCTTCCTTGGTGATTTCAGGTGTGTCATGTATCTTGTCGTGATCAACCAAGTCACCAGTGAATAAGCAAAACTCGAAGTTCTTATCTTGTAATTGATGAACATATTTCATGGTGTTATTGATCAAAATAACGGGAGAGTCACAATTGTATGAACCCCAAGTCCCAGCTGGGGCCACAGCAGAATCCCAGCCTCTTCCAGCGGGTAAGTCGTAGTAGTCTCCTGGAATGTAAGTACCATTAACGTATTGGGCATCCGGGTAGAATGGGAAGTTTCCAATTTGCTCATTTGGACACATTTCGGCGTAGGACTCCGTGAAATTATGGTTAGGCATGTTTGGTAAGTCAGTGTTGGAACTGTCAACCTTGCAACAAATGTTTTGGGAACAGTTTGATTCAGCTCCGACATGGTAACTGAATTGAGAGTGAAAATCTGTTACATGCAACACATTGAATCTTTCTCTAGTGCTGTTCTGATAAGTTGGTTCAGAGTAGTGTTGTGGTTGTTTGGCGGGCCATTTTGAATCGAAATCATATTCAGCATCGATGTCAATTGTTTCAGGTAAGTCGCATACACCTCCCTTATAGTAGCAGTAGTAGTCAAGATCCAATTCACTAGAGAGATTGAATAATCTCAACATGTGCATGAAATCGTTATCGAATAGATTCACCGAAGTATCATCACCAAAACCGGAATCATATAGATCTTTGTCGATATCAATCGCTTGGCTTTGAGTAGTCAAGAAGAAATCAACGGTATCACACTTATTGGGCTTGTTTTTGTTAATTGCGATACAGTACTTGAATAAGGTAAACGCAATCAAATGTTGATTATCTGGATCTTCGTCATACAATTGCCTCGCATAACGTATCTTGTTCTTACAAGCATCGCACTTGGAACCATTGAAAGAGACCAAAGTATTCAAGTGATTATTGATGTAATCTTGGTCTTGAAATGGTAAATCATCGTAAATCAGTTCAATCAAATCGAGCTCATCTCTTTTTTGTAACTGGTTTTTAATTGATGAGATACCATTGATGGCATGTGAAGCAACAGTGGCTGCAAGTAGTAAGGTAGAGAATCCTTTCATCAGTATTTGTATGTGTGCCTTCAGTTACCAGATGACACTTTCTACGAGGAATTCGGCTTATATATACCTATTTCCACAAGTCCCCCTATTATTCCACAAAACTGGGTTTTTTCATTTTTTGCAGTAATAAACTGGTGTTGTGCATACAGCTTGAAGGTATAATTAAACATCGTTACGCAATTGGCCAATGAATCTTGAATATGGTGCAACGGTTGTCATAAACGGGTTTTCGGACCTTCTCCTTTTAAGAATTTCATGTACCATAAACCACGTGTCTAGCGAGATAAACGTTTCGAGGGAATGACAATGGGGGCTTTTCCTCTATTATCCACCGTAAAAAAGCCTTCTAAGGCTGTAAATCCATCCGTTTAGATACCGAATGTTTCGAGGCGATTGCTGCCTGCAATCAGAGCCAATTGCCTACGCATGTGTAGTTTTAGCGTCTCGTAAAAATAACAGGAGTTTGAGAACCCTAAGAAGTAAAAGCTTATTCGCATTCGTTGTATAATTCATTGCCATTACGATGCTTGGCATTTACCACGTAAACTAAAGTCAGCTACAAGAGGACGATGATCACTCATGTAGACTCCATTGTATTTGGAGTGCAACATCCCAAACTGCTCGAGAGTCAAAGAAAGCTTGTCACTTGGATCACTGGAGTCGCTTTCAACTTCATCACAGTTCACTTTATGAGTGATTTTCCTGGTGTACAACGGTGCAAATATGTAATCAATATTTTGGCCTCCAGCACCGAGAACTTCGCCTTCAAATCCAGTGACAGTGGACTTTAAATGCCCAAAGAAGTTGAATGGAGTTGTATGTCGAGCACTGTTAACCAAGTGGGAAGTCAAGGTTTTGTAGGCCTCGCCTTTGGGTTCGTTATTCATGTCACCACACAAGAATGAAGGCCACTTGTTGATTTCCAGCATCTTTTGTACGATCATCTCAGCTGAACCAATTCTTGATTCCTCTCCTACGTGATCCAAATGAGTATTAAAAACATTGATATAGTTCCCTGTCTGCTTGTGCTTTAGAGTCACAAAAGTTAAGATTCGTAAATATTTGGCATCCCAGCCTTCTAGGGACATTCTCTCATGCTTATCGTTCAACCAGATTGTATCCTCGAAAACTGCTTCCCACTCCGAAGGCCTGTACACTATAGGCACAAACTCTCCAATATCTTCACCATCTATACGCCCTTTGGCATAATATACCCATTCGGGATCACTTTTGGGAGAAAACTTGTTTAGTTCATCCAAAATATCAAGCATTTGAAACTTGTACACTTCCTGAAGTGTAACAACAGTGTTGGGTCCAGCATTGAATTTGATCGAATTGGTTATCTTTCTATATCTATCTCCCCATGGTTCTTCACCGGGAACCAATGTATCGTGGCCACCATTTTTTACGTTATGAGAGTAGATTCTGAATCTTAAAGGTTTGATGCTGATCGTACTGAAATCATCATCAATGTCTGCATAATCGACAGAAGGTTTTGTAACAGTCTTGGGCATTGACTTCCCCAACTTGTCTGAGCTCGGAACACCCAATCTTCCATATCCTTGCTTATTCTTGGGGGTTAGGTCAAAGTTGTCTTCATGGTCAATGTCTCCTATTTTACTGGCTTTGTGCTTTGCCAATTCATCCTCGTCACCTTCTTCAAAGTAGATATTCCCACTAGCACCGATTTCTTGGGGGTCCATCTCTTCAATGCCACCGAGAAATCCATGGGGATTGTTGGGGTCTTCGGATTCTTCAGAGGGTTCCGAAGTGTATTTGATTGCACCGTTAGGTCGAACATGGTGATTGTCAGATTTCTGCTGTTCAACTAATGGAGGTTTGTTGGAAGCTCCCTCCTTGGCAGTCTTTACTTTGATGGGCTTTTCTGGCTCTCCTTCTGCTTCTGTAGAGTCCGTCCATCTATCCTCTTCTGCTTCATCCGCCAAGATCTTGGCATCTGCATCCAATTTTTTAGGTGGGTACTGAACTTCTTGATCTAAGTCCACCTCAAGATCTTCAGGACTTTCATAGTCAACTTGGGGCTTTGTTTTCTCTGTTTTGCTACCTTTCTTGAACTCTTGATCCTTTTGTTTCTCCTTGTTAGAACTGACCTTTGAGCTCTTTTCAGCTGGTTTCTCCTCTTTGATCTTGGCATCTTTTGAGTCATTTGAACCTTTTGAGTCCTTTGACTCTTTCAGTTTCTTAGAGTCGTCTGAATCTTTTGAGTCCTTTAAGTTTTTGGCATCTTTCGAGCCCTTAGAATCTTTCGAGTCCTTAGAATCTTTCGAGTCCTTTGCATTCTTTGACATCTTTGACTCCTTCGGTTTCTTTGGGTCTTTCACATCTTTTGAATCATCCGAACCCTCTGGACCGTTTGAATTTGCTTGGGATGCCTTACCAAGCGATTTTCTCAACATATCGAGCTCCTCATCAGAGTCTTGATTTTTTCTAGTAGATTCGTCAACAAGTGCTGCAGGCCCTTTAGATGGCTGGAGTGTCACGAAAGCAAATATAAAGCACGTGAGAAGGATGGAAGCCAATATCAAAAGCCTTATTCTCTTAGTGCTCTGCCGTTTCGTCATGTCTTGTTTCCTGTCTCTACGATTTTCGCGTTCAATTTCAGTGAACTAATTGGGTTTTGATTCAGGTACGAGCCATGGTAAATGTTGCAGCGAAAGGTGCTATGAAAGTGCCCCAACAATCAAGACCGCATACACAAAATGCATTGGATAATGGTACTGACCTGGTGTTTTCTTGCACACGATTGAATTCGGAATGGACCGGACTGAAGCTCATTGTACGTAATGGCATTCAAGTGTAGGCCTTCCTGTCTCTGCCATTGCGAAAAAGATAATTAGAGTATGTTCTGTTTTGAGACACAAACGGAGCCCAAATTTTCAAGGGAGCTAGCTACAGTGTCCTTCGTAGAGTAATTACCATTTTATCTGGTATTGTAGTACTACATATTTTTTTTTCCATTGTAAAGAGGTCCATCTTTAAAGCGTAGTGGTGCCGGCAAGCGTGCGCAACTTAGGTTCGGGGAATCGGAGTTTCGCAGATCATATATCTCCGTAGCAAACACAGTATATGATATCCTTCAAGTGTGCGACCTTGCATCCTTCAAGTTTGGAGGCACACAGGCTCAGCAAGTTTTCCAAAACACAGGTTGTATAGCTAGCTCGTAAGTGTTTGAGTTTTGGACATTCGTCAATGTTTATTTTACAAGTACAGGTTGTATAGTGTAGTGGTTATCACAGTTGGTTTTGATCCAATTAACCCCGGTTCGAATCCGGGTACGACCTGTTTTTTTTTCAATTTCTCTTTTTTATATAAATTCAAATTACGGATATATTAGAATGCTGCAAAGCCTATTTTGGATCAACTAGTTTGGAGGTTTCATTGAAATTATAAAAATCATTGAATTACAATCTTAACTCAATGTGACAAGATTTCATTATAGTGTACATTATTGATAATCATTGAAACTTGTAGCATACCAACAGACTCAACCTGCATGCCCATATCTCATTCACTCATCATAAACACCGTTCTACTCCACCAATTTTAGAAAGGGAACTCATTCCCTTACGAAATTAAGACACCCCTACTCCCAGCATCCCCCAAGAATCTCGTCGACCACATGGACGATGCATGAAGCTGAGCACAATGGCCCTTATCTGATTAATCGTGTTTGTATAACACTTTTGTCCAAATCAGCCAATGTTGCTGGATTACTTGTAGAGTACTGTAACACCGTGGTGACCCTGACCCCTTGGCGAGGATCCAATGCAACCACGAGCTCCCCTATGGGTGTCAGAGAGACACAGCTGTCGTATCGCACAGTATAAAGATTGCTAGTAAATTACAGACAGTGTATTATATATCAGGTCCAAACAAGTGCCTGACGCAAATATTTTGGCTTATGTACCTATTAAGATGGTAACGAATACCCTCTATGAAAATTGCTTCTCTTTTCCATCGAGCACGTAACTGATTCTTGTTTCGCTATTAACCACTCTAATCAGCACTGCATGGGATAAGAAGAGCATTGAGAAAAAAAATTTTCAATTTAGTTAATAGAAGGTAAAAATGTCTGCAGTTATTGGTATTTCATTTGGTAACACATCCTCTAGTATTGCTGTTGCTAATGCTGAAGGTAAAGTGGAAGTTATTGCCAATCCAGATGGTGACAGATCTATCCCATCAACTTTGGCCTACGTTGGAGAAGATGAGTACCATGGCCAACAAGCCAATGCTCACTTGATCAGAAACCATAAAAACACCATTATTAACTTCAGAGACTTCATTGGAAAGAGCTTCGATGAAATTAACCCCGATATAACCAAAAATGGTGCTCCAGCTTTGAAGACTGAAGATGGAAAAGTTGGATTCAAGGTTACCAGAGAGGGTGATAAGGTTGAAACTGTTACCGTTGAAGATGCCACCAAAAGACATTTGAAACAATTACAGAACGCTGCTGAAGATTACTTGGGTAAGAAGGTCGAGGGTGCTGTGATCACCGTCCCATCTGACTTCACCGAAACTCAAAGAGAAGAGTTAATCAAATTGAGTAACGACATTGGCTTAAAGGTCCACCAGTTGATCAACGAACCAAGTAGTGCATTATTGTCACACTTGACTCACAATGACGACGAGTACGCCAAGAACAAGATCTACCTTGTTGCTGACTTCGGTGGTATCAGATCTGATGCTGCCATTGTTGCTGTCAGAGGTGGTATCTTCACTATTTTGAGTACTTTACACGATAAAGAGTTGGGTGGTGACAGATTGGACGAAGCTTTGATGGAATTCTTCGCTAAAGATTTCGAAAAGAAGTACAAAGTCAATCCAAGAAACAACCAAAGATCTTTGGCCAAGTTGAGAAGTGAAAGTATCGTTGTCAAGAAGACCCTCTCCAACGTCCAAACCTCCACTTGTTCTATTGAATCATTGGCTGATGGTATTGACTACCACACATCTATCAACAGATTGAGATATGAATTGACTATCAGACCCACCATCACCAAGATGACTACATTTGTCGAAAAGTTGGTTGAGAAAGCCGGTTTGTTACCATCCGAAATAAATGAGATCTTGTTGGTGGGTGGAAGTTCCAACACCCCAAAATTGTCTAGTGAATTGAGAGGTATTTTCCCTGAATCAACCACCATTGCCTCCCCAGTGTTTGACACCAAAGCCCTTTTACCAAATGAATTGATCTGTAGAGGTGCTGCTCTACAAGCTGCATTGATCGAATCGTTTGATGAAGACGAAGTCAAAGAGAGTTTGCAACCAATTGTTGTGAACACCCAGCACTTAATCAACTCCATCGGTATCAAGGACGCTGAAGGTAAATTCATTCCTATTGTTGTCTACGAAACTGCCTACCCAATCAAGAAATCTCTTGAAGTCTCTAACGGTGACAGTTCCTCTGTGTTGATTGAATTCTACGAAGGTAAAAAGGCCGTCAAGGAAACTGTTATTGAGCCAACCAAAGTGGAGTACAGTGACGACGAAGAAGACTCTGAAGAAGAAGAAGAAGAACCTGAAATCATAAAGGAGGTTGTTGAAGAATGTGGAGAACTCTTGGGTTCTTTGTCATTGAAGGACTTGAAGCCAAACTCCAAGTTGGAAATCATCATCAACATCACTCAAGACGGTAAGTTACACTTGTCTTCGAGAGAATTAAAGGTTGGCTCCATGGCCACCAAAGTCGAATTAGAGTTTAAGTAAGTAGGCACAATATAGTTTAACAAACCGCATTAGCACCCCCATCGGGAAGCACGAAACAGGGTTTACAAACAGGCACAGGTAACACGGATGTGAGAGATTTGCGCCTTGTTTCTACCGAAGGTTCACCCCCAAAGCAACCATAGGCTACGTCAATGGAAATTATCTGTTTACAGGTTGCAATGCCAGGCTCAGCAAAAATGCAAAAAAATATCGAAGTTTTTTTCTCACTTTCCTTGGACACACAGCCTGGGCCTGAAAGAAAACTTCCCATTTCCCCAATTTCGAAATCATAAACATTTATTTACAAGTCGACCACCCGTTGTTTTTTTGTTTTTAAGAGTCCGACTATCAACATACAGAAATGGCTATCTTCAGAAGTAAATCCGGCAGAACCGTCGAGGAATACCACCCTCATGAGAAGGATTATAAAATGCACTCAGCTAACGTGCACGATCCAGTGTTAACAGCAGTTAATGAAGCTCAGCCTTTTGAGCAAGCTGCCGATACAACCTTTGCAAGAAGACCCTCGTACTTGTCACAAGAGAGTGCCGAATTGAAGGATGTTTTCGGACAGCCCATTTCCCACAGTGATATGTCAAACCCCACCAGAAATAGAAATGAGAGGCCTTTGGATACCATCAGAGCCTTTGAATATTCCATCACTGGAGATGCTTCATACAGGGAACAGTTGGAATCCAACCGTTTGGGATGGGGGTTCCATGAGGACTTCCCACACTATAATATGGTTCCTGGTGCCACTGGACAGGGCCAAAGTGAGGTAGCCGGTGGAGCTGAGTACGCTCGTCCCACCATCAACTTTGATCTGCAGCCCATGTATCTGACTCAGAACTATTCAGCTAGTTCCTTGAAGAATGATCTGAAGAAGAAGAAGAAGAGAGGTTTGTTTGGTAAAAAGAAGTAAACCGGTGCCCGAGATGCTATATGAAAAGATCTAAAACCGTGAAATAAATTCTCGTCTACGAGAAATCAGCGATGAATTTATATGAATGAAGGCAGCAAATGTCGTCTAACTGGGAGTGTTTTTGGTAAAAAAATTATGATTATTGTTTGTATTATTTGATGGTTACTTTGTTGTCTACAACGCCCACATTACTTGGAGTATTCTGAGAATGTGTTTTGACGATATTGACCTTTACGTAAGTGAATATAAAGGAGATTTTGTAAGGAAATGCGCCCAACAACAGTACACGTAGTCGACCATGGCTTCGATGCCAGCGTGCCAGTGGGCCTTAACAAAGGCTCGATGTCAATGTGCAAACAAAGTGTTTCAGACAAAAATTCACTCTCCCTCGTACAGGATTAAGGCACCATTTTAAGATGGAAATTTTTCCACTCTGGTAGCGAGAATAGAGATCGAACAAATCAACACCCGAGTTTTCTCTTTTGTATAACTTTTGCTTCCTGCTATAAAAGGCTCTTCGTTATCAAGCTCCTAGGGAACAACATTGCCATCATTAATTAGGTCCAAACCTCAAAACTTATCGGTTCGTCCCTCGTGCAACTATTCATTCTACTCGCAAGAAAAATAATCGAAGATAGTTGTTTTTCAAACTTGGAATCATGGACTCACGACTCCAACAAGCTCCTGCCCAGCCAATGCAGCATCCTCCACCACAACCCCAGCCTCCGCAGGAGGTGCAGCCGCCCCGTCAAATCAGCTTCAACGTTAGTGACCACTATCAAATCTTGGAAGTAGTAGGGGAAGGAGCATATGGGATCGTCTGTTCAGCAATACATAAACCCACCAACCAAAAGGTGGCCATCAAGAAGATTGAGCCGTTCGAACGGTCAATGTTATGTCTCCGGACCTTGAGAGAGTTGAAGCTTTTGAAGCACTTCAACCACGAGAATATCGTCAGCATATTGGCCTTACAAAGACCCATCAGTTATGATCTCTTCAATGAAATCTACTTGATCCAAGAACTCATGGAAACGGATCTTCATCGAGTGATAAGGACCCAGACCTTGACGGATGACCACATCCAATACTTCATCTACCAGACCTTAAGAGCTTTGAAGTGCTTACACTCGGCTAATGTGTTGCACAGAGATTTGAAGCCTCTGAACTTGCTTCTCAATTCCAACTGTGATTTGAAGATCTGTGATTTTGGGTTGGCCCGTAGTATTGCATCCACTGAAGATAACTTTGGATTCATGACCGAGTACGTTGCTACAAGATGGTACAGAGCCCCAGAGATAATGCTTACATTCCAAGAATACACTACTGCCATCGATGTATGGTCTGTAGGGTGTATTTTGGCGGAAATGTTAACGGGAAGGCCATTGTTTCCCGGAAGAGACTACCACAACCAATTGTGGCTAATCATGGAGGTTTTAGGAACCCCCAATATGGAAGACTACTACAACATCAAGCTGAAAAGAGCCCGAGAGTACATCAGGTCCCTCCCATTCTGCAAAAAAGTGCCGTTCCAGAGCTTGTTTGCCGGTGCCTCCAACAGCGTCAACCCATTGGCTTTCGACTTGTTGGAAAAACTATTGATCTTCAATCCCAACAAAAGAATTACGGTGGACGATGCCTTAAAACATCCATACTTGAAGCTCTACCACGATCCAAACGACGAGCCAATTGCAGAGAAAATCCCAGAAGATTTCTTTGATTTCGATCGTAAGAAGGATGAGTTGACCATCAATGATCTTAAAAAGTTATTATACGACGAGATAATGAAGCCCTTATGATTGCCAGCTCCTACTGTAATATACAACTGCAACCAAACTTCCTCTGAAAAATTGCGATCTAAAAAAAAATTTCAGGCTTTTCAACGCGCGTTAACTTCGACCGAAGTTATTTAAAAACACTCTGTAAAACTACGCAAGTATCATGAAGTTATTGTCGTTGTTTTGGTTGATTGGATTCGTGGTTTGCCACAACGTGTTGTTGCCACCCTATGGCAAGCAATGCTTTTTTGAAAACTTGAAGAAAAGCGACGAGTTGGCCATTTCGTTCCAGGTGGGATCAAGAGACCCTCAGAACAGTGATCAATTGAAGGCTAGTTTCTACATCGGCTCTCCCAACGGACAGATATTGATCAAGGAATCAGATGTCGATCATGGTGACGAGTTGGTCAAGGCTACGCAGGATGGAAAATACACCTTTTGTTTTTCCAACGAGAAATCAAACAGGGTGGACATGGACGTCTCGTTCAACGTCCATGGGGTTATCTACATTGATTTCGAGCACCCTGACGACAACACCTTGGACTATGCCATCCAAAGATTGAGTCAATTGACAAGTGATGTCAAAGCCGAACAAGGGTACTTGGTGATCAGAGAAAGAACCCACAGAAACACTGCTGAGTCGACCAACTCTAGAGTCAAGTGGTGGTCTGTGTTCCAAATTCTCATGGTCATTGCCAACTCCTTGTTCCAGATCTACTACTTGAGAAGGTTTTTTGAAGTCAAGCTGGTGGTTTAAAAAGGGGTCCCAACGAGGTATAGTCGTAAATATCTTTAATCAGCCCTCAAATGTACAAACGGAATACACTGAGCTGTAGACGTGCGCCGTGCCAATCGGCTAGAAGCAAGTAGCGAACAAACCGTGACAAGTCCCGTACCGTCCGGCCAGTAGTCGCTCACAAATGGTGGTAGCCGCTAACAGAGTCGTGTGCGTTTCTCGGAGTGTATGGGCTAATGGAATTGTATCTCCATACTTTTCACATTCGGTAATAGTGCTGTTGAGCAGCGACGCCTGCTTGCCGTTTGGTGTCACAACACGCAATTGGCAATATTCCCTTTCTTCCGGCACGTCGGTGCCGCCTACTAGTATTAATGGTCGTACGCTCGGATTTAGGATGTACGGTTTCTTGTTACTGCCTCACATGATTCTGCCTCACATGATTCTGACTCTCGCCTATGTACTCGTGATTTGTAGACCCAAGCCTTTATGAACTCTATCTTCACTCACTCCATTCGTACCCCTACATACTTCCGCTATCAGTGGCCCTACCTTTCCTGAGAGATTTACGGCGAAACTCAACCGAAACAAGCTTAATAAAAATGGTTCCCCTCAAAATGCCCCGTTTGACTTTGCTTTCCGCAGGAGCATAAAAAACATAAATACCACCAGTTTACTGTGAAAAGTTTCCTAAATCTACACAATGTCCAAGTACTTCCCCAGTGTCAAAGAATTGCCTCCAGATCCTTTATTTGGATTGAAAGCTAGATATACTAGTGACTCCCGGTCCGATAAGGTGGACTTGGGAATTGGTGCTTATAGAGATAACAATGGTAAGCCATGGATCTTACCAGCCGTCAAGAAAGCCGAAGCCAAGTTGGTTAGCGATCCAAATTACAATCACGAATACTTGTCGATCGAAGGGTTTGCTGGTTTTGTCAATAGTGCTTCCAAGATCATCTTGGGAGATGACTCGGCTGCAATCAAAGAGAACAGATTAATCAGTCAGCAGAGTTTGAGTGGTACTGGGGCTTTGCATGTTGCAGGAAAGTTCTTGAAAGAATTCTACCACAAATCAGATGCCAAAATCTACTTATCCAAGCCAACTTGGGCCAATCATAACCAGATTTTCCAAACCTTGGGGTTTGAAACTGCTACTTACCCATATTGGGACAGTGATACCAAGTCGTTGGATTTGGATGGGTTTTTGAAAGCCATTGACGATGCTCCAAAGGGATCTATTTTTTTGTTACATGCTTGTGCACATAATCCAACTGGATTGGATCCATCTAAGGAGCAATGGGTCCAGATATTGGACAAATTGGTAGCAAACGATCATTTACCATTGTTCGACAGTGCATATCAAGGTTTTGCCAGTGGTGACTTGGAATTGGACAGTTACTCCATTAGGACTGCCGTCAATTCGAAGAAGTTTTCGGCTCCTATGATAATTTGCCAATCCTTCGCCAAGAACTGTGGTATGTATGGTGAAAGAGTTGGGGCAGTTCATGTTATTCCCAGCGAATCTAACGAAGATTTGAATAGAGCTATCATCTCGCAACTTAAGAAGGTCATTAGATCCGAAATTTCCAACCCTCCTGCTTATGGTGCCAAGGTTGTTGCAACCATCTTAAACGATCCAGAATTATTCAATCAGTGGAAAGATGATTTAACGACTATGAGTTCAAGAATCCAACAAATGAGAATAAAGTTGAGAGACAATTTGGTTGAGTTGCAAACTCCAGGTAATTGGGACCATATCGTCAATCAAACTGGTATGTTCTCTTTCACAGGTTTGAGTCCAGAAATGGTTAAGAGATTGGAGGAGAAACATGCTATTTATTTGGTGAGCAGTGGAAGAGCCTCTGTTGCTGGTTTGAACGAAAACAATGTCAACAAAGTGGCTAAGGCCTTTGATGAAGTTGTAAGATTTTATACGAAGAGTAAACTTTAGGATATGCAGATTTGAATACAAAATTCTTTTTATGAGTTTTACTATAAAGTAGCCCGCTTTGAAATGCAACCACGCGGCCTGTTAGAACCGCATACCAGGTTGCACATCACTAGCCGTGCAAACGCAAAGCTAAATAAGCCAAATCACCACATTTTCAATATGACTCAATTTCGCATCGTTATAAAAGTGAAAAATTGAACATACCAAAGTTTCGAGTCATCTGAAGCAACACACAAAGACATGTCTAGTTTCGGAACGTTATTCAAAGTCACAACCTACGGTGAGTCTCACTGCAAATCGGTCGGTTGTATAGTTGAGGGTGTGCCTCCCGGGTTAGCTTTAACCGAGGACGATATTCAACCACAGTTGACCAGAAGAAGACCTGGTCAAAGTAAGTTGAGTACTCCAAGAAACGAAAAAGATAGAGTAATGATACAAAGTGGTACTGAGTTTGGAAAGACTTTGGGATCACCCATCGGTATGTTGGTTCTTAACGAGGATCAAAGACCACACGATTACGGTGAAATGGATTTCTACCCACGTCCATCTCACGCTGATTGGACTTATATTCAAAAGTACGGAGTAAAAAGCTCGAGTGGTGGAGGCAGATCCTCAGCCAGAGAAACCATTGGCCGTGTTGCAGCTGGTGCTATTGCCGAGAAGCTCTTGCAGGAGATCAACAATGTTGAAATTGTTGCATTCGTGTCCCAAATCGGGGAAAAGTCCATGAATAGAGACTGCAATGACCCTATATTCTTGGAAGCTTTGAACACCGTTACCAAGGAAAGTATTGATGCCACGGGTCCTATCAGATGTCCTGATGAGAATATCAAGGATGAAATGGTCAAAGTCATTGAAAAATATAGAGATGCTAATGACTCTATTGGAGGTGTAGTTACATGTGTGGTAAGAAACTGCCCTATCGGATTAGGAGAGCCTTGTTTCGACAAGTTGGAGGCCCAGTTGGCCCACGCCATGTTATCCATTCCTGCTACTAAGGGTTTTGAAATCGGTAGCGGTTTTGAAGGAGTCAAGGTTCCAGGTTCCAAACACAATGATCCATTTGTCTACGACGAAACCCTCAAGAGATTGAGAACCAAGACCAACAACAGTGGAGGTATTCAGGGTGGTATCTCTAACGGTGAAAACATCTACTTCTCAGTTGCTTTCAAGTCTGCTGCTACTATCAGTCAAGAACAAGAAACTTCTACTTATGAAGGTAAAGATGGTGTTTTAGCTGCGAAAGGTAGACATGATCCAAGTGTAACTCCTAGAGCTGTTCCCATAGTGGAGGCCATGACTGCTTTGGTGTTAATGGATCAACTCATGATTCAAAATAGTAGAAAAAGCACAATGGAGATGTTCAAGAAGGATTAGATTTAACCGTTTTCCGTATATATAGACTTACTGATCAACTTAAATACATAAATTTATTTTTGAGAAGTCGCATTGAAAAGTTCGTTGATATTAGCTTGGTTCTCGAAGACATATAACTCCAGAAATGGATAAAATACAGATAGTGCTACTTAGTATAATCCTAGGATTATCACTAATTATAGTTGTGTACTACTTACAAAACTTCGAACTTAAAAGCTCCAAAAAGAACACATTTTTGATCATTGGATGCAACGGTAGTGGTAAGACCTTATTGTTCAACAAGTTAACTCATAAACCTGTCACGAGCACTGTGTCGTCCATGGATGCCAACTATGGTACCATAAACCTCCCATTGGCCCAACGGGCTATTGGCAAGCCATTCCAGCTTATCGACTACCCAGGATACTTGAAATATGAGAATGTCTTCAGATCATTGGTCTCAGAGATTAACTTGAAAGGAGTAATATTTGTTGTTGATTCGGACATGGCAAGCTTCAACAAACACGTCAATTTGATCTGCCTCAAGTTGTTCAAGATCTTGACAATCACCGAGAGTGTCCCCAATGGAATCGACTTCTTAATAGCAGTTAATAAGAGTGACTTATTCAACTCCTTACCTATTACCAAGATTAAGTGTTTACTAGAAGCAGAAATGACCAAGGTCATTGAAAGCGAATTGAAGAACAACGAGGATGACTTGACTTTCTGGCTTGACTACTTACCTTTCTCTTTTGAAAGGACCAATGGTAACATCGAGTTCAAGAGTGGGAGTGTGTTGAAGGATAAGTTCGTCGACTGGACCAATTGGTTGGACGAAAGGGTTGTTAATCCTTGAAATAGAAAGCATATTTACGTAGGTATACACAAGCAAGTATAATATATCGTCAGTCATTTAGTGTCTATAGAAATAACGACTACTCATTTTTCACCACCAAAGTTATTGGAATCCTGGCTGCTATCCAACGGAAGTTCCCCGGGTTTTGCTGCTGGAACAGAAGGGAAGAAGTTGGGGTTACTTATTTCCTTCACTTTTTTCTCGTTTATCTTCTTGTTGATATAATTTTTCAATCTGATTTTAAATATATCATTGCTTAGTGAAAAGTCTTTGAACTTAAAGTTGGAAATAGCCGTTCCCAATTCCAAGAGCTTTTTTTGGTGAATTTCTCTTTCTTTCTTGAGGCTCTCGTATACGTCTCCGGTCTTTTTATGCTTGTCGTCGTCGTCCTTAGTGGTGGTCGTTGATGAGAAACCAGGAATCTTGTTGAATATAGACGGTTTGTTCTTCTCTATCTTGACATCTAACTCCGCTATCAACTCTTTCAAGTCATTTTGCTCCTTCACGAGACCATCGTATGCGTCGCTGGGGCCATGTGTGGCAAAATTATCGTCTTCCAAATGCAGTAAGCACACATAAAAGAAGTCCACACTGTTGGAGGTAATCAACACGTTCGGAGAAGGCTTGTAGCACACCACGCACGACTTCAGCTGGGCTTCCGCCACCTTCCTCAATTTGTACACATTGGTGAATGGCAAAGACATTGGTCGGCTCACGGGGTCGTTATCTACTTTGACAGCAGCACCTCGAGCAAACCCACACAGATAACAAATCCAATGCGCATGGAAATTTGGCTATGGATCTGCAGTGATCGGAAACGCACCAACATCGAAAACAGCAATACTGACAACTGTCAGGACCTAGCAGCCCACATCTGACACCTACAGTCTCTCCAGCAACTTAACACCGGCAGCACACTACCCGACCGTCTACTGATCTCCACCGACACGTTCCACCGGTTTCAGGCATGAGCTATCACAATTCGCACCCAAATAGGGGACTCCCATCAAAAAATAGCCAACCAGATTAGGAAGTGAGGGCCGACTATCAAAAATAGTGGGAAAAAAAAACAGTGAGAATTTTTCAGGGAAAAAGTGTGTCATTTTTAACCCCTTCGATTACAAATAACAATCTCAAGGAGGATCCATAAGTTTGAATAGTCGTGGTATTCTGTGTCAATCAATCCCATATATTGACCTGTAATTATTCCACCCCACCTTTAAACACATCAAACCATTTTTTGAGTAGGTTTGTTCATCCCTAGACACGTCGTCAAGTTGTATTAAATTCGTTTAACGAGACTCATTTTTTATACATTGAAATATGGCAGACCATCAAGAAGCTGATATCGACTCTATTGTCGATAGATTATTGGAAGTCAGAGGCTCCAGGCCCGGCAAACAAGTGACCTTATTGGAACACGAAATCAGATATTTGTGCACAAAAGCAAGAGAAATATTCATCCAGCAACCGATATTATTGGAGTTGGAAGCACCCATCAAAATCTGTGGTGATATCCACGGTCAATACTATGACTTATTAAGACTATTTGAGTATGGTGGTTTTCCTCCGGAGGCCAACTACTTATTTTTAGGTGATTATGTTGACAGGGGTAAACAGAGTTTGGAAACCATCTGTCTTTTATTGGCTTATAAAATCAAGTATCCAGAGAACTTCTTTATATTGAGAGGTAATCATGAATGTGCTTCCATCAACAGAATCTACGGGTTTTATGACGAATGTAAGAGACGTTATAACATCAAATTATGGAAAACATTTACCGATTGTTTCAACTGTTTGCCCATCGCTGCTATAATCGACGAAAAAATCTTTACCATGCATGGTGGGTTGAGTCCAGACTTGAACACCATGGAACAAATCAGAAGGGTCATGAGACCAACGGATATTCCCGATGTTGGTTTGTTATGTGATTTGTTATGGTCTGACCCCGATAAAGATATAACCGGTTGGTCCGAAAACGATAGAGGTGTATCCTTTACTTTTGGTCCTGATGTTGTTTCAAGATTCTTACAAAAACACGATATGGAATTGATCTGTAGAGCTCATCAGGTTGTTGAAGATGGATACGAATTTTTCTCCAAACGACAATTGGTTACGTTGTTTTCAGCTCCTAACTACTGTGGTGAATTTGACAATGCAGGAGCCATGATGAGTGTTGATGAAAGTTTGTTATGTTCATTCCAGATATTGAAACCTGCTGATAAGCAATCGAAGTATCCTCCACATCCATTGATGGGTGGTGGCCAAAGAAAGCAAAAAAGAGGTTCAAAGTGATAAGTTTAACGACCAGCTAGCCTCCAATGCAATTGAATCAAGCAGTAATAAGAAGACATTATCATCTACCACCACAACTTACAAATGTCCTTAGTAGATACGTTTTGTTGATGTCAAGTTGCCTCATGGCCTGGTGATTACAAGTCTACTAACAACATCCACACCTCACTCTCCTTTTTCCCTCCTCCCCTTCTGATATATGCTTTGTCCACTCCATTGATTGCTAGCCTCCATCTGCCTTCATTTCAAAATCTGTAAATTAATAATGAACTTGTTGATTTGAGATTTACTTTTAACGAAATTAATAAGTTTAGAAGAGAATACTCTACCACATATATTTAGTTTTATCCTTTTTATAGTTATTACAAATCTTGATGTAAGTGTTTCAGTTCCACCCGTAGACCATCTACAACTATCCACAACTCACCACCATCCTGCCCAACTATCTGCTGCCAATGCACCCTACCCTCTTATCAGTTAGCAAAACATCCTTACAATCACACTAAGTACGCGCAGCTGCGAAAAGAAAAACAGTCACAGTCGCACGTGATGCCCTCTTCGGATTTTTTTCCATTCTCACACAAAATTTTCCTAGCCTAACTATAATCTCAAAAGATTTTCAGTTTCCAGAAAGATTTGTTCTACATACTAAAGTAATTCAAGATGGTATGTTCATTGTGAATGCCTAGTGGAACCAATGACCCTGTGTGCACCCGATACTCTGTGATTGTGGAGACGACTCCTTCCTTATGCTTCTTACATCGAGAGGCCCCCATTCCCATGACTCAGTATCTGATCCTTTCCAGCTCCTGTAACCAAAAGAGAGAATGGTTGATACAAATCGAAGAAACCACAAAGAATTTTCAGGTGATTAACAGTGATACCCAACTATCGTCTTCTCGTACCGTCAGAGAGTAACCGAACCTCTCCACTATTGTTCTCCCATATGGGGCAAAATCACCTTCGAATAGAGTTGCCACACAACACTCAGGGAATGTCTACTACAAATGCCGGCCAAGTTACTAACTATTATTTAGGTTTTAGTTCAAGATTTGTTAAACCCTTCTCCAGCCACTGAGGCCCAAAAGCACAAAAAGAAGGCTTTAGTCCAATCTCCAAGATCATACTTCATGGATGTTAAGTGTCAAGGTTGTTTGAACATCACCACTGTCTTCTCCCACGCTCAAACTGCTGTCACCTGTGACAACTGTTCTACTGTCTTGTGTACTCCAACCGGTGGTAAGGCTAAATTAACTGAAGGATGTTCATTTAGAAGAAAATAAATAATTCTTGTATAATTTAATATTAAACCGCATAGAGACGTAATAATGTTCCGTAGTGCCCAATCGAGTGGCTAGTTTTTAGATTCGTAACTTGCTGGAATTGAATGGTCACGGCATCCTTATAATGTTAGCACATTTTAGTAAAAAGTGCACATCTTGCAGATTTCGATACAGATATATGCTTGCCAATTTGGGAAAACATATAAACATCGGATTCTCTCATATATAATTTTTGAAAACCCTCTTTTATGTTCTCCAAGATTGTTCAATGATACCACTACTACTTACGGTATTGTTAGTAGCTCACGCTGTTCTAGCCCTCAATACACAAGCTTTGTACGCTATTACAAAAAACCAAATCTATTTGAAATTGGAGAATGAAGAGTTGGTTGCAATGAACTTCTCCATATCTGGTGACACTGATGTTTACTCATCTGGGTTACAGCCATTAACCAGCCCACCTTCTGGATCTGATTTATTCCTTGTCAAAGATCAGTTGTACGCAATGAATGGCGACGACGGAGGAGATTTAACCCTCGTAAAGTATGCTTCAGATAGTGATTCTTGGGATGACATCAAATTGAACTACACCACATTGACAAGTGCAAAATTTTACAACGATTCCAGTTACTTGACAACTTTCGATTCAGATCAAGTCTATATTTACGGAGGTGTAGACTCCGAGGGCAATGTTTCCAACAGGCTAGTGTCCTTGGATTTGAATTCCTTGTTGGTTTCCAACATTTCTACCACTACTAAACCTGAATCTTTTTATGGAGCCTCCAACTTAGCAGCACCAGACCCTTCAACACAATTATTATTTGGAGGCGAAAGTACAGAAGGATGGTTGAGTATGTTCCAGTTAGCCACTTGGAATTTTCAAAGCGGATGGTCTTTTGAATCGGTTGCAAAAGGAAGTGATGATGTTAACTCTAGAAAAAAGGCACTCGTTCTACCCATTTTCAATAAGTTGAACGGAAATTCCATGGCGGAGGTCATGAACAGTTATAAAGTCACCAAAGTTTTGTTGGTGGGAGGACACCTGGGAGGGGGTTCAGTCGACCCAGAAATCGTGTTTTTGGATATTAGTGAAAACGACTGGAAGTACACAGTTCCTTCTGTGGACAGCTCGGTGTTCAATGTCAACGACTACTTGGGTATTGTTACTGTCTTTGAAAACATTATTACAATAAGCAAAGACAACAAGAGAGATGGGCAGTATCAGATCAACTATTTTGATTTGAGCTTTAAGCTGACTCTGAAGCTTACCGTCCCAGAAGATCCTGAACAAACTAATAAAGAAGCAAAGAAGTCAATTCAACGGAAAGCTATTCTTGGTACTATCCTCCCCGTAAGTGCCATATTGGTTCTTGTGGTGGGAGGATATTTTGTGATGAAAAAACGGAAAGCCCTGCAACTTGAAAAGGAATTAAACGACTTGAATTACCATTTTGAAAATAACTATAAAGTTGATGGTGCCAATAAAAACTTGTTGTTCAATGATTCCCATTCGACTTTGGATGTCAATTCCATAGATTCTTGGGTGAGAAAGAGACAAGAATTCGACAAGAAACAGTTTGGGTGCAGCCAAGAGACATTAACTAAAGAAAATACTGCAGTTGACAATTTCAAAGAAGAAGAATTTGAACTAGACGACGACGACCAATCACTTATTCTGTCACCTCAGCCGTTGAGGACCATCAGTAAGCTAAACAAGCAAGTCGTCAGACTCAAGAAATCTATCAGTTTCAATAATCTTCCATCTCCCGATAGACGATCCAATTTATTGAATGACGATGAGGCTAATATCGAAAACTTATCTCCGGTTAGAACCAGAAATAAACCGAGAGATAACAGTACAATCAGGAGCCCCGTCAAAACAAGATCTAGCACTGACAGTAACAGATTCAAACCCCTGAAAGAACAAAACGTTTTTGACGACTACGAATTCCAGTCCGACGATAATTCCATTGGCGATCTCGATGTTCAAGTGCTAGTTAGCTCAAAGAGGAGATCTACTTTAAAAGTGGTCAACCCAGATGTGGCATCCACACGTCTGAATAGCTTGAGGTACCGAACCCCATCCAACGAATCTGTTAACGACATGTAACGAATATAGAGTATGTATTTGCTTCGGAAATATATGATACCGTAAAATGCAGTCTTTGCATTCAGCCCCATTTCATTATCGAGAAACTTGGAGGTTCCTCACTAATTGAAAAAAATTGTTTAGTCTAGTGTTGGAAACGTTAAGGCCTTAGGATCTAAACTTCATTATGAATATCAATGATGATTATGGTGACAGTAGTTCCGGGTACCAGGATTATGATCCTATGTCTCCCAACAATTCAGCTGCCTATAACCCTCTGACAAATGGGCCTGAAGGTGCAAATGAAATGCCCAACGGATTTAGTGATAAGGGTAACGACCATTTGTCTAGCGAATATCAGTCTGACTCAACAAATAACAACGGATTTGCTCTTCGCCTTGAATCATTGAATCCCGTACTGGAGCACAATTCCTCTGATCTTTACGATAAGAATGGTGATCTACCTTCGGGCACTGACTCCAACTACAATTATGACTATGGCAATGGTGACCAGAATAATGCAACTTTCTCAATCCCAGGAGCATTCAAGGAGAACGACTTCATGGACATTGATAATTCACCTCCTTTCACAATAGAGCTGGATCTTTACTTTGATACCGCAAGTAGTAGCCAAGCCAATCATGTGGATTCCACCACCCGAGAAACGTTGTTCCCGCATAATCAGTACTTTATCCGTCAGTACAAAAACATGAGCCAAGGAGTGCTGCCCAACAACAACGTGTCTCCAAATTCATACGTCGTCAACTCCAATGTCAATACTCCTTTACCCAGTCAAAACCCCCATTTTGATACCCCTAGTTCGATGGTGAACACCAATTATGTCCCCAATGAAAACCAACTCTACGATGATGCTTCTGTGTACTCGTCTTTCATAAACGAAACTGACTCGGTGGAAAACCACTTGAGGAATCCGTCCATTGACAGCCATGTGAATATGCGTTCTAGTAGTATCAGTCAAACGAACCATAGTTCAGGGCCCTTTCCCCCAGTCAACCCTTATACTACCGATTTATCACCATTGACAACAACTACGTCTTTGACCCAATCGGTCTTATCAGTTCATTCGACCCAGCCATCTTTTTTTTCTGCCCACCAATATTTGCCTAGGCAGTCGGTTGATTTGACCATGTCTCACAGGAACTCAGTGGACTTCCTTTCGAAGCATCGTAACTCTATCGAATCTTCCACGTCGGCACAAAGGCAGCCTAGAGCAATCAACAACAGGTATTTGAGTTTCACCAATTCTATCTCGAATTATATTCCCTTCATGGGTGATAAGAACACCCAAAGAACCTCCCCTATTTCGGGGCCACCTTCTCCAATTTCAAACGGTTCTGGATCTGCATTATTCATTAGTCAACAGCCAGCTCCCCGTCAACAGTCTAAACACTTAATAAGGAGTATATTCAAATCCAATCTACAGAACTCTCAGGGATCAACAGATAGTCCTGACTTTAGCAGTAAGGAATCTTCGAATATCGGAGGATTGCCCGACAATATCAACAGTACAGACATCGAAGGAAGCATGGATACTGAGTTCTTAGTTTTAAGTCCTGCCCAAGAAGATAATGACTCGGATGTCTTGGATCCATTACCTAATAATATTAGCTCCAAAAAGGTGAAAAAACCTAAAAGGAGTATTTTCACAAGATTCAAAACTCCGATCAAACAAGAGTCTGCTGATGAGTTCGATTTTGTTAATGATAGCTCGAGCAAGCATAGTGCCAACAACTCTTTTAGCCATGAGTCGGATGATCCTCAGAATGCTGAAGGGTTCCACGGCAATATGTCGAGGACTCCGTCATCTGCCAATACTGTAAGAACAGGCAATAATATCCATTTGGAGACTACAGCATCTAATAGTTCAAATAACCACCATCCAGACTATGCAGCATTGTTTGAAAATGTGGGTAAACGTAAAATGATTGGTAAAAGTTCCACCTTCAAGAGCAAGCTGAGAGTCAAGCAAGAGAAAGAAGATAACGACGTCCTCACTGATAACAACGATAACAGCAAAGCGTTGCTTGAGGGATACGTCACTGATTCCTCCTCTCTAACAGCACACTCTCAATTGACAAATAATCGACTGGAATCGATGCTCAAGTTTGAAGAGGAATACAACCTGGACTACGATGAATTAAAAGAGGAGTCCTTAGATAGCTCAAACAACAATTCAAGTGTTTTGACCAACGCTTCTAAGATGATTTTGGGATCTAAGTTGATGAAACGTAAGCCGGCCAAAAAAGAGCCTGATCTTAAGAATGTGACGTCTAAAGTAATTGCTGATGGCATTGAAGTTGAAGTGGAAATGAAAACTCTAGACTTGCCGAAAGATACACAAGTTTTCCCCATCAGTGTGGTCAATGCCAAGACCAGAACAAGGGGCCGTAAGGAAAACAAAGAAGCTGATTTGAATGATCTGTCCAAGATTTATTTGTGTACATATTGTTCAAGAAGGTTCAAAAGACAGGAGCATTTGAAGAGGCATTTCAGGTCTTTACACACGTTTGACAAACCTTACTCTTGTAATATTTGTCAGAAAAAGTTCAGCAGAACAGACAACTTGAACCAGCATTTGAAAACGCATAAGGAAGAAGAAGAAGCAGCGGCGGCGGCTGCTGCTGCTGCAGCTGCAAATCTCGCTGACCCATGACGTTTTGGACTGGTCAGATTTGGTTAGCTCTGCTGGTATGGCATTTTTATTTCTTCGAGGTTTCATATCCTCGTTCTTTACAGCATAGTTGATAAGTACATAAATTTTCAAATATGAATACATACATTGGGTATTTTGTTTTGTTTTGTCTTATATTCTAGGGGTTTAAGTGATCAGTGAAACGCAAGCTATACATGATTGTGAAATTAGAATTGAATAATGATGGGTAGTACAAACGTTAGCTAGTCAGATGCTAAAGTGATGGAATGTCATTAAGAGTCTGTAATAAGGAGTTCGTTATTTTGTTTTCATTAGATTCAACGATCTTGGCTGGTGAACTGTAATCGCTATAAGGGGAATCGTCTTGTCTTTCAGGAGACTTCAATAAGTCTTCATCTGCAATTCCTCCTTTGCAAATATTCCTTAATCTGTGCTTTCTCATTGCATCAATTCTTGTGAACTCCTTTCCACAAGGGCATTTACAATGTCTAGACTCTAAATGGCCTTTAACATGACGATTTAAATCGTGCTGTCTGACGAATTTTTTGGGGCAGTATGTGCATGAAAAAGGCCTATCACTCAAATGAGTTTGAATATGAGATCTGACGTTATATCTCCTAGTAAACTTTTTACCGCAATCCTTATACGTACACGTATAAGTCTTGTTTATATCTGGGCCCTCAAAGTAGCGGTCAAGCTCACCAGGAGGTAGCAATGACGTTTTCTTTATTCTTTTCTTCGGAGAACATTGCTTGATAGCATTCGTAACATCTTTATTGTTTTTTGCGCTTGGTGATACTATTGGGCTCCACTCCAAGACCATTTTACTTCTAGACGGAGTCATTGGGGTTTGGTGTGGCTTTAATGGTGTCAACTGCGTGATTGTTTCATTAGCATCCACAGTGTCATTATTTCCCAACGGAATATGCCTCAAAGGACTTGAATAATAGTTTGCCTTGAAAGGCGATGAATTCACCGATTGTGGATTTGTGGGAGAAGAGTAGTTAGGCTCCTCAAAATAATTGTCATCTGAAAAGAACTGAGGATTGTAGAAGTAATTCAAGTTACTATCTGGTGAAGAATTTAAGTTTCCATTGTGAACATGAACTGGTGATGATTCTCTTGTGTAGGGATGTGGCGATGGTGATGACTGTTCTGGAGAATCATTGGTTAATCTAGGAGGTGATGGTGGAGGTAAATAAGTATTCGAATTCGTATTGAATGTTTGTTTCTTATTAGGTGAGGGATCTTGAACTGGGATAGGAACATACTTCATCTGGCCATGCTCAGCTTTATTGGAAGAGTCGTTTAAGAGTGGTTCAATATCATCAACATAAACAGGCTCGCTCTGGTTCTGTTCCAATCTACTCAATTCCTGTAAGTATTTGGCTGAATAATTGTTTCCAACTGAAACATTACCTGAACCCCTTTTTGGTTCCGAAACATTGGGGGATGGGGGAAACTTGTATGATTTAGGATTATCATTGGTGACCAAGTAATCATTCGCTTTTTTGGATGATCTGACAATAGCATCCTCCTCCTCTACTAGTGTTTCGATTGGCTTAGAAGAAACTGTCTTCCGTAAAGGCAGTGGATGAGAAGAAGCAGTGGCCATTTTAACTAATTGAACTGGGGATATTGACTTGTTCTCATTTTTAAACTCTAGGGATAGTTCCCTAGTATGGCTGTCGAACCCAAAAATTGCTGTACCACTGATCTTTCTGCTATGTTTTGCTTGATGATAATTGTAAGAGCTACTAGCCGAATGGTGAACCAGCAGACCATCGAGATGTTTGGCACTAGTATTTAGAGGTCCCTCGTTTACGTATCCGGTTGGGACATCCAAATCTTGGATCCCTAGCAATGTTTCATTAAACAAGTCGTCTAATTCGTTGTTGATTCCTTCCAAATAATTATCCATTTCTTGGGGTCTCATCAACTCATTGGAGTTGGGGATATCTGACCAATCTGTAAATTGCTCCATTGTATCTGGGGTGGCAGGTAATGGTGGTGGAACCTTATGAAATTGTTGACAACCAGGGAAAACTTCAGTATTTGCAGCTATAATTGTTGGAAATCGGTTCTTCGAAGAAACTTTGAAAGCAGTAACTGACTCTGATCGGAATATAGACAGATGGTCCTTTAATAGACAAAATCAACGAAAGAATGCTGTATGAATCACACGGATTCTAGGGAAATAAAGAGATTAGTTGTTTTTTCCAATTCACTGGATCAATGCATAGTTTATAGTAGATGCGAAAATTTTTGGATTAAAGAGGTGAAATTACCGGATGTGGTAATTGATAAATATTTGCAACTCATTCGCTTTAGTACTGCCCGCAATCAAACACCTCAAATATTATTAAAGAGTGTAGTTGTCAACATTCATGACATGGTTAATTATGTATAGATGCAGGTATATTATGGTGCTATTTATCTGAAATATTTGTTTCTGAAGCGGGTCCAGTTTAATCAGGACTTACACGATTATCCTGTATTGATACGATTTATCCGCAACCTACTGTATATGGCTGCCAAAACTGGAGATCTGTAGTACTCGGACAGTAATAAATATCTTATTTATCATGCAAGGATAGGACCTTCAAACTATTTGGAATAAATAACAGAGAAAAAGCATCTTATCGTTGGAATGTGGTCAACTGATTTATTGCAACAACAACATCTTTCTTGGGTCTTCGATCAATTCCTTGACAGTCTTCAAGAAAGTAACAGCTTCACGTCCATCCAAAACTCTATGATCGTATGTCAAAGCCAAGTACATCATTGGTCTAGAGACGACTTGACCTTTCACAGTGACTGGTCTTTCCTTGACACCATGTAATCCCAAAACAGCAGTTTGTGGCATGTTAATAATTGGCGTACCGTATAAAGAACCGAAAACACCACCGTTGGAAATGGTGAAAGTACCACCAGTCATATCTTCGATAGTCAATTTACCATCTCTGGCTTTCTTTCCTAAACTGGAGATTTCTTGTTCGATTCCCAAGATGGAGAGAGACTCAGCATTTCTAAGAACTGGAGTAACTAAACCCTTTGGAGTAGCAACAGCAATGGAAATATCAGTGTAGTCTCTGAATACCAAAGTGTCATTGTTCTCCATGGCGGCATTGACAGCTGGAACATCCTTCATGGCCAATGTAGATGCCTTAGCGAAGGCACCCATGAAACCAAATTTAATGCCGGTTTTTTCCAAAAACTCATCCTTGTACAACTTTCTCATTTCCATCAAGGCTGACATGTCAACTTCGTTGAAAGTGGTCAAAGAAGCAGCAGTATTCTGAGATTCCTTCAATCTTTCAGCAATTCTCAATCTCATTCTGTTCATTTTTACTCTTTCTTCGTTTCTAGAGAAAGAAGTGAAAGATGAAGACGAAGTCAGTTCCTTAGATTCAGCCTTCTTTGGAGTTTCCTTCTTTGGAGCAGACTCCTTCTTTGATGGAGACGATTTGGATTCTTCCTTTGGAGCAGAATCTTGCTTTGGAGCTTCCTCCTTCTTTGGAGCTTCTTCTTGCTTTGGAGCTTCTTCCTTCTTTGGAGCAGAAGAACCTTCTGGAGCTGCACCCTCTTCAATCTTCACGATTTCTTGTCCCACTTCAACAGTGTCTTCAGCATTCACCAAGAGCTCGGTGATGGTACCACTGACCGGGGCATTCACTTCAACGTCGATTTTATCTGTTTCAATAGTAGCAATCAACTCATCTTGTTGAACGTAATCACCAACTTCCTTAGCGAATGATGACAAAGTCCCTTCGGTGATGGACTCAGCCATTTCTGGGACCTTCACGGAAGTAGAAGCCAATCTCTTGAAATTTGTTATGGTGTTAATTGGTTGTTGTCTTGAAACAGTGGAAACAGCACCATTGATGATTCTTGGTTGAAAAGAGTGCAAATTTCTGACCACAGTTACCTCAGTTCTGAAGGCCGATCTAGCCATCTGTGGCAACCGGTGGGTTTGAGACTTTAAGTTTCTAGATAACATTGTGATATAGATTCGGTGGTGAATCAACTAGTTGTAGTTAAAATGGTTTTTCTGAAAAATGGAAACCCATCAACCTGAGGAGCAGAAAATGTCGTCCGGATGATGTATCCATTCAAACCTCGGGGATTTTCCATTTTCGCGACATTCTCTCGGATATTTCGTTATTGTAGTGAATATCATTGGCTGGAAGCTCCTGGTTCCTAACAACACCGGGAAAATCTAATATGCTTTAGGTTAAGTGGGTAGGAGTGAACTCCGAAGGTTCCAATTGTGCATGCCATGCTTCCATCGCCGAATCCGAAAAGCAATCCGATTTGGTGCCGGGAAAACTGGCATCATTTCCTAAGGGGCTTTCATACTTTTAGAGGTGCTAAAGGTGCTCCAAAGTAAAGAAGTAACTGATGAAATAGTGGGGTAGCGTAGGTGATGCTCGGACCCGGAGCCACGTTAAAAGTGTAATAGTATAAAAAAGAAAGCCCGACGCGGGACTCGAACCCGCAACCTTGTGATTAAAAGTCACACGCTCTAGCCGATTGAGCTAGCCAGGCGATTTTTGGTGATAAATCGGCCAACTTACTGGTATTCACATATGAGAGCCGCTACCTGTTTGTTGGAGTTCGTTTCGAGCTTCCTGCTACAATTGGGAAACTGGTTAGTTTTTTGAAATGTCGTCTTGTTTCCCGGATATTGACACCCAACTAAACTTTGAATGCATGAGATTCATGTGGATAACAAGCTAATGTAGCTTAGTTATATAACTCTTCGAAGTCTCGACGATTTTCTTGGTTTGGGTTTCCAACTACAGTTTCTATACTCAAAATCATATCCTTGTTCGTATTTCACTAGCCCTGCAATGCAGTATCTTGCTGTCTCCTATACCTCTCACTTAATCCCGATATATCTCCGACAATTGACACTTTGAGAAGTATTACCAATGTTTATGTTTTGCCTATTTTAGGTCTTTGCAAGAAAGAGCCTCTCATCTGCATTTGTGGGCCATTGAACCAGATTTATTCCTGTAACTCCCAAATAGAAGTCAACAAGCCGTGTGAGATCAACCCAAGATGTCTCTCTATCCAAACGGGAAAAAAGATGTTCGAATTGTCAGCGATCTATCAAGATTTGAATTCGAAAGCCCGACTCCTAGAAACAGATCGAGAAATACAACTCCAACTTCACTTGACGAAAAGCCTTCGATTATAGACTTGGATCATGAGTTCAATCCAAACAAAAGCATCAGCAAGCAGCCTTCCTCGTTTTTTGAGCAAACGGTGCCTCCTCCTGACCCTGGGCCCCAGAGAAGCAGAACATTAATAGAGATAGCCGAAGCTAATAATACATTGCCAAAAGCAAGAGACAACAACATTGATTATTCAGACATATATCAGTATTATGAGAAAGGGTCCACTGCATCCTTTGCTGATGACGCTTGGAAGCCTGATTACCCCATCAATAATAAAGGTGGGCATTTCCACAGTGCTATATCATTGGCTAACCCAACAATTTCAGATCTTACTACCTTGAAAACACCGATTACTAACCAAACACCATCCATGATGCCTTCTACAACCTTAACTCAGATGACCAATCCCAATTTCAAAGAAAAAGATCTTCCACCTATCATGGATACAAGTCAATACAATAACCCTAAAAACGGAAACTCAATTCACAAATCAAGTGAAATTAGTAGCTTGTCCTCAAAACAAAGGTTGATGGAAGACCATTTGGTTCGGCTGGTTATGCATAGACCCTTGTTCAAAATACCGGCAAATAATCTCTTAAAAAATGATGATTATTACAAGGAAAAATCCATCACTGTAACTCTCAATTTTGTCCTATACTTCTTCGAGATGATTGTTTCAATAATTGTTGTCACTTTGTCGTCCATCCTACTCGAAAATGATCACAGAATGTCGGACTCTATCTACAGGTTCTTCATAGCAGACTCAGTCATAGGCCTTATAGTCTCAATATTGTTCATTTCAACGATGATTAATTTTGAGAAGAGGAATGGTAGCTTTTATGTTACTGTGGCACTAATATTGTCTTTTGTGTCGTTTATCATTACTATCAGTCATGTACTTCCTGCTGATAACTGTCCTACTTCCTCCACATGTACGTTAAGAAAAGCAAACAGTGCATTTATTATCATTTCCATGTTCTTGTGGTTATGTGACTTAGTACTGTTTTTGACTACATTGTATATATCGAGGATGAACTTGTTGACTGATTTGAACTTCGACTTTGCTGATGGAGGAATCCATTCAGAATTCAATGGATCTTTATCAAGTGGATATAACGAAAAAATGCATCACAATATGTTGGACCCAAAAAGTGGCCAGCCCTTGAAGGAATATTACTTGAATGAGATGGGAGAAATGTATGAGCTAACTGATCAGTTTGACATCAGTGATAAACATAAAATAATAGTATATACGATGTAGACAAAATTTTAACGATTAATGCTGCAAATGGTTGCGAAAATCTCAAACCTTCTTTTGTACTTGGACCTACACAAAAGCCTCTATTCAAGAAATTGAAAGCACCCAGCCAACAATGCCACGCACTTGTTGTAAGCTCTTGATATTATTGATGGTGATACAAGGTATGGTGCTCCAAGAATATCTCCCCCACAGGCATGAATCAAGAGCAAATCTATCGAATACAAATTCCAGAGTAGGCTCAATAAAGTTTATCGTTATACCATTAGATTTGTTATCATCTGATACTTTCCAAGATAGTGGTTTAGATTTTTTGTATGAAGATAGTGTTTTGCTTCCATTTCTGGACAAGGAGATGGTCATCCCAAAAGGTGCCAAAACGTTATTCATATACAATACATCGAATACACTACCTACTCCATCATCGAAGAACTTTGATTTCTCTCGATTCGTCAATGGAAACTTCCCCTTCTACCTCCCTTCTTGCATGAGTCTAACCGATAAATATCTAGTGTTACCGGAGGTGTATATTCAAAAGGCATTGAATACAACTGAAAAGGTTGAAAAAATACTTAGCTCATTGGCCATTGAAGATGGGGTTAACACATCTGATACGACCAATATGCCTATACTTCTGTCTTTTTTGAGCTCTTTCAGACCCCTCATAGTACTTAGTTTCTCAGAAACAACACTCAACTTATTGGATTCAGTGAAGTATCCCATAATGAACGTGAAAAACTATTTACAGCCAAGTCAGTTTATGATTTCAGATTTTTTCGATTCGCTAGCATCGACTTGGATCAATACTTTCAGCCTTGATAGCTTGGTCTCTTCTCCTTTCTGTACCAACAATCATGTGAATTTTACTGAAAGCTACTGTTTGCAAATCCAAGATAAGAAGCCATTGATCCTCCTTCATGTTTTCAAAGAAAATCTCCAAAACCTAGAAAAAGAAACCAAAGAGGAAGCCAATCAAGTTGTTGATGATACTGGCAAAGAGATGATGGTTAGTTCAGAAACAGTTTTTCACCATCCTATCAACATGTCTGGTACCAATAGATCACATCTTCAAGAAGTAAAATCAATCCACAAGAGGAATAGTATGGCCACTAACAACCCAACAACAAATGATTTCCTTGTACCCTTGGCCGTGATCTCGGAAGAGATGCCTCCGTTATCCCCAAGGAGTAAGCTTTTCAGTCAAATGCTATTCTTAGAAAATGAAAAGGGTTATGAAAAACTTGAAAAGAGGTTTTCAATATTCAGTAATGATGCAAATTGTGAAAAGATTAGTTGGTATAATGTATTCCATCACAGCATTTTTGGTAAGCCAAGATTTTGTATACCCACCTGAGCCTTCATTAAACTGGGTCTTCTTGACATGTTTATTTTCAATATACTATCTTACATAGCAAGGCTCAAAGTACCCTCTAAAGACGACTTATTCATGATTTCATATTTATCTAAAGTTAACCCTTTGGTTATTGCCCATATTACCGCCATATCCCGTCCTTTGTTCATATGGATTGTTGAAGCTGGCGGCACTGTTGTTGTTACTTTGATAACCAGGATTACTGTTGGGAGCGTTATTGTAACCTGTTCTCTGATAATTGTTGAAAGCGGTGCCTGGGTTACCAACTATGGTGGAGGTTGGCTGTGTTGGTTCCATGTTCTCCATATAGTAGCTGTTTCTCTTAGGATCCTCGGCTTTGAATGAATTAGTGGAATTGGATTGGAAGGCATTTTGATGGTTTCTGCTTTGATTGGCAAACCCTGAAGAATCTTCATCATAAACAGAATCTTCTTCGTCATAAGGCACAGGCTTGTTTTCATGACCCTTCATAGCACTAGCACCCAATGCCATCAATTCATAATCTTCATGGTTTTGGTTAATGGGTTCACCTGGTTTTGCAGATTTGTTGTCGAATCTTGGTATAAATGATACTCTGTCATCTTTCATTGGTTGGTATCTTGTATCTGGGTTTTGGTATACCAATGCCAACACACAAGTAACAATCGTGAATATCAATAAGAATAACGCAAATACCGCATTAAGAACGAAATACACAACACCCATAATCGATCCCACGATCTGAGGTTGACCAAAAATGTAACTGAAGAACATAAAGAATAAGGCATTAATCGTGTTAATCACACCAATGGTGATGTTGAAAGCATTTGTTCTTTTGTCCATGAAAGGTCTGAAAAAACATAAAGCAACGAGGTAGACCAACTCGATTGCAAATACAATAACAGATTGAACTTTACCTTGCTTTTGAATAACGGCCACAAACAATGACTTAAGGAACACGTAAACTAAGGAAGCAAGGACAAAGTAATAGCAGTCCGCTTTGTACTGGACATACACGAAACCAAACTTGTTCAAGAATGGACCATCACCATAAAGTAGGTAGGCTGGGTTCTTGAATTGCTGTACTGACCGTCTACCTCTCAAAAAGACTCGAGTGGCAGCTTGGAACAACAAAACGAAACAAATCACAAACAAGAAAGCGGCTACAACGGCAGTTGCAACGGAATCTCTCGTGGTCAATTCCCAGAGACACAACACACAAACTTGTGGAAAAGAAACAACCAACAACCTATATAAAGTACCCTTGATTATACTAGACCATTGTTGTCTGTATTCATTGTACTTACCTTCATTCATGAACTTCGATCTGATCGAAATTTCAATAATGGCTTTGAACAACGTCAAACACACAATTGTGATGAAAGCGAAGAATAACAAGAAAATAATTCCTGTCAAGAAAAGATCGGTGATTTCAATTCCAGTTAAGTAAGCCACTCTCTGGATTCCTCTCAACACCAATATTTTATCGGACAACTTGTCCGACTTTTCGTTAGTAGAATACAAGTCAGGATCCAAAGTATCACTCTGACCAAAGTCATCATTGGCTATGGTCAAAGAGAGCCTCTTGAAAAGAGTCAACGGTTGTCCATAGTGTACTTTATTGTACGCATCGCTGAGATACTCAACAGCAGACCTCTTGGCCTTCTGCACGGAGATCGACAAGTACGACGAATCTAAAATATCTGTGGGACTTCCCCCTGTGGCTTGCACATACCAATTTGCAATATTCTGAATAAATCCTATTTTGATGATACCCAAAGACCATTGAAAGTTTTGAGCCCAAGCAGCAGCAATTGGTGGAACCTTGGCCACAGCCATCATAGAGGTAATTGCCAAACTCTGGAAGTAAACAAACAAAGACATGGAATTGGAGGCAATGTGTGCAGCCGTATTGGAATGTCCAATGACCGAAATCACACCTGAAGTAATAACCCCCAAACCTGCAATTGCTGCAATGGGCCAAGAAGCATACTTGGTTTGCACAGTCTTACCATTTGACAAGGTGGCTTCTACACACGCCAAGTTTTTGTGAGTATCGGAGTCGAATAAAACAACTCTGACTCTGGCATCCAAGTCAGGAATCGTGTAGGCCACACCGGGGATTTGTTTTGTAATTGAGCTGGGAATCTGGAAATCGGAATTGATCTCTAAGTGACCGGTCGAAAATGGGCAAATGGTCTCGTAGTTCAAAGAGCAGAAAGACACGTTGTTGTTGAAAGCTGTTATCCCATAGGCTATAAGTTCAATGTTGGCAGTAACATTGGCATCAATGTTGGAAAGAGCTGTCACATCTACAACAGCCGTGTTGTTATCTGGAAAAAACTTCACATTAAATTGGGTTGCAGTGAATTGTGAATTGTCCATGCATGTCAATAATGAGTTTGTTTTCACGTAGTTTTTGGCATACGAAACATTCAAAAGCCATAAAAAGCAGGTCATAAACTGAATCAAGAGCTTCATGGTAGATTATGATTCAAGTAAAATCTCTCTGTAGAAACAGTCGGAAAATCGCGAATACCTGTTGAGCAGATCTCGGTCACTTTATAACTGTTGATGTACCGTTACTGGTTAAGACGACTTTTCAGTACAAGTGGATGAAGATTCTCCTTTCTCAAAACAATACGTTGATTTCGAAAATAGCCAGAGGAACAAAAAACACTGATTCGATCGGTAGTATGATGAGGCCGTTCCAGATCTTCAGAGCTAGAATAAATATACGGCAGAGTGTTTTACTTGTGGACAAGTATTGCAGTGCTGGTATGGGACTGAAGTTAAAGATCAATAAATGATTATTTTAAGAAACTATTTTTATCGAGAAAAATTGGGCGACTTTTGTGTCACAATCTACGACAACAACAATCGTCATGCAGGGGGGCGGCGCGCGACTGCCACCGCGACGCTCCCCGTACAAACGGCCACCAATGGCGATGCGGAAGAGGCTATGTGGCGATGCCAAGATACCAAGACTGGGGCAAGCTTTCTATGTTTTCTATGTATTTGAGTAATCTAAGCTTAGTATGGAATACCATTGGTCAATCTCTGGAACTCGTCGTATCCTTTGGTGTAGTAACTCTCCATGGACTTCTTGATTAAGCCTCTCATATGATGGACTGCATCCTTATCAGATTTGTTAGGAACAAACCTTTGCCTTAATTTCTTGATGGTGGTATCCTTGAAACAAGGTAAGCCACTTTCTAACATTGGGTTGACACATCTAACAATCGTCTCCATGTATGGTCTACAAGCCAAGTACCCCTTTACGCACAACTCTTCAAACCATTTAAATGCTTGTGTTTCGTCACTGCCTCCTAACACCATAACCATTTCATGGGTCAATTTGAAAGGAGCAACCTCAAACTTGACTCCTCCAGGAACGATATCGAAACAGAATCCAAAGTCAATGTGTATCACATGCCCTTGATCATCGTACATGATGTTACCATTGTGACGGTCTTTGAATTGTAAGAGGTACGTGATGATCGAATAGGCCGCTAAGGATTTCACCAAGTTGTTTCTTGCTTGTTGGTACTCGATTGAGTTTTCGGGACCAAACTTCGTAATAAAGTACTCATAAAGACCATTGACTGCCTCTCTTCCCAACATATCTCTGGAGGTAGAGTTGGGCAATACGTCTATTACCCCACATCCAGGTGCTGTAGCAGTAACACGGTTTGGGTACACATATAAGTCCAAACCTGCGTTATTCCATATACTCCTGAAAACAGAGATCAACTGTAAAGCCAATACGTCTTGTCTACAATCATCACCCACCTTGAAAATGGCACTTTGCCATTTCTCAATGGGCAAATAAACCTTCTCTCCATATTCGTCTATGTCCTCGACCTCTTTTCTTATCTTGAAAGTGGCCATGAATGGCGCCTTGGCGTGACTCTGTAACGGCTTACCACTTTTACGGTTGATATCAATCACCACACCATCTGGATTACTTGGCAAGTAAACACCCGGGGCGAGTGCAATCTTGTTCATCTCCTCATCAATCTTAGCTTTCTTCTCTGCTTTGGACTTCTTGATGTAAGGTTTCAATTTACCGGATATGTCAGTGACTTCATTGAAGAAACCAAATTCACTGTGGTAGAATTGGACATCTTCTTCACTAAAAGACGCTACCATTTTATTCTTGACTCTGTCTAAGGTTGGTTTTAAAGCATCTGGTATACTTCCATCGTCATCTTTATAACTGTTTGCCAACATATTCCAAATAATCTGATGGGCAAACAATTGAGACACCTTGGCTGTTTCCACGATGAACCGCTCGACATACCCCTTGGCATCAAACCTCAACGACTGCACGATTTGGGGAACATAAAAGAAAGTCAAGTTCACATCGTGATGTTCCAATGATCTCATTGCGTACTGCAATATGTGTGGATTGTGTCCAAAAGGAGGTAAGAACAATTGGATCGTGTCAATTGGGGATAATGGCTCCCAGAATAATAAATGATGGCTTGGGAAATTCGTACCCACATTGATACCAACTAAATACTGTACTGCACTTGGGTATGGTAAAGCAGGTAAAGGATCTTCGATCAACAATTTCTGCAAAAGCTCATCCAAATTTTTCACCTTATACCTCAAAGCTAAATTGACTGCCAAAATTGGATCTATACTATACGCTTTGGTGATGTTGGCTCCGTTGATTTGATTGGAAATAAATGAGCCTCTCGTATCAGCTGGATCCAAAGGATTCAACCAAACAGATATCCTGGAAATTTCATCGTCAAGGAAGAACATAGCAATAATCTTTTTACTCTCTAAACTTTCCACATTGAACGTATTAAGGTTTGACGTCATTTTTGCAACCTCCTTTAACAACCCTAAATCACTCTTTGTCTTCAACATATTCGACCCAAAAGGATACTTGGCAGTTTGTCTAAACCATGTTAAGGTCCCGTCCAATATCAAAGATGACAAATGCATTTCGCTCCGTGATCCCAACTTGTTGTGATAGTTCACGACATTGAAGGCGAACTTGATCAATTCAAATCTCGTACACCTTGCGTAGGGATGAAGACTTGCAATATTCAAGTTCTTCAAACCAACTTCAACAAATCTGGTGAATATTTTCAACAAATGATCACTCTGGTTCAAAGTGGTTTCAAAGCTTGATGAGAATAGCTGAATAACCTGTAAATGTGGGTCGAACCCTTTAAGAGAAACTTGTGCCTTTTTGTGAATGGTCTTGTAATCAGAAGGTGAATATTCCATCTTGCAGAACTCAGTGGCTGTCAAGTCATTCTTAGTTGAAAAAACTCCCTTTCTTAACAAAATACTTGATTCCCACTTCTTGGCTATTTCCGAAATTAATAAAACGGATAAACTGGATCTGTCCTTCATTACAGCAAACCAGATCCCAATAGCTGCATTCATAATATTGGTCTCGAAGATGATGAAGGGGATCTCAACTAAATATCTAATCAATTCAGCCGTATCATGTTCACAAATCAAAATCAAACCAGCAATGTCGCTCAACAAAGCAAGAACCTCCTCTGGGATAACGTGAATTGACTTGTCCTCTAATTTGTATCTAACGTCGATCACCTTGGACCTGATATCGCTAAACGCATGATCTGTATCTTCTCTTGTTCGTAATGGGATCTTATTCAATAACTCAGACACGAAGTTGGATCTCCATGTCAATTGAGAAACAAAGCTTGGTAAAGAGTTAAAGTTCTTGGACTGGAATCTAGAATTGTTACTGAGTTCCCTATCGTTCGGCAACACAGAGCCAGCCATTTCCAATGCAAATGAGACACCATATTGTACTTCGCTTGATGGTTGAAACTTGTCCAAATCAGAGACATACAATTGGATCAAACTTTTGACGTCGATGTTACTTTTAACCAAAACCAATTTGAGCCAGTGTCTGCACTTTTCACTAAATCTCTTGAAAGTATCGTTTCTCCACTTATACGTATCTGAGAGCAATAAGTGAATACCTGTTCTTTTGGCCCTATAACTGATCGTAGGCTCATACTGATTCTTATCAGCATCTACTACACTATCAAACAACAAGCTCAACAAATCAAAAATGGCAAATAACGACTTCTGGTGGCATAAGGAAGAAGGAACCTTGTTAACAATCAAATCACAGCATTGAATAGCAGCATCTTGCAAGTCTTCAATCCGGTGACAACACAAAGCTAACATTATGGTCAATTGTTCAGCGATACTGTCACTACTGAAATTCTTGTTGGCACCCAAATTGACGAAGTGAATATAATCTTTGACAACTTTGAATGCAACAAAACCGATGTATTTGTCCACTCCACTTGTTTTAATCGATGGGTCCGAGTAATAGTACAAAATTTTAGAGCAATCTCCAGTTTTTACTCTAAAAGATTCCACCAACAAAGCTGCAGACAAGAACATTAATTTTGGATAAGACATGGTTCTGTGAACCTCGAAAATCTCCCCTAAAGAATTACGATGGTCTTTAACGTTGTGGTTGGAAGAACCTCTTCTTAAGACTGTGTTCAAATCCAACGAAGTCTCCGTTCTGTCCCAAGAAAGCTCAGAAGCTAAAGGAGGAGTGTTGTAAGCAATTCTTTCCAAGACTTGGGAATACTCTTTCACATTTTTCGACCCAAGAGAGTAACCATGAACAACCATATTGAACCAGATATTTCTGAATAAATTGATAGTTTTGGTATCTCTTATTTCGAGTGGTTTCTCATCCGCATACACATTAGGAAGCAACTCCGCCAATGGCCTCAAGAAAATTGCAATCTGGTCACCAATCTCGCTAATCTCGTTATGAGATCTGTGATGCTCTAAAACCTGAACATCTCCTCTACCTACAATGGACAGTAAAACCTCATGCAAGTAGGTAGTGAACAAAGAATGCTCAGGTTTAATCTTCTTAGAAAATTCAACTCTCCCATCAATCAAAATATCCAAAAGACGTTGGTTACCACTGTTGAATGCATCTAACGACAATTTGTTTATTAATTTGTTCAAAATAATAAACTCACGTTCTGGCAAACATGGAGCACAAGACACCAATCCTTTCAACAAAATCGGGCCGACAATTGAGTCTAGTCTGGCAGTTTTTTGTGACAAGATAGTGACGGCTAAAGTACTAACGCTTTCGTCATTACATTTTTCAACTATGTGAGTTATAGCTGTAACTGAATTAGAACAAATATGCACATACTCGTTTTCTTCATACTCTTGAGCAGACTCCGATGACTTGCCGTCACGCGGGTTGCCTTGAGAATGGCCATTGAAAGAGCTACCTGAGTTTTCTTGTCTTGAGCGAATAGAAGAAGCACGTCCATTAGTCGAGATGGAAAGGTCCCTTATGGAGGAGATATCGCCCCGGCTGAGAGTAGTGTTTCTTCTGAGAGTACCTCTACTTTGCAAGTTTCCAGTGTCATTGACAAACAAAAGATTTGTTAAGGCGTAAATCGTGGTGACAACAGCATCTTGAGATAAAACCTTACTGGCAAGACCAACATTTCTTGAAGCATTTTCACAGTATTTATAGTCAAATTTGGGGTTAGCAACTAAAGCGGTGAAAGCCCTGGTTAAAGAGGAACCAACAGACTCATCTTTAAACACCAACAAAGATCCCAATTGGATCACAGAAGCACCTAAATCGGGGTCCAACATCACATCATAAATTGATAAACAGTTTTTGAATAGCTTTCTGCAAACTGCTAAATCCATGTTATCAGTAAACATTCCACAACCTATGACTTGCAAAATATGAGACTTCGCCAAATACCCAACCTTCAATCTACTGAATGTTGAATAAACAATAAACGACTCGCCCCTATCCAAAAACTCCATCTTTTGTAAAGCCATATTTGTCAATATCTGGATGATTTGCATATGGTGCTCCTTAACGTCTAAACATTGGTCACCCCTTGAAGCCGAAGCCACATCATCAACTTCATCGGATACTTTGGCCAACAAAAATTCAATCAAGGTCTTATCGTGATTGTTAAGAATCGAGTTGTTGATAGAACACATCAATTTGCTCAATCTTTCAATGAAGAAAACCGGAGAAAACTCAATAATATCATCATTTTCCATCAAGTAGGTCAATTCGTGGTTGTTAGTTGTAAAGATTGAATTTGAATACCCTTCAAGATCATTCAAAAACTCAAAATTGTCCACACATGTATCTAAAGAGTGGAATATTTTGAAAGAAGAAGGTGACTGGATCAATATTTTTGGGTTCTTTGAAAAACTTTCAAGAAATCCCAGCAAAGTAAAGTAGTTTGTATACTCTAAGTTCTTGTTACCAAAAAAAACGGTGATGAACTCGTTGAGAATGTCGATTACCTGATCAAAAAACTGTCCATCGAACATAAAAGCAAGGTTGATAGCAGCTGAAGTCAACTTTTCACTCAAAACAAACCAAGGACTAGGTGTCAAATGTCTTCTCAAGATCAGTTCTTCGAATGCTTGTTCAGGCAATTCCATCAAATACAACTGGATCTTGTCCAACAACATAGCAGCCTGCTTGGGAAATTTCATATCATGAGTGGTGGACTCACACAAGGCAACGAGAATCTCGAATTCCTTCAAACTGATTGCGATCTTGGACAATCCACTAGCTTTCTTGGTTGTTTGGTCGATCAATTGCGTGAAGTTGTCTTCGTGTTGGTCGCTCACAACTTCATTGATGTTTCCAGGAGTATTCTCCACAGACAACTTTGCCAACTTCTTGTAGGCTTCGCCTCTTATTAAGTCCCGAGGAATCCCGTAAAAATCCATGATCTGTTACTTGTTCACCTCAATTCCAAGAATTCCAAAACGTCGATAGTTTTCAAAACTTCAGAAGACAATCAAAAGTCGGGGTTTCTCGCAAGTATCGTAAATGCGACAAATGTATGGTATTGTTTCATCACCACCTATACCTTAGCCACCATAAGCCCAATATTGGTGTTCGGGTACGTTCATTGTGTTGAATGCATTAACGGCTATTCTGTGATGTGTACATTGAGGTTCTAATCAAGCGGTAAAGCGACAATTTTGAGTTTGTTGTAAAAATGTCTCAATCAAAGCTAACTTGTTGAAACAGAGAAGATCTTTGACCGGTCATATTCACCCACTGTTAGTTTGGACTGTGGCAATTCCGCTAAAAAATAGTGTTGGTTGCCTCTATACGTGATCGGTGGAGCATCGGCCAGGAAAATTCATCTCTTGTTCTATAGTCGTAAATTCCACAGGAAGACTTTTGCGGGCATACATCAAGAGGTACTTACTGTGAGGAAGCGTTTGAGTGAAACGTACCCCGAAGACCCGCATGGTCCGGATAGCTCTCAGCCATTCGGCGTAATTGGGACTTTTATAGGATGGGAATTTTTCCATGGTAAGCCCAAGTACATGAAAAAGCTATTTTGAACCACCAAAGGATATCCGTACGTCGCCATCTGTAGGCATAATTAAAAGAAAAAACTTCGACCTACAAGGAGAAATTAAGGTATTAGTTGTATCAAAGAGCTACTATACAAATATTTAGCATGATGCACATAAGACCAATGCAGACCAATTACTATATAAATTATTTACTTCATAAGTCATAAAAGATGCAAATAGAATGTCTTGAGAGATAAGCTTCTATGAGTAAGTCTCAATCAAAGTATCTCTCAAGTCACCAGTGATAGCATCTTGTTGAGCATCTTGTAATTTGAATATAGATTCGACAACAGACAATTCTGGAGCAGTGGTATCTAAACCAGAAACAGCCAACCAGTCATTCACAACCATACCAGCACCCACAACCGCAGAACCTCTATTGATGGTACCAGCAACCAATGGGACTTGTAATAACGAACTCAATTCTTCCAAATCTTGGATGGAAGTTTGAGGATGAACCAAACCACCTTGGTTAGACAAGGAGCAGTAGGAACCCACCAACACATTTCCGGCGATAGTTTGACGGAAAACCTCAACACCTAAAACATCAGCAATCAATTCTTCGGTTTCTCTTTCAACATCTGGGTGAACTAAAGCAACATAGTCATTACAGCAAATTACATTACCTAAAGCAGATAATCTTTCTTCGACTCTCTGGATCTTGACGGAGTCTGGCAACGAGTTTCTCAAATGCATCAACTCTTGGTCGGTGGTTTGGGTAGGAACCAACAAACCACGTCTGTTACCGGCAGTCATTCTACCAACTATTCTTGTACCTGCGATGGTGGTGTGAACAATTGGAACAACGTCACCTAATTCTGCTTCAAAAGCAGAGTAAAAATTCTCGGAGCCACCAACTGCCACAAGGGAGTAAGAGTTGGTCAACTTGGAGAACACACCAACTTCATTAGAGTTTTCAAACTGGGTTCTTGTAGCCATTCTTAGTAATGAGTAATAGTAAAATTTTAACTATTTTTTTTCCTCATCTTATTACAGTATATAAGTCGTGCAGAGACGAGATGCCTGTTTTGGCTGCGCGGCCACCAAATGGGCTCCAGCCTGGAGCTGCTATGGTATGGAAGCATTAAAGGAGTATGTATCATCATCTGAAGAGGAAGATTCATACGACGACACTCAGCTGGTTCTGGTAAGCAAGAAAGAAGCAATTGGCCATCAAGAAATTCTCCAGAGTCTCCATCCATATCTGCAAAGTTACGCTCTCAACCAGAACAATATGACAAGCTTATACCTCAGCATTCCCTGGGCCCCTGTATTCTCTACAGTCAAGAAGTTGAAGACATTGTCACAGCAGGCCCTACGTTTTTTGGAGCTTAACCACAATGAGTTTTATATGAGGTACGACTGGAACGTAGTAGGCGACCCAAATAGCAAACTACTGACGAAAATTGATCCTACGAACAATCATCACATCACCCTTGCCCCCAATCTTACATGCCCTCCGGCCCATGCGTCAAAGTTTCTTGGATCACTCACAAATGGAGTCAAACAAATGACCATTGATCTGAGATTAATAAGACACCAAAATGATGCCACTGTCAACAGATTACAAGCTATAAATGCGATCCTCAATGATAAAATAGGTATAGATGCAAAGTCCAATAAGATAGTGCAGCTACAGTTCGAGCCCAGATTGCAGGTGTTTTCCAGCACTACGTCTCTGTCGATGTTTATTGCGGGAGTCATTGAGAATAGCTCTGAAACTAATCAGTTCTTCTCCCAATTCAACACTCTTGTCAATGATATATGTGGGCTACACGAGATCTCCCTACAGTACAATGACACCGACTTCTCAAAACATATACACCACATCTCTCTAGTCAAGTCTAGCGAACCGGTCATCCTGTCCAAATCAGAATACCGATCTCAGCAAGAGGAATTGAATGCCATCAATCGGTCATTGCAAGCAGAGTTCGACAGTTCCCTCTTGAAAACGATTCCAATTGACTTCAGCTCGATTCAACTCGACGAAATAAATGTGTCCAGAGTCACACATAGCATACAGCTACCTCTTTAATATATATCGGCACTATTCTCTTCCATGCTAGAAACGATGCAATTCCGAGCTCAAAACGGCAATGGAAATGCGTGCGATTGAGGTAATTTTGAACTCACCAGTTGAACCAAGTGCAGCAAGAAACAGAATCAACTACAGCTCCATCATGTCCAAACTGCATCAGAAGAACATCGAAAGGCAATTGATAGAGATCGTAAACAGTAGGAGCAACGAAAATAAATGTGGCGATTGTGGGTCTGCTTATCCCACCTGGGCTTCTTATCAATTAGGAATCTTCTTATGTGGGAGGTGTGCGTCTGTTCATAGACGGGTGTTGCCTAGGAATATGTCGGATGTGAAGTCCTTGACATTGGACAACTGGACTTCTGACCAAATTGATCGCTTGAGACGAATGGGAAACAAGAAAGCTAAAAACAAGTGGAATGCCAAGCGTGAGCCTTTCCCTTACGACGAAGACGATAGCACAGAGATCGAAAATTACATTCGGGCCAAATACGTGGAGGGCAGGTTCCGGGATGACAATAGTCTTGGGGGATACAGTGGGAATTCTGATGATGAACTGCTGGACCAGCCTGGTAGGTCGAGACTGGGTCTGAATCTGAGAAGGAAGCTGAACTCCGCTCGGACAATTCCAAGATTATCCCATCGGAAATTGACAACTTTTGAGTCGAGCCAGTTCACCAGACAAGCTCAGCAGATCATTTCTATGGGCTTCAATGATAAGGATTTGATTAAAGAAGCGTTGATTCTCAGCAATGGTGATATTGATTTCGCTTTGGATATATTGGGTGAAGATTCTCGTGTGAACCCTAACCAAGAAGAGCTTGCCCCTTCCTTGCCAAGGAGACCAAGGAATGCATCTACAACTGCTACTGCTACAGGTACTGGCCCAATTCTGGCAACTAACCCTATGCTTGGCGGTGCACCGACTACAAGCTCGAACGATTGGTGGTCTGGTACTTCCAATGTGCCTGTTAACCAAACTGGCGTAGCAGGGCAACCACAGATTTATCAGTACACTGACCCTGCTACTGGACAAGTATCCTATATTGATTCAAATGGTCAGGAATACTTGGATCCTAGTAATCCACAACATCAACAGCTCTTGATGCAGCAACAGAACCCTCAATTGGTGGCTCAGCAGACCAACAAACAGCAGATAATGTCATTGTATAACACACCTCAAGCAACCCAGCAACGGTCCCAGCTGACTCAACAACCTCAGCAGCCCCAACTGTTTCCACCGCAACAAACTCAGCAGTTCCAGCCCCTACAAACCCAACCGTCTCAGTCACAGCAGGTGCCACAACCATTTCTGGCACAACCAATTCAGCCCCAGCTGTATGCTCAAATGAATGCAATGGGACAGCAAGCCCTTGCTCAGCAGCCAACTGCTTTTGGATTTCAGCAACCTTATGGTCTGCAGCCACCTTATGGACAACAACAACAACAACAATACAGTAATCCACAAACTCAGCTGGGCTACTGGCAGTAGACTTTTGTAGGCTTTTCAATATATGATCAAATAGTTCATTGGCCGAGATTCATTTCGTGTTTGGCCAAGATACTGACAATAGGCGTTTATAGGTTTTTTAATACGAAACCAGAAGTGGCATTGATCTCTCGGCAGTTTTCTGGATACAGACAACAGGCTTTTGCACCTTTCCCGATCCAAAAGGTTTCGTGATGTCTCAGTCTATTTAGGTTGCAATAAATTTAGTAAAAGTGCTCGACTAAAAGTGCAGATCTTCAATATCTTCAAAATACCTCAAGCTTCATATGGGCTCCGTCAATGCCTACTGGCACTTGTCTGGTGGGTATAGAAAAAAATATAATGCCTTCAGCCAGATTCGAACTGACGATCTCCTCATTACTAGTGAGGTGCCTTACCAACTTGGCCATAAAGGCATTTCTCGTAAGTATCATGAAAGTTAGCGAAGTCGTTGCCTCATTTTAACAATATTCATCTATAACTTCACATTCGAGCCTCTAAGAGGCATAGACTTGAGGAGACACATCACATTTCGCAGTCAGGTAGATTGTGTGCTACTTTTGCGTTGCAAAACCGAGACTGAAAATTTTTGGTGTCGATTTTTTTGGCTACGTGGCTTCAACTGACACCTAAGCGACAAGTAGGGCATATAAAAATATCTACAGTTGTAATGCAGGCATTTTACTTGAGCCGTTGTGTAGACTGTCATTTCTGCAATTCGGAAGGATTAATTGCCGCCGATCCCCAACTTGGTTTTCTGCTGTTTTAACAAAAGAGAACAGAGTAATTTTATTTAAATGAATATCTTCTAGAATGATCAAGATTTGTAAAATCTACGACTTTCGTTACTATGATTTAATAATTATAATGAAAGTCAAACAAATGCACTAAAAACCACCTTCCTTTTCTGACGATCAATCTCTGCTACACGTTACCCTGATCAACTTAGCTCCCCGTTAGTGTCGATTTAGGTGTGCTCCCTCCTAACTTAGCTCGATTACTGCAAATTAAATCTGGCCGCAAAAATGTGCTCGCGCGCAACCGAAAAATTCTAGATGGTTCTAGCACGTACCGGATATTCCAGAGACTTCGGGACATTACGAGAAGCAACAATACCACTTTGATGCAGCAAATATAAAACGCCGAAGACCACTCATAAACTCCTCATCAAAATAAGTTTTGTTAACACAATGGATGAAACACAATTTACTGACAATGCATTAAGAATTATCAATAATGCTACTCAATTGGCCAAAGAGAATGCTCATTCACAGTTAGCACCTTTGCACTTTTTGGCTGCAATGGTTCCCACTGACGATGAAAACTCTGTTCCTTATTTGAAAACTTTAATCCAAAAAGCCAGATATGAATGGGGCGACTTTGAACGTTCTGTCAACAGACATTTGGTTAGAATGCCTAGTCAAAATCCCCCACCTGATGATGTAAGACCAAGTTATCAAACTGGTCAAGTGCTTCAGAATGCTGCAAAGATAAAGGCTCAACAGAAAGATAATTACATTGCTCAGGATCACATTTTGTTGGCTTTGTTGGAGGATCTGTCCATCAAGGATATCCTCAAAGAATGTGGTATTAAACCCGATGTGATCAAGACACAAGCAATTGAGTTAAGAGGTAGCCAGAGAATCGATTCGAGGCAGGCCGACTCTTCGTCTTCCTTTGAATTTTTGAACAAATACTGTGAAGATTTGACCGAGAAAGCAAGAGAAGGTAAGATTGACCCAGTTATAGGAAGAGAAGAAGAGATCAGAAGAGTGATACGGGTTTTGGCCAGAAGAACAAAGTCTAACTCGGTCTTGATTGGTGAGGCCGGTGTGGGTAAGACTTCCATTGTTGAAGGTGTAGCCCAGAGAATCATTGACGGTGATGTTCCTAATGTTCTAGCCAATTCGAGATTGTTTGCACTTGATTTGGGTGCATTGACTGCAGGTGCCAAATACAAGGGTGAATTTGAAGAGAGAATCAAAGGGGTTTTGAACGAGATCGAGAAGTCAAATGAAATGATCATTTTGTTCATCGATGAAATTCACATGTTGATGGGTGATGGTAAGCTGGATGCTGCAAATCTTTTGAAACCAATGCTCGCTAGAGGTGCCTTGCATTGTATTGGTGCCACCACATTTGCTGAATACAGGAAGTTCATTGCAAAAGACGGAGCTTTTGAAAGAAGATTCCAAAAAATTGATGTCCCGGCTGCTACTGTCAATGAAACCGTTGCAATTTTGAGAGGTTTACAACCCAAGTACGAAATCCACCATGGTGTTCGTATTTTGGACAGTGCATTAGTAGCCGCTGCTCAATTAGCATCCAGATATTTAACCTACAGAAGTTTACCAGACTCTGCAGTCGACTTAATGGATGAAACAGCTGCAACTGTAGCAGTTGCTAGGGACTCAAAGCCCGAAGAATTGGATAATCTCGAAAGGCAATTGCATTTGGTTGAAGTAGAAATCAACGCTTTGGAAAGAGATAAGGATGCAGATGAGGATTCCAAGGATAGACTTAAACTTGCTCACAGAAAGCAAGAAGAAATCGAAGAGAAGTTGGCTCCTTTAAGAGAGAGATTTCAACAAGAACGTGCTGGTCATGAACAATTGATCGCTGCTAAGCGTAAATTGGATGAATTGGAAATCAAGGCCCAAGATGCCGAAAGAAGACATGATACTGCAACAGCTGCCGATTTAAGATACTTTGCTATTCCAGATGTTGAGAAGCAGATTCAAGCTTTGGAAGTTCAAGTCCAAGAAGAAGAAAAGAGTTTAGGTGCTGAAAGCTTATTAAGAAATGTTGTTGGTACTGAGCAAGTTGCCGAAACTGCTGCCAGATTGACTGGTATTCCAGTGACCAAATTGACCCAGGCCGAAAACTCCAAGCTCATCAACATGGAAAAGGAATTGAGCTCTGCAGTTGTTGGTCAGAGTGAAGCAGTCAAGGCTGTGTCCAATGCCATCAGGTTACAAAGATCTGGGTTAGCCAATCCTAATCAACCAGCTTCTTTTATGTTCTTGGGATTGTCAGGTTCTGGTAAAACTGAATTAGCCAAGAAAGTTGCCGGGTTCTTGTTTGCCGACGAAAGGGCCATGATAAGAATCGATTGCTCAGAATTAGGAGACAAGTGGTCTGCATCAAAACTATTAGGAGCTGCTCCAGGTTATGTGGGATACGAAGAAGGTGGAATTTTGACCGAGCCATTGTTGCGTCGTCCATATTCGGTGATCTTATTTGATGAAGTCGAAAAGGCAGCACCAGAAGTGTTGACTGTTTTGTTGCAAATGTTGGACGATGGAAGAATAACTTCATCACAGGGTAAATTGGTGAATTGTTCCAACGCTATTGTTATCATGACATCCAACTTAGGAGCAGAGTACATCAATGCTGCTAAAGGATCTAAGATAACTGAAGAGACTAAGGAATTGGTGATGAATGCGGTCAGAAGCCATTTCAGGCCCGAATTCTTGAACAGAATATCCAGTACCGTGATCTTCAACAGATTATCCAAGAAGGCTATTGCTAAGATTGTTAGAATCAGGTTGAAGGAGATTCAAGAAAGATTTGCTGCTAACAGCAAACAATTGACCTTGGACATCGACGATGCTGCTTTAGAATACTTGTGCCAAAACGGTTACTCTTCCGATCTCGGAGCAAGACCCTTGAACAGATTGATCCAACAAGAAATTTTGAACCGCTTGGCTATCTTCTTATTAAAGGGACAAATCCGGGACAAAGAGGTTGCCAGAATCAGATTGGGACAAAAGGGATTAGAGATCTTACCCAACCACGACGCTGAAGACGTCGAGATGGCCGATGTTGACGTCGAAGAATGGGAGGACAGTGACGATCAAGACGATGAAATCGAATCGACTCCCGTAGACTAAATCAAAATTTAAATAACTACTTGTCTATAGCATTAATGTAATTATTCACAGATTCCGAATTGAGTAGTATGTGAGGCTTTCACTACATCATTTTAGATATTCGAATACCTTCACCTAAGCAGTATTTATCAAACAAAGATGCCCATGTTTCTCCAGTCATTAGCACCTTCGGACTTGCTCTTCCCAATCACGTTGGTGGCGTGAGTTTCGGAAGGGGGGTAGAGTGTGAAAGGTGTGCGTTCGCATTTAATGATTTTGAGTGAAATCATATGCATAGGCGAAAATCGAATCATTGCAGAAATATTTATATCTCCAAAAATCTGCAAATGTTGAAAAGTCTTCAAAATCCTTGGTACAAGAACCATGTTGGAAATTGAAGTTCAAGACCACCATTTAGGTCCATTAATTGCATTGGCCGATGGGTTTGTTGGTGAAGTAGACCCTGAAACTATTAGAGACAAAGTTTCCCCAGACTTTCCTCAAGAAAAATTGGAGGAGTACTGTAAACTAATTCCCAGTAGAATTCCCGATTTCCGAACGGAAGTCAGAGACAAAGTCAACAATAGTGGAATTGATGCCAGCAGAACCATGGTGGTGGTTATGGCTTTGTTGTCTTCGAGAATCGCTGCTCCAGTATTGACAGGTTCAATGACTTTGGTAACGGAGATGACACCTGAACAGAAGCAAGCGGTTTTGAGCAGATGGAGAGACTCTTCTCTCCCAGCCTTGAGACAACTTTACAAGAGTCTTTACGCTTTGTGTTTATCCACATACCAATTAGTCGCTGGTGAATTGCATAATTTGGCAATTGGGCATCCAGGCCGTGAGATACGTGCCCAGTTATATGAGGAACAAAAGATCGATTACTTCGAATACCAAATGATTGGGAGAGTCAAGTCCGATGGTGCTGAGCTTTACATGCCTGATATAGATGTTTTGGTCGTTGGGAGTGGTGCCGGTGCCGGTGTCGTGGCCCACACGTTACAAGCAGATGGTTATAATTGCTTGGTATTGGAGAAGGGAACGTACTATCCGTTTGATAAGTATGCTTTCACGGATTCGGAAGGTCTTAAGAATTTGTATGAAAGCAAAGGTGTTCTCACAAGTACGACTCAAGATATCTTCGTTCTTGCCGGTTCCAATTTTGGAGGTGGAACCACCGTCAACTGGTCTGCTTGTCTCAAAACACCATTCAAGGTTCGTAAGGAGTGGTATGACGATTACGGAGTTGACTTTGCCGCCTCTGAAGAGTATGATAAGTGTATGGATTACGTGTTCAAACAAATGGGAGCTAGCGCAGACAACATCGTTCATTCTCGGTCAAACCAGGCTATCATCAACAGTACTGAAACATTGGGATACCACTCCCTTGCTATTATGCAAAATTCTGGTTCCCATAAGAATCATGACTGTGGATTTTGTTATCTCGGCTGCAAGTATGGCATCAAACAAGGAAGTCAAGCTTGCTGGCTTAGAGATGCTGCTGAACATGGCTGTAAATTCCTTGACCAAGTCAGAGTCATCAAAATCCTTCACCACAAAGGGAAAGCGGATGCTGTCCTCTGCCTTGACAAGAAGACAGGTTTCAAATTCAAGATAACAGGACCAAAAAAGATCGTTGTGAGTGGTGGTTCTTTGAACACCCCATTAGTGTTGAAAGATTCAGGATTCAAAAACAAGCATATCGGAAAAAACTTGAAATTGCACCCAGTTACTTGTTTGATTGGATATCACCCCAAAGATGTTCATACCGAACCATACAACCACCCTATTATGACGGCCGTAAGCACACAGGTCGCTGACTTAGATGGGAAGGATCATGGTCCAAGAATTGAAACTATTCTACATGCTCCCTTTATTGAAGCTTCATTTACGCCTTGGGAGAGCAGCAATCAAGTCAGAACCGACTTATTGAGATACGATCAAACTTCCGCCATGTTGATAATTACCAGAGATAAAGGAAGTGGAAGGGTATATAGTGACCCAAGACGACCTGAAAATGTTTTGATTGATTACACTGTCAGCAAATTTGACTCTAATGCTCTTTTGGAGGGATTCTTGGTTGCAGCTGATATGTTATACATGGATGGAGTAATTGAGATTGTATCTAGTCAAGCTTGGACCCCCAGATTCCAGACAGGAAGGCCCAAACACGAAAGAAGCATCAATGATAAAGACTACGTTGAATGGCGTGAAAAAGTGAAAAAAATTGGCCATTCCTCATATGGACCTTCATATGGTAGTGCTCATCAAATGAGTTCTTGTAGAATGTCAGGAAAGGGACCAAAATACGGAGCTGTTGATGTAAAGGGAAGATTGTTCGAGTGTAAAAACGTTTATGTGGCTGATGCCAGCGTATTCCCAACTGCTAGTGGAGCCAACCCAATGGTTTCCACCATGGCTGTGGCCAGACATATTGCCTTGGACTTGATCTCTGACTTGAAACAACAACACAAGCTTTGATTGAAGATGCAGTAAATGTATTATTGTTTATGTAGGTAATTGATGTTCGAAACTATTTAGTCTTGTAGATCATACTTTGACAAGACAAGAAGTATGTGAGAGTGTTTGGATGCTTTTCGGTATCGTCATTGAAATGACCAGCAAATCCAATAGGTCCCTTGTCACACTCGGAGCAGATCAAGAGTCTCTCTATGTCAAACACCTTACCATCTATCTTGAAATCTGTGTACTTTTCTAGTGGTCTTGATACTCCTATGTTATCGAATTCCCACATATCTCCTACTCTAAAGAAATCAATGGCTTTAGAAGTTTCCTCAATATTTACCATTTTGGGAGCCCTCTCTATTTGCACAACGGATTTCTTCAACGACTCTGTGTAAGGAATCACGCTAGTGGTACAGTTGGGAAACGGACACCTTACTGATCCTGCAATATCTCTTGCATGTTCGAAATTCATAGTTAGAAGACGTTTAATAGGAATATTTTTCAGCTGCGGAAAGACCCAAGAAGAATGTCAAATTAATACTAATTATAATCTAGAGGAAGGTCTAATGTCTTGCACAATGAGCTGAGACAAGTAGGGATACATTGAAGCAAAACCTGCAGCATTGGCAGAAGAAGCAGACCCTTTCTTAACTCTCATCGCAATTCCCTGTGAAATCACAGACAATCGAGTCAAGCCGAATACGAAACCCACCTGCCACTTTTGCACTGGGTGGTTTGATGGATCGTTCGGGTCCCAAGGAGCTCCTAATTTTCTCTGGTAAAGTTTTAATTTATCCTGTATCAATTGTAGAGAAGCTGGATCCTCCTTTCCAATGCTAGTCTTGGCCGGAGAGAAGAAAAGTTGGTTCAATGCTTTGGGAATTTGGAAAGGTTGCAAGAAGTTGGCCAAATCAAATAACGGATGGCCAAATGTACAAAGTTCCCAATCTAAAACAGCTATTACTTTACTAAATTGCTTATCGAATAGGAAGTTGTCAATCTTGCAGTCACCATGGATCAAGGTCCTTTTCACGGGGTCTCTGGGAGCGTTTTTCAAAATGTAGTTGGTGATGTCATTGAAATCTGGGATCGGGTCAACCGTTTCACTTTGTTTCTTGGATACACCAGCCAAGGTCTTCATTTGTCTTTCAAAGTAAGAAGCAGAGGAGCCAGCCCCCGACTTGGGCTTCTTGAACTGGGGAAAGTGTTTTTCAGGTAACAATTCAATCAACTTGTCAGCATCTAAAGAGTGAATCGCACTGATGGTATCCATGATAGAATCCCATAACTTGTCCTTTATCTCATTGGTCAAGTTTGGCATTTCCGGGCTTTTGATCAGGCTCCCTTCGACAAATTCCATGACATAAAACACATAACCAATAACAGATTCATCTTCACACAAAAAGTAAGTGTCTGGCACTGGGACATACTTCGAGGAAGTTTGGTTCAATTTGTTGATACCATTAATAATGAAGAACTCTCTTTCAATTGCATGGGCCGACTTGGACACAAGCTTGTCGTTCGGGAAAGGCTTTCTTCTTAACACAGACAATTTGTTGTTGGAATCAATTATTAAGTATGTGGGGTTGGACTGGCCAAATACAAACTGTTTGATAGTCAAAGGACCTTGCCATGATGGATAGTTGACTCCAAGCGACACCGACTTGTTGGATCTGATTGCAGAATCACTTGTCAAGAACCGGGTAAAATTTTCTGTGTCGAATTGTCCTCTAATGTCAGTCACAGTCTTTTCAATGTCTTTATTCATTATAGTCGATTGAAAAATAAACCTAAATTTGAGCCTGAATTAAAATTCTTATGCCAGCCAAATCCCCACATTTTATGAGATTCAAGAAGCGAGGGCCGTGGATGCAAAAACACCTATTTCGTTCGTATTTTCAGATCAACATGACGATGCTTGCATGCTAGTACTATCTATCGGGTCGCCTAGAAGGTACAGACGATAGCCCAGTGCCTGAAAAGAATTCTAAAGGGTTTACCCAGTATCTTGCTTTGTTAAAATCTATTTGTAGTAGTTTATATTCGTAAATCATTAAATAACATTAAGTGTGGTACCTGAGTTAGATGTTCAAGGAGTAGTAGTTATAGATACCCGTTTCACAAAATTTTTCGGGCCATACATCCTCTTCACAAGAATTATTCAAATACTTTTTATGCTTGCAACTTTGGAGGTGTTGGAATCCAACAGAGCAATTGATCTTTTTACCAACATACTTCAAAAATCTTGGTCTTGAGTTCTTAGTGATGATCTTTTCTCCGGTATTCAAATCATAGTAAGTAAGATTCAAGTTCAATATCTTTCCAAATTGCCTGATTTGCTTGTACTGATCATCAGATTCATCTAGTCTATAAATCCAAGCTCTTCTTCCGTTGTTATCGTGGAATCTCCATACGAGTGAATCTCTTCTAATGAACTGACCATCATTGTTAGTCAAATCCTTGAGAGTTTGGGATTCACACTCTATGGAAATCAAATGAGGGATACTGATCAACTGTAAGATCTGGGACTTATTCAATTTGCAGCCTGTCAAATCTATGTTCAAAAGACTAGGAGTATTGAGGATAAACTCGTATAGGAATTCGAAATTAATGGTGGAGAAGGCTAGGGATAATGTTGTCAAATACTTGAACTTCATGTTGATCAAAGTCAAGATCTTTTCGTTGATCGGAAGACCCTTTAAATTGAGATACTGTAAATTGGAAGCATTCATATGTTTTAAAGTGAAGAACAAATAGTTGGAGTTTAATGGAGTAACAACATTAGAGTCAACAGACAAATTGAGCCATTTCAACTGGTTGTTTGAAACCGAAGGATGGTTAACTAGGAAGTTGATCAAGTCCCTTGTAGTCAACTTGGAGCACCTCGATAAAGATAAATGACTTAAATTGCATGTATTCGGCAAATAGTTCAACAAAACGTTTGAATTGATCGATGTGTGTGTCAAATCCAATCTTCTTAAGTTTATTAATTTTGGTAAGATCTTTTCGAATATATCAATAGATAGATTGGAACAATCGTGGAAGGACACTTTGAACAACTTCTTCAAAGGCTTTTCGATTCTTAAGCCCTGGAATGCTTGATAAAAAGCTTTAGACGATGCCCCACAGAAATCCAAGCTTTGTAAGTTAGGCAACTCATTAAACAAGTAACTCAAAACATCTACGTTCATGTCATCTTGAATATTTTCACTGGCCAAAAACTCTATTAAGTTGGGGGTTTTGGTCAAAGCCGTTAAGATGGTTCTGGAAGTGACCATTTGGATCTCCTGGTTCATTTTCCCAGTTCTTCCCAAGCCAATAGACGTGAATGTTTCAAAATCAATGAACTGAACATATTTGCCCAAATTGGAGTTGTTCTCTAAGTTCATCAAGAATTTATGGAAGGAATGAGGCCGGTTGAAAACGGCATATTTGTAAAGATACTTGACACTTAGCAAGTGGAACAACTTGGACACCAAGCACAACTTTGTGAAACTCTCCAAAAGCTTGTTGATCGAATCAAAGTTCTCGGAGTCGAAGTAAACGAAACCTATGATCTTCATCAAGATTTCCAACGGGAGGTCACTGATGCTAGTTAACCTACGATCTTCAACACGGACATCCCGGAGCAAGGCCTTGGAGATGGTCTGGTTGTATGACTCAAGCGAAGTTATGGGAGACAATAATACCGGGGAGTCATTGCTGAAACCATCGGAACCTGAGCCTTGAGGGGAGAGAAGCACCCCGTCGAGGTTGGAGATTTCATTTGAAAAGGAGAAATCTTCAGGCTGAATAGACTCAGAGCACAGTTGTGGCTGGAGTGATAAGTGTTGTTGATCGTAGTCTTTTTTTGTGACGGTGGATATGAATTTCCTGAACATATAAACTTAACCAGATTACAGGAAAAAATATACTTTAAAAATCTTTTAGATGACAATAAGTAGCCGTATCAGAAAAAAGAAATAAATAACTAACGAGTTAATATGAGATTCAGCTACGAATGAGCTGAGCAGAATTGTAGTAATAAAATGATCTAAGCAAAATCTTCACCGTTCGATTACAACTGGGAAATGCTTGGTCTTATATATGTTGAATTTCGGGATGATCCCTCATCGCGAAACTGCTAGCGGTCCCCACTGATCCCCCCAAAATTGTGGAAGTGCAACGGATGACGAGGAGCGGGACCATCGGACAGGAGTTTGGAGGTTGGGTTTGAGAGTAGACAAATTGATAGAGGGTATCTAGAAGGTGCTAGGTATACGTTGAAGGTTCACAGCTCTCAAACACCGTATCGAAGAGCGCCGAGTCTCGGAGAACCGTAATATTTGCAATCGTTTGTTTGTATGGTTTTTTTTGCGACAAAATGCCACTTATGTTTCTGTTCGCCCGTGATTGGATGCTTCAGAATTATTGTTATAGGAATCCGAAGTGCCATTATTTGCTGGAGCTCACATAGTTTGTAATGTTTATGATTCATTGGCTATAGATAGTTATCTCTCAGTTATCTCTCAGACTTTACGTCATTGTGTCTGGTCGGGTCCGATTAAAGTAACGGTTCAGAAGTAATGTTTCGGCAGCAACTCGCCAGCGACCGCCGGCTGTGGCTTCCCCGTTCCCAGCCCAGAGCGCCCCATCACGGCCCCGGCCCCACCATCCCCACAAAAATGTCAGAAGAAAAGCACATTGGGCGCACACGACTCAAAATGACTCTTCAATCACAGCGACTCAAAATCTCATAGCCAGTTATCCCAACATGTCGTCTTTCATGAGTGAAGACGATGTCGTGTCCGAGTTTGAAAGGTTGGAGTCTAGTTTGCCAGAGGCGTTGAAAAGGTCTTCTAGTTCCTTGATCGATTTGCTCCAAAACAATGAAAGCATTTCGGTACCTTCTTCCAGAGCCCCCAGAGAGTCAATGAAAGACAAGCTTTATCAAAAGCTTAGTGCTGGAAGAGAGTCATCTCCCGTACCACTTCCAAAGCCCGACTTTAATGATGATATTCATAAACCAGCGATGAATTCCCAACAGTCTTCAACTGGAGTACTTTGGGTTACTGAACGTGCAAATGAGTACGGATTTGGCCAGTCAGATGAAGAAGACAAAAAATGGGCCAATTTGGGCCAGGGTGCACCGGAACACGGTGACACTATTCCTGGGTCTTTCAAGAGGCCTACTTCTATTCCTATTCCAGACAAGTCTAAGGAATATGCTCCAACTGCTGGTATCAAGCCATTAAGAGAAGCAGTTGCCAAATATTACAATGAAACATACAGGCTCACAAAGCAATCCAAATATACCTGGAAAAATGTTTGTATCGTTCCTGGAGGTAGAGCTGGGCTCACAAGAATAGCTTCGATCATTAAGGACTGTTATCTTTCATTCTTTTTGCCTGATTATACTGCTTACGCCGAGATGTTATCTTTGTTTAAAAATTTCAGTCCCATTCCTGTTCCATTAAATGAACAAGACAACTACAATTTCCATTTGAGTATGATAAAAGATGAATTGAGACGTGGTGTGAGTGCTTTGTTGACTTCGAACCCAAGAAACCCTACTGGTAAATGCTTGACCAGGCATCAACTTCATCAGTTACACAAATTGTGCAGGGAGAAATGTTTGTTGATCATGGACGAGTTTTACTCACACTACTACTACGACGATAACTGCTCAGGCTCTTCTATCAGTTCTGCCGAGTTTATTGACGATGTCAACAAGGACCCAGTATTGATTTTGAATGGGCTAACAAAAGCTTTTAGATTACCTGGCTGGAGAACATGTTGGATTCTTGGTCCTGAAGATTACATCAGTGCTTTGAGTTCTGCTGGTTCATTTTTGGATGGAGGTTCGAATAGCCCCTTTCAGTATGCAGCTATCGACTTCTTGGAGCCTTTAAAGGTGAAAAATGAAATGAAAGCTTTACAGATGCATTTTAAAATGAAGAGAGACTACATTTTGACAAGATTGACAAGAATGGGGTTCAATTTCAATGATGCCAATATTCCCAATTCCACCTTCTACTTGTGGTTGAACTTATCTCACTTGCCGAAGAAATTATCCAACTGTCTTGGGTTTTTCCATGAATGTTTACACGAAAAGGTTATTGTCGTTCCTGGATTCTTCTTCTTGATAAACCCTCAAAACTTATCTCACTTAGAAGACGTTATCTGGTATAACTATGTTAGAATCAGTTACGGCCCTGAACTTCATTACTTGGAATTGGGAATGGATGGTATTGAAAGAATCTTAAATCGGTTCAACTGTTTGCCATATGATATTTAATTAAGTTTTGGTAGCGACTGGTCCAGAAGAACCCTTACGACATTCAGTGTGTAGCTTTGTCACGGGACTTATTTATTAATTCTCGTAAGTTACGAGCGTGCATGAGTGGTAATAACATTTTGTTATTTTGCAACTTTGTCTACACTAACTAATACACGTTACTTGCTTTTTCTCTTTGGTAGCACCAAGTTATGTGTCACTGTACTTGCTTAATCGTCCTTGCAAGCTCATGAATAGCTCGAAATTAGCTCGATAAATAGTAGTTTCGACTTAACCGTTTTCAATTAACAGCTAAGTTTTTTCTGGGACCGCAACCATCGATATTTCCGCTTTCAGAGTAAACCATTGAAGATTAGTTTTATTCACTGATTCTCTACAAGTGAGTCTCTCTATACCTTACGAGTAGAAATATCCATGATGTTTCAAAAGACACTCGGTGCATTGTTTTCTACAAGCTTCCAAGTAACGTTGTCGTTACGATCGATTATTCTATCGATGTTATTGATTCTTATCACAGCAGGATTTTTATTCAGATACAAGTACCTTGCAAAATTCACCAAAAATCCCGAGCCAAAAGCTATCAACAATGAATTCAAGAAGGATGAAATTGTTGACTCAATCAACAAGAAGAAAAGAAAGAACTGGAATACCAGCTCTAATTATCTAGATGAATTTTTGAGTGCCATCAAGATCTTTGGATATCTCGAAAGGCCTGTTTTTCACGAATTGACCAAGAATATGACCACCCAGAAACTTAGTTGGGACGAGTTGTTGTACCTTGATGAGAAGTTGGGTTTTCTGATAGTTGTGGATGGAAGTGTCCAAATATTCATCAAAATGACAGAAAACCGTAACTCGAGCTTCCAACATTTGAAAGATCTAGACATCGATCTACACGATACCTTGGTAATCGGGAATCAGAAGTACCAGTTACTCAATGAGATCAAAAGCGGTGTTCCCTTGTCGACATTGAACAGTACACTAGATTTATTCAAGTCTTCGGCAGACAATGCATTTGATGATGGCTTTCCAGTTCCGCCCTCAGCGTCATCCTCTCCTTCATCATCCTTGAATCTTAACATTCTGGAGAACAAACCCACAGTAGGAGATGCTAGTGACTCTAAAGATCCAAAAGATGCTTCACCTTCTCCCGAGTTTGTGCCCCTGTATCCAGAAATCATTGTCAAACCCAAATCGCTGAAGAAGGACAAAAGAGGTGCAACAATTGCAATCATTCCGGCCCTGGCCTTTCAAAGAATACAATACAAGTATCCCAAAGCCACCGCCCATATAGTCACAATGGTCACAAACAGATTGTTCAAGGTGACCATGAACACCATTCACAACTACTTGGGGTTATCGGATGAGATCATCGATAGTGAGATTCAATTGAATGCCTCAATTGATTCTTCTTTACCAAAGTACTTAAGGAACATATTAGTGGAAAAGTATACCGGTAAAAAGAGTGCATTGTTGAACAGCCAGCAGATCCAGTCATCGTCTTCCTCATTGGAGAAATTGACTAAAAAGAAGACTGCGGTGGATCTCAGAACCTTTACAAGACAGTCGAGCTCAAGACTAGTATCTTTGAGTTCAGTAAGAGAACCAAGTCACCCCGGTGACTTGTTCTCGTCTGTCCCAATCTCTAGAAAGTCTATGTTTCACTTAGATGAGAATGCTTTACATTTCAAGGATTCTAATAAGTTTGCAAAGCACCCATCAGCAGAAACTACATTCTCCAATGACATAGAAGAAACGGAGGAGACATCTACAAGAATAGCGGTGATAGAAAATATCTTTAAGTTGTTGGGTGTTGATGAACAGTCTCCATTGCTTAAAAGGCTTCAAAACATGCCATTTTCCAGTAGATTAGGATCCATATCTTCATCTCCTTCATCGACAGGTATAAGCAATTTGGCTAATAGTTTTGATTCGAACATTTTTCTAATCAATCCGCTCAATAAGAATAAAGTTTACGACGACTATGCTATTAGAAACCGATACGATTCGTTTTCCTCCATTTCATCATATCCTAGTAGCAGGGCTGCTAGCCCCAAACTCTACAGTACAATCAACCAATCTCAACTAGCCCAGTACAACTCACTCATTGGAGGGTCAGATGTAAGCGGACTAGAGTCCCTTTTGGAAGGTCAAAGACCTGCAACTGCTTCCACAAACAATGGTAATACATTTGATTTCGGAAACGTAAAGGATGAGTTTGCTAAACTGTTAAATATCAAATACTACGAGCCAGGCAAAGTTGTTGTTGAACAAAATTCTTTCAACTCTGGCTTGTACTATGTAGTTGATGGATCTTTGGATATCGAGTGCAACAAAAAAAGTGGCAGGGACAGCAAAAATGTAACCATAAAAAGGGGATCAATACCTCAAGGGGGTATTGGTGGCTATTTATCATGTATTGTGGGAATAAAAGCTTTAACCACCTTAAGGGCTTCCTCTAAAGGAGCAATTTTGGCTTACATCAAAAAAGAAGACTGGGCCAAACTCATGGACAAGTATTACCAATTGCAGTTGCCACTAGCTTGTCGTTATAAGGAGTTGTTGTCCAAAGATATTCTTACTATAGACTTTGCTTTGGAGTGGTGTCACATTCAAGCAGGCGAAGTTCTTGCAGCGGAGGGAGACCAAGCCAATGGGTTCCATATAATTCTAAGTGGAAGGTTCCGTGTTGTGCAAAGCAAAAACCAGAATGCTACCAAGGATTTATTAGATGGGAATGGGAAAATTGGAGATGAGTTCAATGTATTGGGAGAATACGGTCACGGTGAATCAATTGGAGAAGTTGAAGTTTTGACGGCATCAAGAAGAGCCACTTCATTGATTGCAGTAAGAGATTCCGAGACTGCAAGAATACCAAGAACTTTGTTCGAGATCCTTTCTTCACAAAACCCTTCCATTATGGTAAAAGTGTCTCGTATCGTCGCTAACAAAGTGGCATCAGTTAATAATGATTTGCGAATCATGAACAGCTTGAGCAGCACTGTAACTGCTCCACAAACCATAAGCTCATCGCCATTCCAATCTCCAGCATCACATGTTTCAGGTAACTACAAGACTATCACAGTGTTGCCTAGTGTTAGTGGTCTTCCAGTGAGAGAATTCGCTACCGAATTGGTAAAATCTCTTGAGATCATCGGAAGAAAAGTTATTGCATTGGATCAGACTACAATTTTGAATCATTTAGGAAGACATGCCTTCGATGATAGTTTGGCTCTGTTGAAATTATCTGGTTTCTTTGCAAAGTTGGAAGATGAATATGAAACCGTAGTCTACATTTGTGATAGTACTGTTAGATCCAGCTGGGCCTCTACCTGTATCAGTCAAGGTGATTGCATTTTATTGTTAGCAAATGCAGAAGACTACGATGTAGCTGTTGGAGTTGGAGAATATGAAAAGTTATTGATTAAGTATAGAACGACAGCAAGGACAGACTTGTGCCTTCTCCATCCCGATAAGTTTGTTCCATATGGATCCACATCAGTTTGGTTGAAGGATAGAACCTGGGTTCAAGGTCATCATCACATTAAGATGACCATTGCTAACAACATAGGTTCGGGACCCCTCAAGAAAAAGTCTATTATTGAAGACATAGCTTCTAAGATATCTGAGAGAGCTAATCCGAATCTTAAACTAAGGTTCGAAAGTGTGAGATCGAGATTATCACGTAACATAAGGTTGAATCATACCGAAGAAACTTCCACTGCAGTTGAGCCATACAAGAATGATTTCTTGAGGTTGGCAAGAATATTATCGAACGAAGCAGTTGGTTTAGTGCTAGGTGGGGGTGGTGCTAGGGGCATATCGCATCTCGGGGTGGTGACTGCATTGGAAAGACACGGAATTCCAGTTGATATCATTGGAGGGACTTCAATTGGCTCCTTTGTGGGGGGCCTATATGGTCTCGAATACAACTCTGTTTCAATATATGGTAAAGTAAAGAAGTTTGCCAAACGAGTTTCGTCGTATTGGCTTTCTTTGTTGGACTTGACCTTACCTGTGACTTCCTATTTGACCGGGTATGAGTTCAACAGAGGGATCTGGAAGGTGCTCGGGTTTTCAGAATTGGAGGACAGTTGGATAAAGTTCTATTGTAATTCTACCAATATCACCAACTCAACTATGGATATTCACGAGTACGGTATCCTGTGGAGATTTATCAGGGCCTCGATGTCATTAGCAGGTCTCCTACCACCTATAGCCTACAATGGATGTATGCTTTTGGACGGAGGTTACTTGGACAACTTGCCAGTTTTAGAAATGAAAAAGAGAGGAGCTAAGTACATTTTGGCAGTAGACGTTGGGTCTGTGGATGACAGAAGTCCCATGAGTTATGGTGACACTCTTTCAGGATTCTGGGTGGTGTTGAATCGGTGGAATCCTTTTTCCAAGCACCCCGATGTACCAAATATGATGGATATACAATCAAGATTAGCCTATGTGGCTAGTGTAAATGCATTAGAAATAGCTAAGAGAACACCTGGCGTGTACTATATGAGACCACCAATTGAAGAGTTTGGGACCTTGGATTTCGGGAAGTTCGAAGACATTTACAAAGTGGGTTTAGACTACGCCGAGAACATCCTTAGTGAGTGGGAAAAAGAAGGGAAGTTGCCCAAGATTGTCGGAAGAATCAAGAGGTCTGAGGGCTCCTCAGGCGAGAGGCAAGGGGTTTTCAGAAGAAATTCTCTTTAATACTAGAGCCTATAGAAGTTACTAATGAAACGAAACGAATAGTAAAGCATGGGTAGTGGCCACGGCCAAAATACCGATTGTGCGCATTATCCAAAAAATTGGAGTTGATGAGACAAAGTGAAAAATATTTCATAGCGTAGGTGTGAGGCACTAAGCATTGGAAAATAATAGCATAGAAATAGCATAAGTCGATATGGATGAGGCTGACAGAAGTATGTCCCGCTTGTGGAGAACATTCAAGACCGTGAAAGAGATGGTCAGAGATAGGGTATGTCAAATTATCTCGAGCTTGCAATTGCTGATGTTCTAGAGGCAGTTTGAGTTTGTATTCGAAGGGCAATAACTAACCATTATGTTTAGGGTTACTACATCTCACAAGAAGAACTTGATATGAGTTTGGATGAATTCAGAAGAAAGATATGTGACAGCATGAACATGCCACAAAGAAAGTTGATGTGTTTCCAAGCCAATCCAACTGCAGAATCGTTGGAAAAGTTCCCAGAGCTTGGAACCTTATGGGTTGAATTCTGTGACGAAGAGTCCGTTGGTATAAAGACAATGAGAAACTTCTGTATTCACATCAGTGAGAAGAACTTTTCCACTGGTATTTTCATTTACCAGTCTTCTATAACTCCAAGTGCAAACAAATTAATTCCTACTGTTGCACCAGCACTGATCGAAACCTTTCAAGAAAGTGACTTGGTTGTTAATATCACCCATCACGAGTTAGTTCCAAAGCACATCAAATTATCTAAGGGTGAAAAGAAGGAGTTATTGGAAAGATACAGATTGAAGGAATCCCAGTTACCAAGAGTTCAAAGAGAAGATCCTGTGGCTAGATACTTGGGATTGAAAAGAGGCGAGGTTGTCAAAATTATCAGAAGATCTGAAACATCAGGTCGTTATGCTTCCTACAGAATCTGCTTATAAGTTTTTGGCTTGACAATTTACTGTCTTCACTGTCAAAAAAGAGAAAAAAAGTATTTATAGTTATCATAAATAGATTTGTAATATAGGTTTAATGTTCAACTTGAGCACAAACGATGCTGTCTTGAATGCCTGACCACCATTTGACGTTGGTGAGATTGACAGTGTTCCTAGGGCTTACTTCGACTCCTTCATCACCTAGAAAAATTGGTCCTATGGTGATGATTAGACTGTCAATAATGTTCCGGCTATCCAGGCGATAGGCCAACAATTCATTAATGATCGTAGCACCTCCTTCGACCATGACAGACTTTATGCCTTCGTCGTAGAGAGTTTGCAAGATGATATCCCAATTTTTAGACCTGTTTGAAATCAAAGGTAACTTGATGTATTTCCCCCCCTGTTTTTTTAACGTTGCCTCGTCACTAGGCGAAGGCTGCGACCATTCATCTATTATGATCAATGGAGCTGATCCTTGGTTACTGTCACAGATGTGCCGAAGTTGAGAACTTGTGTAGTCCCACTTACAGCCAGGATCGAGAATAACGGGGATTGGACTGATGCCACCTTCGTACCGACAGTTGAGCTTCGGATCATCGGCAAGAACTGTGCCAATTCCCACCATGATGGCATCGTGCTTGGATCTTAAATAATGCGTCATAGTTTTGGTCTCTAGATGGGAGATTTTAGTTTGCACTCCAGGCCGAGCAGCGATTCTCGAATCAAGTGATTGGGCATATGTGAGTGTAACAAACGTCTTATCACCCTTCATAGGCAAAAAGGGTCGAAGGAACGGTACCAACGATTCGGGAAGTGGAACCAAAGACATCGGTTGAAGAGTTTCAAAAGCGTGCGACTCACGCCCCGACTTGGGTAGCAGGCCAAGTTGGTGAACAGCAGACATACAGCTGTTACAGTTGGCAGGTGGCTGTACGAAAAGGCAAACTGACACGTGTGTTAAGGCTTGAACCTCGTGGGCCTGGAGTGGTCTATGTGTTTCTCAGTGTAGTCTCTTTCGTTCAATTTCTGGATGAAGCTCTCATCGTGATTGTAGAAAGCTCCAGTCTTGGACGAAGACACCACGGAACCGGGCCCGTCGTTTCTCTTCCGGTCTTCGAATGCCTTCATCAACTCGTCCTCAGACATCTGGGTACGTTTAATGAGGTCTGCCTTCATTTCCTCAAGTTCCACCATGTCGTTTCTATATCTGACGTAACGTAGATACTCCCTCTGTTTCCAGTCGTTGAACTCTTTTTCGGGATCAAGGCCGTCTACATCACTGACCCCGTTGAACTCCTGGCCCAATTGCAGAGTACGCACGTTCTGGCTGGTATTTTCCAAGTTTGCTATGATTTTGCGGGTGGTGGACTCATTGTCGCTAATGTCTTTGGTTAACTTGGGGGCCGTTTCTATGGAACTAGAGTTGAGTGGCTTGGATTTTCTGACGAAAACAGGTTTCTTTATCAATTGCCCAGGCTCCTCATCGCTGCTCTCGCTTCCAGACGAGTCGGATGAGTATTCGCTGCTATCATCACTCATTGTTTGTTTTAGGGTTGCCTCGGCCTAACAATCTCATCGCATCTCCTCAGTTGCAGCGCGTTTTTTAACCGAAAAATCAATTTTTCATAAACAACTCGATAGCTTGTGATTAATTTGTTTTGTTGATTTGTCAAGGAAATCATAACTCGGCGCACTCGCTTTAGATAAATAAGATACCAGAAGAAGGATGACGTTGTCGATTCCCTTCCCCAGTCCAAGTGCACCATTTGGCATCAAGTTGTTCCCATACTTTGATTGCCTTGTGAGTACCATTACCAGTGGAAAGTTGGTTCCTTCCAAGTTTGAGTTCGTCGCAGGCGAAGTTCCCCTTTCTACTGGACAACCGGTCCTTGCTGCTATTGCCACGTATTACTTGGTTATTTTTGGAGGTGACTACATTTTCAAGAAGTTCAAGATCACTCCTTTTGTTCTTAACGGTCCATTTCAAGTCCACAATGTCATTTTAACCACCGCTTCGCTTACCTTGTTGGTTTTGATGGTGGAGCAGATCTTCCCCATGATCTACTACGAAGGTATCTACTATGCTATTTGTAGTCCTCTTGCTTGGACTCAAGAAATGGAAGTGTTGTATTACTTCAACTACATTTTCAAGTTCCTCGAATTCGTTGATACTTTGTTTTTGGTTATTAAGCAAAAACGATTGACCTTTTTACACACTTATCACCATGGTGCTACGGCCTTGTTGTGTTACACTCAGTTAACCGGTAAAACCGCCATTTCCTGGGTGCCAATCACCCTTAACTTGTGGGTCCACGTTGTTATGTACTTTTACTACTTTTTAGCAGCTAGAGGCATCAGAGTTTGGTGGAAAGAGTGGGTTACCAGATTCCAAATTCTTCAATTTATTTTGGACTTGGGTTTCGTCTACTTTGCCACCTACAACAAGGTAGTTGACGAGTTCTTGGGTGGTTCTTTACCTTACTGTGGTTCTTGTACTGGTGAAATGTCGGCTGCTTACATGGGATGCGGTATCTTGTCATCTTACTTGGTATTGTTCATCTCCTTTTACATTGAAGTTTACAAGAGAAAGACCACCAGAAGATCTAGAAGAGTCAAGTCCGTCAGTGGAGGTGTTGCAGCTCAAGTCAATGAATTTGTTCACACTTCGGGAAGAGACACCACTCCTGTCGAATCTGAGATCAAGTCTAGAAAGGCTTAGATTTCTTGATAAAATATACACTTACATTCATGTGCTCAAGACATTGCTTTTGAACACATATAGTCTACTGCGTAGTTGCTTGTATAGTAATATTTATCTAGATTATACTTTATGAAGAATTACCAACCTCTTCGAGAAGTGGGATACTTTCGACTGCTCCTTTCTTTTGGATTACCAACCCACTGGCCTTAGTGGCAAATGCTATGGCTTCCGGGATAGAACTTCCGTAGGCAAGCTTCAGCACCACTCCACCAAAAAAGGTGTCTCCAGCCCCAGTAGTATCCACCACGGATTTCACTTTTACTGATTCCTGGAAGGTTGGTGCCACGTTTTTCGTGGAGAAAACGGATCCTTGCCCTCCCATAGTGATAATAACAAGGTTGATATTGTCTGGGTTTATTAATTTCGAGAGTTTCTGAGCCAAGTCTCCGAACCCCTTGATTTTATCCTTCTTTATGTCATCATCAAAAGAAACCATCTCATCTGATGACAAGAGGTATTTGGCCACATCCAATGCTTCACCTTCATTGACAATCAACATATCAACTTTGTCCAAAATATCACCTTTTATCAAGTTTGGCTTGAACGGTGACGGGTTCCAAGCAATGTTTAAGTTGGGCCGGTTCCTTTTGATCCATTCGATAGATCCAACGGTACTGGGATATTCATTTTGTAAGACCACGAATCCTTCTTCGTTTTTATTTGGGAAGTATGTCTCGTATTGTGCGTCAGACGGGTTCAATTCCCCATTGGCACCAGCTGTAATGAGAATACGATTTTCCCCAGATTGAGCCTCCACCAAAATCACTGCAACACCAGACGACACTCCTTCGATCGTCTGTATGAACAGCACATCGACATCTGCATATGCCAAAGCATTTTTCAAGTCCTTACCAAAGTTGTCGTTTCCAATGTTTCCCACCATTCTAATAGGAATTGACGGTGTTTTAGGTGACAATCTTGCAACCGCAATTGCTTCGTTCAAGCCCTTACCTCCCAAGTGATTCTCGAATGAATTGGCTTGTGTGGTCTCACCACCTTCAGGCACTTTGTCTGTGTATGTAACGAGGTCATAGTTCAACGAACCAATTATGGTGATACTCTTGGAACTCATGGCCAGTAGAAGCTGAAAAAAAAATCTCGACGCATTCTACAGAATCTCGAAGGATGTACGGTGCAAATGTAGTTTATTATAATAGACAGACTGTTCTACGAAAGAAATAAGGTTTACTTGTTCAGCCTTCTTAATCTCATCTTTTCAGCAAAAGTAAGAGGTCTATCAGGAGCAGCTTGTGGAGCAGGGGATGGGGAAGATGGAGCAGGTTGAGGAGCAGAACGAGGAATAGCAGCTGGAGGAACAGGGGAAGCGGGACCTCTTCTAGACTGGTTTCTAGCAGCAAGTTCGGCTTCCATTTCGTGTCTCTTCTTGGCCACTTCAGCATCTTTTTCTCTTTGAAGTCTCAATTCTTCCTTAAGTTTAGCCATTTCTTCTTCTTGTCTCAACTTTTGTTGTCTAACTTCTTCTTCTTCTCTCTCTTGTTCCTTAATCATTCTCAATTCTTCCATACGTTGATGTTTGACGTGTTCTAATCTTTCTCTCTTAGCAGCTTGTAATTGTTGGTGAGCTTGCTTCTTAGCTCTTTCTAAAGCCTCACGGTTCTTAGCATCAATCACATTCTTGTATTGGGCATAGTCAGGCAAGACACGAACTAATCTATTCTTCAATTGCAAAGCTTTCTCGTATTCAGCCTTAGCCTTAGCAATTCTAGCTTGCTTTACTTCTTCGTAAGCCTTCAAATCCTTTTCCTTTTGGGCATCGGCTTCCTTTTGCAAGTATTGTAATTCGTATCTTCTGAAGGCTCTTTCAGTATGGTCTGTCTTCTTGGACAACACTTTCATCTTTTCTTCCAAGTCCTTCTTGTCCTTGTTCAATTGCTCAATTTGCATTTGACGTAACTTGTCGGTGTCTAAGTTATCCAAGTTGCTCATATCAATTTGAATAATACCCTTGGCATTAATTTCTTCAGCAATCTTCTTCTTTTCTTGTTGTTGAATCAACTGCTTTTCTCTTTCTAATCTTTCAAGGTTCTTTCTTTCTTGTTCAGCAACCATTCTTTCTTGTTCAGCTTTCTGTTCGTTGGCTAATCTTTCTTGTCTTTCTCTGGCAGCAATTTCTTCTTGCTCTCTCTTCAACTTGTCTTGAATTTGCTTACGTTCTTCCATAATATCGGCACGGGTAGCAATAGCTTGTTGTTCTGCAATGAGGTTTTCAATAGCGATTTGCAAGCTGATTTCACGAGATTTTTGAACCTTGGCTTCGTATTCTGGATCTACAACCTTCACAGAATCAGACAAAGTGTGGGCCAACTTACTCAATTGAGTTCTGATCAATTCAGCTGGAGAAGCTTGCAATTTGTAAGTCAAGGAATCATTCAATGATTCTTCGAATGGGTCGGACTTGAAGGACACTACATTTGATTCGTGATCAATGGTCAAGGACAAATGTCCTTCTTTGACAGCGTTGACGAGTAAACCTTCAATTTCTAATGGGGTCAATTGGAAATCGGTGTTTTCAAATATACCCAAAGAGATCAAGTAGTCTAATTTGATACTCTCGTAAACTTGACTGACTTGTTGGTACAATTTAATCAAAATAACCTCACTCAAGGTTGGAATATACTGTTTGTAGTCTTTGTCTTCCTCAATAACTTTGAACACTTCAGAGACTTTTTCTTTGATAGTCAAAGGATGGAACTCACCTTCTTCCAAAACATTGAACAATTTTCTAATAACAGGATCAACGAAAGCCAAGATATTTCTACTGGTGATAGACTTCACCAAACTGTCCCTAGTAGGAACTTGAGATAAGTTCAACAAAGAAGACAATTTGGTGTTCTTTGACTTTTGATCGTCAACAATAGTTTCATTGCTGTTCAAAGACTTCTGTGGAATAGCCAAAGTGGACAACACCAACATTGAAGCGTAGTGATCTAACTCTTCATCGGTGGCATTTGGGGATTGGGAATATAAGTTGAAGAACTTGTTCCAAGCAGCAGCATGGAACAAGGAGTTTCCGGAAACAGCGAAAATTCTGGCCAAGTTTTCATAGTAGTTGGCCATCATGACAGCCTTTGGTGACTTCTTGGAGGACACAATCAAACTGTGCACATCGTCAACGGATCTGAAGGATTCTTGCCATAATTCCAACTTAACAGATATGTTCAACTGGGCGAACCTTTGGTCCAAATAACGTTGAACTGTTTCGCTGTCAGACAAGTCAATAGCATTGGTATTAGAAGTTTTGACTTGAGTTGTAACGGATTGCATGTGGGTTCTTAACAATTCACATAATCTTCTGAACTCGGACTTTCTGTTGAATTTAAGACAGAACTGGAAAGCTTGGTTGACCACAGCAGAGTAGGTGACTTCCAATTTAGAGTTGTTTCTCAAGATATCCAAAACAGCTCTGAAAGCTTCCCATAAGAATCTCAACCATGGTGTCACCAATTCTCTTTCAGTACGGTCAGCCGAATCAGTGTTGGATACGGAGGACAACAAGATACTTTCAGGGGTTTGAGAGGTTTCCAAATCATCGTCATCTTGATCGATTTTGATATCAGCCTTGGCCTGTGCTTCATCTAACTTCTTTTCAGCTAATTCGATGAACTTACGACAGATAACCTGCACGGATTCCAACCCGTTCTCAGAAGACTGGATGTTCTTCTTATATTGATGCAAAGCGTCCTTAGCCAACTTTCCTTTTCTTAAGTCAACTGCCAACTCGATCAACAAAGATGCAATAGGCTCTAAGTCTTCAACCTGTAAATAACGGATTCTCTTGGAGGTAATTAATTCATACAAAGTCTCTAAAGCGGCTTCATTTTGACCAACTCCGATCAAGTCTTCAGCACGCTTCAAAACGTTCTCGGGACGGAAGTTGTGGTTCTTATGTGGAGGGGCCATCGTGTACTTCCTTACAGTCTTGATTCAATTCTGAAAAATTTTCGTTTGACGATAAATCGTGTGAGTCCAAAAGCGAGTGCGAGCTGATTTAATTGCATAATTTAGCAGCCGTTGTTTGTGAATATCCTACTCCCTGACTTTGAAAAGCAAAGCAAACGACTTGGTTGGAAGCAAGTGTAAAGAAAGAAATTCGGAACCCCTGGCTAGGTATTTTTTTTGGAAACTGTTCGTCAATGCCTGAGAAAGATGGGGCCAAAGCCAGACGCAATGTTTTCAGCTTTATAGTTGAATATTTGTTGGGTATCCTATTTGCAGTTGTATTTTTTACGTTAACGGCGATGGAAGTGGTATTTGTGGTCATAATGAGAGCATTAGTCGATGACTAGAGATCACGACGAACTCGCCGGCTTACATGTAATGTTTTGATTAGGTCTCTTATAGATATTTGTTAATGTACACACTTGATGATTAAAAGGGTGGGAACTTTTGTTCCATTTCTGGAACAGACCTGGACAAGCTCTCCTTATCAATTAAGATCAAACTCAATTTGGGCTCAATGCCATATTCTGTGAAAACTCTTCTAGAATCGGATTCTTGATGCTTGTTGGTGTAGTCATAGTATCCGTGGTACATCGAGTTGGCTTCCAACACAAGGTCCTCGTAATGGAAGTAGTCCATTTCTACCTGGGTGTTAGCAGCCACTTTTTTCTTCTTCAGTTTCTTGTTATCTTCATCGTCCTCGATGTTAGCAGCAACCATCTCATAAACCTTGGAGATGACCAAGAAGTAGTCGAACTCGTATTTCTCGTGGGCATTGTCAGCCTTTTCCATTTCCTCCAATAACATTTTGTACATTGGGGGGACAACCTCAACTGGCATGTTGATCAATCTTTCACTGATAATTAAACCTGTCTTCAATTGCTTAGTAGAATCCTTGGTAACATTGCCATTCTCCTTGATCAACTTCTTCAACATGTAATTGAATTCCATGTTCTTGGATGTCTTTTCTAAAATGTAGTCCACAAGGGCTTTAACGCTTGGTTTGCTCTTGTTCTCTGATAGGTTGATCACAGACAACAATGCAAATGGGTCTCCCTCCTTACCCTCGGTCTTGATGGTGGTTCCAACGCTGTTGTTGGTCAAAAATAAGTCAGCTATACCAGAAAGATCAAACTTGATCGCATCATCTCCTAGCAATTGTCTTAAAAAGTTCTTGGTGGCATGGAAATCGACTTCTGGATTGAGATCAAAAAAGTCAAAGTCCACGTTCACGGTTTCTTCAGCCTGTTGTTCACCGGATTCAACTTCTTGTTCGTTTTCGGAGTCAGTGGAGCTGACCTCGATGTCAGAATCCTCTTGTTCTTCTACTCTTCTCTTGCTCATCGCTGTAGTAAGGCTTAATAAGATTGAAAAATTCGATACTCATCGCGCATTACCAAGTGAAGAGTGACAATATGGCGATAGTGGAAGGATATTCGTCGGATTCGGACTCGGAGGCCGAACCCAAGCGGGGGATACTATCGAAACTATCCGAGCATATAATTGACTACAGTCCAGAGATAAAAATTGGTCTGGATGTTCTCTCAGAATCGAGTAATGTGGAGATGACCAGAACCAAGAAAGTCTATGTTGATAAGGGATACTCCATGAAAAGACAGCCAGGCCGTCTCCCTAATAATGGAGTTAAGAAGACCAAGAGAAGCAAAGGAAGTCTTGAAGATGACTACCTTGGGCCGTGGGCTTCCTTTGATGGGAGTGAAGAGGAAGACTTCGTAGAACAGGGCAACCAAATGGCTTCACGAATCGTTCCAGATAACGAGGAAGAAGAACAAGAAGAACTTGAAACAAAAGAAGAACTACTTGAAGTGGGCCCTGCAAAAGAACTGAATGTTACCACAGAGTACCTCGCTACATACCACTATTCTACGTCGTTTATTGATGTTCCTCAACTATCTAAGGTTAACTTATCGAAAATACCTGGATCCCAAGAATGCTTCGTGCCCAAGAAGGTCATCCACAAGTTTACAGGCCATGAATCGGGTGTATCAAGGCTCGAGTTCTTTCCAAACTCTGGGCATTTGCTACTCTCCTGTGGAAACGATTCGGTTATACGTTTATGGGACCTCTATCATACAAGAGACTTGATCAGAGAGTATTACGGACATTCACAAACAGTAAAGGACATAGCGTTCAACAGTTCTGGTGACAGATTCTTGAGTTGTTCTTTTGATAAGAAGGTCGTTCTTTGGGAGACCGAGACAGGTAAAATACTCAAGACAATAAGAGTGAATGCTATACCGACTGTTTTGAAGTTCAACCCCAACAACGACAATGAGTTCCTTGTTGGGCTTATGAATAGTTCTATTGAACACTATGATATTGAGGAAGCACCAAAGCTTCTTCAGTGTTACGATCATCACGTCAGTTCCATAAATGCCTTGTGTGTCATCCAGCAAGGAAAAAAGTTTCTATCTCTGTCTGATGACAAATCTATTAGAATATGGAGCTGGGGAGTTAACATCCCTGTCAAAACTATCACTCATCCTACTCAATATGCTATTTCCTCGGCTGTTTGTATTCCTCCAAACGAGGAGTATATTGCTCTTCAAAATATGAACAATGCAATCCAAGTCATTGATGGAGATGGTAAATTCAAGTTCAAGAAAAAAGTGTTCAAGAATGACAATGTTACAGGATACAAGATTGAAATAGATGTTTCTCCAGACGGCAAGATTTTAATGGGTGGCGACTCCAAGGGTAATGTGTTATTTTGGGACTGGAAATCGGGAAAGCTTGTGAAGAAACTTTCAGTATCTAAAAAATTGATCAACACTATAAGGTTCCATCCACAAGAACAGAGCAAAGTAGTAGCTGCAGGCTCAGATGGTATAATTTATTACTGTGATTAAATAAATACGTACACTACTCTAAATTATGACTATAATGCTAACATATTACACATTTTTCTTTTTTGTAGGCTTCTCTTCTCGATCTGGATCTTTTATAAGAAGCATTGATCTCTTCATGATTATGTCTGTGGAATATGTGGTGATGGGTGGTATTAGATTCAACAGGTGTGACCTTGTCGGTATGCTTTACATCTGTGTATGGCTCGGGGCTCGTTAAACTCATATGAGATATTGTGGTCTCCACTTCATGTGTTTCCAAAGAAGGACTCTTCGACTTGTTCCTGGATTTGAATCTCCACATAGAAGTGGAAGGAGAAGACTTTTCCTCCAGTTTTGTGGTGTTGGTTGGTGCTTTCGTAATTGTTTGTGAATTTTCACTCCACTGACTGTTCTTTCGAAATGGGGCCGTGAAACTGGTTCTTCTGGTGCTTGGTTTGGATAGCGAGTCTTCTTTGAAGTAATCCATATTTTTGTCAGGTATAAACCAGTAGTATTTGTCCCTGATGTCAACCAATCTTGAGTCCAGAGATGTGATCTCCGACAGAGTGGCACCAACTGTGCTGGGCTCAATGGAGGATTTAATATGAGTGTTTGCAACACTTGCAGCCGCTTGACTTTCGGATGGGGGACTTTCGGATGGGGGATTTTCGGATGGAACACTTTCAGTTGGAGCACTTTCAGGGGGATGTGAATGTGAGTTCGATGCTGAAATTATAGGAGAAAGAACGTCCTCTTGCCAATACTTCGCTTTGGAACCTTGAGGCACCATCACCTTGGGAGATTGTGAAGAGCTTTGTCCAGAATAGATGCTAGTGGCAGTTGATCTTGATTCTTCGTAGGAGATCAAACGGTAAAATAAGATGTAAGGCCACTCAGTATTGAAGAGCTCTTTGAAAGTTCTTTCCACAACCTTGGGTTTGTGCAAATCATCGTAAAGATACCAAACTGAGTGGTAGGCTTCATCATCAGTTTCGTTGACTTTGTGGTAGTTCTTGCGTACGGCAGCAACAAAATGACCCGACGATATCGATGTTCCCCTGTGACAAATAGCACTTTCTAAAATCAATTTGTAATTTTGGGACGCCTTATTGTCATCGTTTTCATCAGCTACGAATGATGGTAGATTTATGACCGGAGGGATGATGACTTTAGTTTCCAGTCTAGCAGCCTTTTTGTTTTCGAAAGAGTACCTTTTCAAGCATATTGGTAATACAGGTCTCCTCTTGGCAAACTCTCTTGAGCCTTTAGCAGCATTATGAGCCTCACCTTCTTCAGTGACAGATACATTGTTATCGTCTGTATAAAACGGCAACAACCTTAGAAACATCCAGGCCGGCAAGCTAACCTCCTTTGGTTTTGAATTGGGTTCGCTATCGTTAATAGACCAGATGGATAAAGTAGAGGACCTTGTTCTCACTTGTATATGGCTATTGGCTTTTGTCGGAGAGTCTCCACTTAACATTGCAGCATCCTCTTCATTTTCAATCATTTCTATGTATGGCTTATGGCTCCTGAAGCTTTCCAAAGTAGCTCTTCTCTCTAGTTCTCTTTTCACGTTTATAGAATTATTGAAATAGTGCTCAAGGCACTCTTCAAGTAGAATTCCGTTTTCTTCGTCTGTTTCAGTACTGCTAACAACCTCTGGAATACTGACAAATAACATCCTCTCTTTGGAGTACTTTCTGTCATCTTCCTCGTTGAATTTCCCCCCGTGTTGGATGTCAATCTTGAACGTTAACAATGGCATGCTCAAAGTCTCGGTTAGAAACTCAAACAATGGCGAAGCATCTTGCTGCTTGTGAGACATTGCTTCCTTAAAACCAAGCTGGTACAACGTCTCACAGATGAGTATTGTCAAATCGGTCTTGATCAAATTGCCCGTCCTCAAAAGGTTCACATACACTCGTAACAAGTTCGAAAGCCTATCCACCAAAACATTCTGGCTTTTGTTCGACAAAAACAAAACGGGCTCAAAGCTATCCAAGTTAGCAAACATGGCAAATAGTAATGCATCCATGTAACACATAATCGACTCCCAATTCTCTGCACCTGTGTATTTTATGGGGTTGCCGAACTTGTCTGTATTTTCGTTTGTGACAAAGAGGCCTTGCTGACTTACCTGGTAATACCGTATGAGCGTAAACGTCTTTGAGATCTCTCCATTTGTGGAAGGAGAGTTCATCAATGCCTGTACCTGAGGTGTCGACGGGCGTGGGATGTTGCGTTGATCAAATAGTTTGTTGATAGCAGACATGGTCGAAGAAGGAACGGGGATTCGTTTCCCCGACATTTTCACACAAATCTCCAACATCCTCACCCAGAAGGAATCACCCATCTCGGGATCCGGCAACGGGTCTCCCGATAGTTTCTTTCTGCTTAGCATTCTTTATTTAAAACTGGTTTCCTTTTCTTGGTGCCCGATTTTGTTGGTCGCGATTGTTAGAGAAAATTGATAAGAGATAAAGGAGTTCATATATTACACATATTGGGGATGGTGGGAGTCGTAAGCCGTTTCTGTGGGGGGTGTTGTCACTTGGAGCCAGTGATGTTCAACTCACGCATTTTTGCCAACACGTTGTCGAGTCGAGACTCCAAGTTGCCGTTCATGTAGTCTTGTTTTAAATTTGCATCCAATTTGAGTCGCAACCCATCTAGGCTCGAGTAACACTCGTTAAAAAACCTTAACTGGAGCTTAATAAAGCTTTCGAATGCCGGATTTAAAAACGGGGTCCGCAAGTTGATCAACTGTGGAAGTTCGTCTTTGAGCTTCTCGTTCAACCTTTCGTACATGTCTCTCTTTTCATCCAACTCGGCTCTGGTTTGAGCCAATTTGACCTCATAGTCGTTCCGGTTGGTCACGTCAGCTTTGGGAGTCTGTTCCAACTTTTCAAGCTTTTTTTTCAACGCATCGTAATCTAGCTGCTTGTTTGCACGTTTTTTGATGGCCCCGTTGATTTCCGTGAAATAGGAGTTAAAGCGAGCCACCAGATTCAAGATGATCTGATTGTAGGGCCCCTCCAACGAAGGGAGAACGTCGTCATTCAATTCCTTGATCACCTTGTAGTACTCCAGACTAAAGTTGTTGGCCAGCACCCCCTTTTCGGCATTTTCTCGGGCAGTCACCAAGTCGTCTTGGCCATAAAACGACTTCAATACCTCAGCTACATTCGTCTGGGCATTGGTCAAAACCTTCAACGATTGGAGATACAGCGTGAGCTCTTTGTGGAGCTTGAGGGAATTGGTCTCCATCAATTTGAACCGCTTTTCTTCGTAGTCAAACTGTTTATCAACCGTCTGGTCAATCTGCCCCGTCCTAACCTTCACTTGAGCCCCGGCTCTATTGATGGCCTTCTTGAGTCCATTCCATGACATTTCTGACCCTCGTGCAAATTCGTGTGATTCAGGTCCGTGTAGTCCAGGAAATTCGGTGGTGTTTTATACAAATCACGCCCTACCACCCTGTGTTTCAGATTTGTTTCAAGTGCCTCGTAAGCACAATTTTTCAGTGCCGCAGACACCGAACAGTTAGATTTCGCAACTTGTATTATGTACAGCATATACAGCAAGAGAAGCCAGAATGAAGGTAAAAGCATCAAGATTCGCCTGCCAAAGAGTCTGCAGGGGAGTGCATGATTTGGGTTACAAATTTACCTGAATATCGAGTGATGCAGGCCACGGTAAGCACATCATTTCTTATGGAGGTGGTCATTAGATGGTTTAGGATTACGTGATTAGGAATTGAAAGATGATAGGCCTCTTGGTTGGAAGCGTAATACGAAGAGTCTGCTCTTCTTAATGGAGGTCTTTTATTGCTTGTCAGCAGTTCGGACATGAATGATGCACTTGGGGGTTTGAACGCATCCACTTTGGGCAAAGTTCCTAGGTCGCCTGGGATGGTAGTGGGAGCATGTGTAGGCGGATATGTAGGAAGTTGGCCATTGCTATTGTTGTGGTTACTGTTGGATATTTTGTTTAGCAAAACATTGTTGAGATGAGCTGGCAACTGTGGAGGTTCGGGAAGTTCAAAGTTGGCATTTTGGCTTTTGAATTGGCTGTAGTTAACAAATATCTCTGGAATATCGCCCGAGTACTCTATTTGATTATTGGATCCTTGTTGGAGGAGGAATGACGAAGAATTGTTGTCTGAAAGCAATATGTAGTCATTCTGCTGAGCCTTGTCGGGAGAAGACGAATCCACCGACGATGGTACATGTTTCTGTTGCTGCAGAGCGTTCCTCAACAACTCGGCCTGCATTTCCCCTTGCAAGTTAGCCGAGTCATTGTGGTCGTCCATGTATTCGAGGTGTTCAACATTGGGCTCCTCCTTACTGATTCGAGTCAAAAAACTGTTGGACTTGCGTTGAATCTCATCAATTTCATGCTGGCCAGCAGATTGAATGATATTGGCATCGTACTTGGTAGAAGCGTTGATGATTCTGTCAGGCTGTTGCTGCGAGTGGTTGAAAAGATGCAGGCCATCCAACACCTCAAACCAGTTGAAAAATATACCCTCTTGGTCGGTGGCGGTGGGCAATTGATCACTCACTCTATATTCGTTATTGATGATGTACAACAACTTGTGGACCCCCAACTGCAACCGTATGGTAACCACATACTCATTGGGGTGGTGGGGCAAGGGTTTCAACCTGATGATGTTTCTCCAATTGGAAAACGACCCAATGATAGACACTTTCTGGATATTCTCTTTGAGAACGTTGACCCATTTGATTTCCACCGGGACAAGCCCATCGGCCAGGGCATTGACCACACCGTGGCTGCGGCCACTACGATTTATCGACTGCGATTCGCCAACAGGTTTACCCCTGCTATAGGAGGGAGAAGAGATGCCACTGTTGCTTGAAGCAGTTCGAGTCTGGTTGGGATCAAACACCTTTGTGAAATCAACTGACGACAAGTTCGGGGTGGGGGTTCCGGTACCATTGGAGGCATTAGCGGTGCTGGAGTCACCGCCCTGATGAGGAAGCTGCTGCTGCGACCCTTCAAGGTTATAATCAACGTCCATGTTGTCGTTGGCATTGTCGTTGTTGGCGACCAAAGTGGCATCGTTTTCATCGACCCCAAGCATGTCCTCGTCGACCGACTCATCCACAGAAAGAGCCTCGTCCTTGTCGTTGGGAATGATGTTTCTGGCGAGCTCAGTCTCATCAGTTTCAATAAGATCGTTCAACTCGTTGAATTCGTCCTCGATTAGATCGTTCAGAAACTGGTTACGTCTATCGGGCTCCGGAACATTTATGGGCTTGTTGAACAAGTTTTGCTGCTTGATATCGGCGTCTTTCTTGACCTCGTGAAGAATAAGGTCGCTGAATTCCTCATCCAAGTTCTGGTGCTCAGGCCGTTGAGATGTCGTGGACTTGCGCACGTTCGACTCGTTGTACGTCACCGATGATCGACGTATCTGTGAAGCGTTGTTGCCCATGATCTATTCTGTTGTATACTACTATCCCACAGTTTGCAGGTTCAATCAGACTCGGGTTCAAGTTTTTCTTTCTCGTTCCGTTTCTGGATATGTGGGTTGCTTTAATTTTGAGAATCCTTACCTTTGTTGTATGCAGGAGACTTTGGGGTAAAGTTTGTTGACGGTGGTGGGAATGGAGGTTGGCGCAGGGGCGGTACATACTACTGCTGGTGGCAGCAGGCCATTTGTGGTACGTATAATTAGGATGTAGAGTTTATACTGGCTAACTACCTCTAGTGGCCTACTGTAGGCGTCGTTAATTGTGTTACGTTAAGAGCCACTGTCTTTTTTAGTTGGCTATCTAGCTAGTGAGGGTCGGTGGTGGTAGCGTAGAGAGGCTTCGAGACAAGCTGGTCCCAGTGCAGTCTAATTGGCTTTGGTGTGGCTCTCTTGATGGCACAGCTTGTTGTATATGAAGTGAGAGCGAGTCTCCAGGTATTGCAAGGGTAATCGTGTTGGGTAAAAAAGAGAGCCATTCTATATCCTAGTAGTGCCTTTTCAAAAGCTGCTGCTAGTATACCTTTAGTGTGTGAAAGGAGAATCATAGTAGCTTTTTGGGAGTGACCTCCAGGGTGGTATAGTTGTGTTTGTTGGTATAACTGTGTTTACTGGTGTGTTTGCTACTATAACTGTGTTTCTAGTATAACTGTGTGTACTTGAAGGAGAGCCTACATCCCCGTACGTTTGGGCAGTGACAGTACTCATGTATATTGCTAGTATAGTTTGTTCTATAAATGGATGCTCCGATTACATTCACTTGGTAAAGTTGATCTTGGCAAATTTCCGGTCCAAAGAATTCGACAACCCGTTCATTTCTTCGTCTGATCGACCGTATAGCTCCGTCCACCACTTAACATCGCTGTAGTTAAAGAAGAGCACCTCGTCCTTGTTCTGGAACGCCGGATTCATAAACTCCTTGGGCCGAGAGTTGAAGTAATCCCACACAGATACCGTGCTCTCGTGCAATTTGTGATTCAGCTTCAAGTCTCTTTCCGAATCACAAACAAACAGTCCATACTGGCATGAATAATAGTGGTAAAATAGTCTCTTCAAGAATCGGCTGTTGAACTCGAAATACTCCGGGTGCTGCTTGTATATCTGAAAAACACAGTCCAAGAACTGGTGGAAGACTGGTGACTTCTCATTGCTGCCACTGTACGTGTGTCCTGACAATAAGCCACTGCCATTGGCTTCAGGGGCAGTATCTGTCAGTGTTTCACTGGAGTTCAAATCAAGGGTAGAGGACGAGTTGCTGTTATTAGAGGCGGCTTCTGCGGCTGCTGCTGCTGTATTTCTGATCCTAGTAGCAGCCTTATTGGCTGCTTTATGAATAAATGAAGCCACAATCCTAGCTGACCCATTTGTGGAAGGTCCATCATCGTTGAGTTCGGAACCTTGTGTGGGTTTCGGCATTACAGCTCCTACACACCCGCCATGGTCGGCTCTGGTATTGAATTTGAAGCCGAAACTCACCCACTCTTTCTCTATTAGCACCATGAAGCCATGCAAAGTACGATAATAAGGATCAAGACACAACTGCAGCAAGGCCGATACTTGAGAAGTACGATCCCATCCGTCGGAACAATGTATCACCACATTGGTGTTATTCAAGTGTATGGATTTGGTAATCCTATCTACTGATTGAAGGATGATCGATAGCCTATGTAGCCATTGAGACTTCGAAAGTGCCTGCTGCAATGCTTGGTATGCAACCTGGTCATTATCGGCATTGGCAGCAACTGGAAATCTGTCCAAATCATTCAATGCATTTGTCAACTTATTCAAGGAGTCTCTTATGACGTGAATATTGTCAATATTCCCGAAGATTTTATCGACATTCCTTGGTGACTCTGTAGAAGTTTCCCCATCGTTTTCGCTATTCAGACGGCCCCTATAATAGTCTATGTTTTCGGTTCCTGCTCCTAGTGCATGTTGGGCCATAGCATTTGTTATGGGACGTAAATCTACAATCAAATTCCTTTGAGGCTGGTCAATATACTCGTTATCTTCGCCCAAGCGTTTGAGACGCTCTATCTCTTGGGACCGGAATATTTCCCCAATCAACTTCTCGTCTTGAATAGAACGGTTCTGAAAATTGATCCCCACCAATGGTTGAGAGCATCGAACAATGACATTTCCATTGGGATTTAGCCGATGCTTGTAAACCAAAGCAGGTATTCTCTGTTTGGATCTGAATTTGGATGCATGTTTTACGACGTTGTCGGAGATTGAAGATGGAACCACGATAATGCTAGGGTACGACGGACAAAGCTTATAGTTCTCATTGACGTTTGTGATTCTCCAGAACAATTCCGATTCGTCCTCCGACACCAATCCTAGTCTCCTGTATTCCAGTAAAGGATTGTATAGATCCCATCCTTTGGATGCCAAGCTCAACTCCATCGAATTGGGTTTATAATAAAAGGCATAGAACGATTTGATGTCCCTTTGAGCCTTGGGGGCCGTTATCAAGGCACTGAGCTTGAGAAACACTTCTTTGCATGTCACGTCATTGACGAAATCAAACGAGTAGAACGTGAAGTCTTTACACTGGATTCTTATATTGGATGCTGAGTAGTGGTCAATCGAAGTGCTCTTGTAGGACTCAGCCAACTGACTATCTCTCAATTCCCCGTTAGCAAAAGTGCTGAACTGATTGGTTTTGGATGACACCAAGGACGAGCCCCGTGACCTCGTCAACTTGTCGATTATGGGGTAGCATATCCATATTTCTTTGGCTGGTGATTGCTCATCAGATTCTGTAGGCCTGAAGCTAAAGACAAGATGGTAGGTGGACAACGTCAACTTCCCAGTTATACAATAGCCTCTACGTGACAACACGACATCATCGACGGTCGAGACTTGTAACCTTTCCATCAAGTGTGATTTGGCAATTGTCGGCACCGTTCAGCTTCGCTCTGATAAGATTATCGCGATTTTCCACTGTGTATATTTAGAGGATGTCGTATATATGGCTGTGAAAAGGAGGTCCTGTCCATCATAAGCCGTCGAACTTACGGATTCCGTGCTCGTGCTGTTGCATGTTCCGCAATTGCTTTGTGGTCAACTGTTTAGCCTTGAGTTTCTTGGACTTTGGTTCATTTTCACCGGAGGCTGGGACTTCCCCGGACTCGAAATTTATTAATCTCTTCTTAGGTTTTATATTATCGAGTCTCTTTCTGCGCCGTAACAGCGACGTGTCATTGGTATCATCATTGTCATCCGAAGCAGCAGCAGAATCGTCAGGGGAGGCTTCACCAGCATCGAGAGGGCGTTGTTCGGGCTCGTCCAGGTCACTTGGAGAATCATCACTAAAGGTGGCACTGTCGCTGTCAATGTCGTCGTCACTTTCACTGTCACTGTCGCTTTCACTGCTGCTGTCGCTATTGCTGTGGCTACTGTTGTCGCTGCTACTGCCAGAATTGTCGTCCTCGACGATATCTTCTTGCGTTTCTGTTGACCATATCTTGAGCGTATCCATTCCAGCACTGATCAACCTGTAGTTGTAGTCAATATCCAAGTTTCCAACCTCATCAACTGCTCCGTATTTTCCGGTTGAGTTCGAGTGTACTCGAGTTTCTTGGACCTTGCCGAGCTTGTAATTAATCCTGTGCAAAAGTCCATCTGCATCACCGCACCATATAGAGTTTGTCATCTCATCAGTGTCACAATTCATAGTTGGAACAATCGTATCCAAACTAACACCTTTGTTGACCTTTATCCTTGACAATTGGTCACGCCAATGGTTCTTGGAGTTCTTCCAAATAGTGACAATTCCTTCTCCATGAGAAACTAAAACAGTGTCATTCTTGTGGTCGTTTACATGGTCAGAAGCATAGCACATGGCAAGCAACTCGTCCTCTTGGTCGTCTGACTGGGTGACAATTCCTTTACGGATATCAATATGTGAAAGCGTAGTGGACCCCAACGTCAAGTAATGGTAAGCCGATACCGAAGGCATCGGAAGAATATGGTTGATGCAGTCATCGTGAGCATTGGCTACCTTGAATTTGATCTTGCTCTTAGACAAGTTGAAACTGTCGTAGACCAAAACATGTCCGTTTTCAGTACCAGCCAACAAGAACGGGTTGGTGAACGAATGGCAAAGCTTGGTCATCATATCGTCATTCTCGGCATAGTCTTTAGAAATGTCCACCTTGCCTACGACTTTCCCGGTTTCGGTTTCAGCCTTCTTGATTATGTGATCAGTGCCGGCAGTATAGAGGTACTCGCCAACTGAATTTGGTAGGGGATCAAAGAGAATAGACCGGCAGGACCCCTTGTGTCTTTTAGTCTTCCATAAAGTCTTGACCATCGAGTTTTCAATATTATTAGGATCATCGACTATAGTCCACCATTTTTGTTTCAGTTGAGATACAGACTTGATTATTTCGGACGTCTTTCCCCTCTTGAATGCATCTGCTTGTTCCTGGATGTACACAGCACGCTGCGAGCTCTGGAATTCTTCGAGTTTTTCTGCATCGTAAGAAGAGCAAAAAACATGCCCTGTTGCAAGACCTTGAGCTAATATAGGTCTTGTGGGATGAGCGGCCACAGAGAAAAGAGGCTCTGGGTAATTGATCTCGAGAATAGGTGATACTTTGGATTCTAGTACCCGAGCAGCATTGGCAGCATTGGATTTCTTCTTCCCCATACTGAGCTTTCAAGTTCGATTACTTAGAATATCGCGATGAGATGAGATGCGAATTGGAACGAGATCGCTGTGAATACGCTAAAGTTATTTTATTACACTTGAACACACATGATAGCTACATAAAGTAATACTAGGATTGAACTAAGCTTCAAAATGACTTAGAAAATATCAGGGCAGATGTCCAACTTTTGCTCTTTTCTGGTGGACCAGTAATCACCTTTGAATTCCCAGAAAGCATCGCCAGTCACTGGGTGCTTTCTCTTCACGAACCAGAGTGGCTTGTAGGCTTCCCTCTTGAGCTCTCTCTTCTTTCTTGCGGCTCTTTGTTTTTCTTCTACTCTGTGCTTTTCATTAGATGCTTTGTCGTACTCACCATCTTCCATGGCCCTCTGGTCTGGCCTTAATCTTGTATCAGTGCGTGGGACGTACTTCTTCAAGTTCTCATCAATCCCATTTAAAGTAACAGCAAAAGCCGTCAAATTGAAAGGAATCTTTGGTCTAGGAGCTGCCTGCCAAATGAGAAACGCACCACCCAGGAATGGGTCGTTGCTAATGTTAAGATTGGAAGCCTCCGACTTGTTGACCAAAGATGCACGTCTTTGCTCTTCGTGGGGCTTGACTGGGTGCAACTTCTTACCGAATATCTTCGAGTTCCAGTGTCCCCCAATTGCCCATTTGGCTTGTCCATCCTTGTCAACAACTGTTCCACTCAACTGGTAAGCAGAGGAAGCTCTCCAGCCTCTTTGCTTCAAATCAACAATTATCTTGTCTCCCGTTGTATGGTTCGTAACCTCCATTTCACCAAAATTGTCGACGGTAGGGTTTCCAACCATGATACCAACAACAGAGGTATTCACCTTTTTCCAACTGTACAATTCTTCATGCACTTTGTTACCTTTCGTATCAATAACTCCGCTGTCGGGTCTAATCACACAGAACATTTTACCTAAATGCTTGAAATCAAATGATCTTCCTCTGAACTTGGAATCGACCGCATTTTCTCCATAGTAGTCCCACTTGATGGATTCTGCTCTACAAGCACTAATTGGAGGGTGGTGACTGACTTGTTCGGTTACAACTCTGTACTTCTTATCCGGACGAGAATATTCGTAGGTCTCACCAAGTAAGGGATTGAAAGGTTTGGCAATTCTGTTGATGGTAGAAGCGTATTCAGAAGCGGCGAATGCGGCAACGTAGATGGTACGCAAGGAAGAATCTTCAAAAGAAGCTGCTTTGTCTAGCAAATCTGAGTATTCAACGTCCTCAATCAATCTTTGCAATAAAGAAGTACATTCGTTAAATGAAACTGGCAATGTCATCTTGGTCATATCCTTACCAATCATAGACTTCAAGATACTCCAAAGACCAACCTTGGGTCTGTCATCTTCGTCTAATTTCAACTTTGTTCTTGGGGGATTCTCATATCCTAAAAAGGAACCTTCAGCCTCGATCAACTCCTGGCGTTGCCTCTGTGCTTCATTGAGTTCTTCGGGCTCTTTATTCAGAACGACAGTATCCTCAACAGTTTTTGGGTCAACCGATAAAGTTTGCGTGTCAGACTCCAGTGATTTGGCATCATGCGATTCACTAACGGCTGTGGATTGAACTGAATCATCCTCTTGTTTTCCTTCATCCACAGAAGTATCGTAAGATTCAGACAATTCGTCGGCATCGAAGAACTCTTCGTCTGAATCATTGAGAATATCTTCTATTACATCCTCTGATAAACCAGTGGCTAAGCTTGCATTGACCATTTTCATTTTTGAAGTTGAATCGGTGCTTCCATCAGGAGGTAAGGAGCCAGATCCAGAAGCTGTTGTGGCAGGGCTACCAGGAGTGTTGACATCTGAAGACTTGGAGGTGAAATACTTTTTCAACTTTTTCTTCTTACCTTCGAATTCAGCTAATTTTTCTTCCCTTGCTGCTATCTCCTTCTCTAATTGACGAATGGAGTTCTCCCACAACTTGTTCACTTCCAATTGTCTTTCGAGCTTCTTACTATTTCTATTATCCTTCAACATAATCAAGGTGTTGTACTTGTTGAACAACTCCTGGATAACAGACAAAGTGTTAGAGCCAACTTTGCAAATCTCTATGTCCAAGCTTTCAGGGGATCTCAAGACGTTGGAGAAAAGATCGAGGAGGCTTTTTATTTCAACTTCCAATGAACCCTTGACAGTGGAGATTTCATTGCCGATGTCCTTATTGGACAGTGGCTTGCTGAACGAGCCACCGTCACTGTAAGAGTCTTCATCTTCGTCGTCTTCATCATCCTCGTCAAAATCGAAATTCTCGTTGTCTGTTTCACCATAGCTGTATTGATCAAATTGAGCAGTAGGAGATTTCAAGGTGGTATTCTCTTGTATCTTACCAAGGTTTGGACTGTCGATACTTTTCTTGAATGTGTTAGATCTCGAAGGTGGGTTAGAGATCTCCTCATCTTTACTGTCCATAGAATTCAAAGACACATGACTACCAGTTCTCTTGTGTTTTCTTCTCAAGCTAAGTAAATAGCGCTTGCCTTCAGTTGATTCAACGTCAGTGCTATTTCTATTTGCGATCGGGCTGGAAGGAGGCTTGGAGTCATCGGAACTGCCAGCAGAAGTCTGACCATGATCAATGTTGGGGCTGGCCGGAGCACCACTTGAGCTAACCTGTCTAGACCTCTTTTTATGGTTATCTTTAGCGTGAGTAATAGCATTTTGCAAGTTCCAAACCCATCTATTAGTTTCAATGGGATGGTTTGCACGTAAATGCCATCTAATACCATTCTTTCCAATAATCTCAAACTTCAACTTTTCAGAAGAATCCAAATGCAACGTAGCAAACCCCAAGTTAAGAGATCCTCTACAAGCATTGTTGGTATCATCTTGGTTGGTGTAATATGATAAGATTCCCTTGTCGTCTAAAACAAAGTACCTCAATTTGTAACCAGATGCAAAGTTTGTCCACTTTTTCAAGTAGCCTTTGTAAGTCGGGGCACTGGTAGTTTTCGAACTAGTTGGGTTCATAGCTGGATCCATAATGGTCTGATCCTTAGAAGACACTTTAAGTAACTTTCTTATCGGATCACTCTTGTTATGAATCAACTCAATTGGCAACTTGCCTCTCTTGTCCCTTTTGAAAGGGTCACCTCCGTGCTTCAAGATCCAGTCACACATCTGCAAATCGCCTTTGCTAATGAATTCGTGAAGTACGGTGTTGCCAGTTTCGGGGTCAGCACCATTTATATCCAAAAGCTCAGAAGCCCGAGGGTTTCCCACCAACAACCTCTCCAAGTTCTTGAAGTCCCTGTTGGTGAAGTATTCCCGCAACTGGCTGGCCAGCTTCTCAACAAATTTAGCCCTCTCGTACTGCATCAACTGCACGATACTCAAGTCCTTGCACATTTCCACAGGCTGCCTCTTGTCCAAATTTGTGGTGGTGTCATTGATTTTCGGTAACAACAACAAGAACTTGACTACGTCACCTCTGGAGGCCATGGCTGCCAAATGCAAAGGGGTATTCCCATCCTGATCCTGGGAATTGATATCGACGTTAAATTTTTCAGCATTGTTGATCAAATACTGAATGGTCGACAACGGGGCCACCTGAACCGAGTAGTGCAAGATTGTGTGCTTGATGCGCATGACATCAGTGGTCTGGACTGTCAGCTTTGTGGATTGTAAACTTTCGTTGACGGAGTCCACTTTAGTAATATCTCCACTCCTCAAGGCATCCAAAAGCTTGAGCCTGAGCAACGACGCATTCAATGGAGATGCCATTTTCTATTTGATCTACCGGGTGTGAGATTCAATTAGTACAAGTCGAACTATAACACAAGGACGAAGTAAAGGTTCAATAAAACAAAATTGCTTGACTATCACTTCCTTCGCTCTTATTTCAAATTCACCTGAACAACCAGAACTTTATGCAGTACCTAAAGCAATGGCACGAGCCGTCGAATGGTGGTTAATTTTACCGCGGGGTGGAGCTGATGGTGGTGAGGGCCGGTGCCAAATTCGCGAAGCCATCGAAACTGGCTTGTTGAACGCAATGGTCAGCAAGAAACGGGGTCGTGAAGATCCTCACAGCCAGAGCAACGATGTAACCAAGAAGGTCAAAGTGGGTCCTAACATCAACCAGACGCTATATGTTAAAAACTTGAACGATAAGATAAATTCGAACGTAACAAAGACCAACCTATACTTGTTGTGCAGCACCTACGGAGATGTCATTGATATTATTATCAAGCCCAAAAGCAAGAGAATGAGAGGCCAGGCTCATGTTGTGTTCAGCAACATAATAGAAGCACAAACTGCTTTGGATCATCTAAAGGAACACAAGTTCTTTGGGAAACCTATGGACGTTGATTTTGCTAGGAAGAAATCTAAGCTAATTAAGAGAATGGAGGAGAGGTATGACGAGGAGAGAACTGAGTAGAAGTAGTAGCATAGTGTATTATAGAACCTTCCAATGTATATTTACTAGAGAGTTGAGGAGAGGCACTAGCAGTGTATTCAGAACCAACCAATGTATATTTACTGGAGAGTTGAGGACGAGCAGCCTATTTTAGAACCGGTCTGTATTGGCCGTATGTATATTTACAGATTACAGCGATGCTACAGTCCTTGTGCTCCAAGGAGCAACGCAGCTTCTAGTGCATTCAATACACAGTCTGGAACACCCACTCCCTTACCAAAACACATTCCTCCCAATGAGAGTTTATTATCTTTCTGGCTCAATTGTTGTTGTACGTCAGACTTCAAAGCTTCGTATCCCACATTGTATTGGGGGATACAGTTCTTGTGTAGATTGTAAGAAATAAGAATATCCTTGTCTGTGAGTGCAACTGACTTATCATTCATATGGGCTTCGTCTCGAACAACGATATTATAGTCTTCCAAGCTCACTTTGAACACTTTCTCCAACGTCTTTTTGACAGCCCTTAGCGATAATTCGGTTGAAGGCATCATCGGTTCATAAAAATGGCCGCCCAACATCATAGTCATGTTTGTAAAACCTCTGTGGGTGGAGGACGATTGTTCTCCCAATGGATGTACGTGGCTGGCTATCTCGGAGTCGAATATAGTACCCAACAAGAATTCTTTATTCTTAGAGGAATTGGGAACCAAGAAGCCAAACCCACTTAGGTCTCTAGGGAATATCGAAGTGTTGGGAGTGTAGATATTAGCCATGAAAATACTCACATACTCGATGCACTTTAATTTCTCCGCAAGAGAAGGTTTATCAACGAGTCGACCCAAGGTATTAACATTGATTGTTGATCGTATGTGGTCAAACTTGTGTTCCTTGCCCTTCAGTACTATGATTCCAGTGTCAGGAGAGACTTTGGTGATGTCGCTGTCAAACAAAATGTTCACTTTGGGGTTTTCCTGTAATACTTTGGTAAGCATCTGTGGAAAAACTGCCAATGTATCTTTCATTCCTACTATCGGGTGACCTTTCAATGAACTACGTAGTCCAAGCAAGTTGGAGCCAGGAGACACCATCTGCTCGTATAAAGCCAAAGACTCTGGGAGGATCTTCTGGGATCTCTGTATTCTCTCCTGTTTACTCAAAATATACTTGGAAGCAGACTTGATCATCGACCGCATTATCGACCCACTCTCTTGTTCAAGCGTCTGTAGTCTGGGAAATAGAGACATCACACTGAGCCTGGAAACATCACCAGCATATATTCCATGTAAGATAGCACTGAGAATCTTGTCTGTCAATAAAGTGTTTCCGAACCGTCGTTTGAAGAAGTCTTGCACACTTTCGTCCTTCAATACACCCTTTTTTCTGACCAATTCCTTGACCACGCTTAAGGGAATTCTATCAAAGAACTCTGAGCCACTGAAACTGAAAAAAGACTTGACGGAATGGGGAACTGGTATGATATTATAGCTGGAATCTAAAAGGTATTTTCTATTTGCAGGTGAGGAAGACTTCATTACCCTTAATTGGTCAGCAGCCCCATTCTGTTTGAGCATGTCCAATATCAACAACGTGCCGTCACTTACACCTCGTAGAGTTCTAGGTCCCTTCTCTAGGGACACAGACTCGCCTTGGTTTTGTAATTGTGTCGTCTGTATCCAACCTCCAGACTTGCAAGATGATTCAAAGATAGTGATGGACAAGTCGGGCCTGATCTTTGTCAAGAAATAGGCGAATGACAAGCCTGATATTCCTGCTCCTATTATACCCACCGAAGCTTTCGGTGATGGCCCAGAGACAATTCCAGACACGGACTTTGGAAGCATAGGACTACGACTTGATTCTCTCGTGGTGGTGCGATGACAATTTGTCGTATAATCGCGAGAGATTCGACGGAGCGTAGGCAAGCAATATTGGAGATGAATGGAAGACAAGTCCTACGCTCTCTGATGACCAAAATCCTCGTCTAATGGGAAGCATATGTGTATATACTTGTTTTTACTCTGCTGTGTTCCTGAGCTTTAAGAAAACGTCGGCTGCCAAAATCTCAGTACGATAAGCATTACTTTCGATAACCCTATATTGACTATGGAAATGATTAAATAATAGCATTTTGGACTAGTAGGTATGGTATATGTCTTGCACTTGCCTATCTTCGGTAATTACCGAGAGGTTGTCAGTTGAAAGCTTATTGGCAATGGTAGTCTGCTTTGACAAAGGAATGTGTGATTCGGCACTGGCATTTCTTAACAAAGGAAGTCTCTGGTCAAACGATGAGGTTGTGATACTCAAATTGCTTTCACTATCATTGGGCCACTGGGTGGTGTATTTCTGATCCAATGGTAGTTCTCTGGAATCGTAGACCTTGGTTGGGGAATTACTTGCAACTGCTTCACTGTTGTCCATTGGCTCTTCTGGATTGACCATCCTTCCAGTGCTGTCTTCCAAAGCAGTCGGTTCTACGAGGCTATTCTTATCCTTTGTATTCTTGGACGAATCATCGCTTGTAACCGCGGTACTCGATGTGTCAGCAGCATTACCGGAAGCACCACTGGAGGCACTCACTTGTAAGGACTCTAAGGATTCAGACTCGACAGGATCACTTGCTTGGACGGAATCAAAAGACAGGAGCGATTCAGATTTAAGTAGCTTGGGGGGGATCAAGCCACCTGATATAGAAGACTTTGAATCACTATAACTTGAAGCCATGGGAATCGAGGATGTATTAGTAGGAGAGACGCTTAACCCATTCTCAGAAGCGTTGCTCGTACTGCTAGCAAAGCCGCTAGCTGGAGGTGCAAACGAGTTCACTAATGAGGATCTCAACCTTGACGACCGTGACAAAACCGAAGCATCTGCAGCTGGTTTATCGTTCACAACGGCGTCGATGTTCATGAGACCCAGGAAATCGTCTAGATTGGTTCCTTCGGAGCCAGGTTCATATGCTGGTGGCTCGTAGTTTGGAATATCATTGAAATTATTATCAATAGATATAGAAGGAACCCTACTCAAGGCATCCTCAGACACGGAGAATGATCTGGTGATAGGAGAAGAAACAGGGGAAGTTGCTTCTTCGAAAGTAGGTAAGGCATTATCCAATTCGGTGTTGTCCCATGGTTTAATGGAGAACCCATTGCCTTTGATCTCACCGTTTGCTGCTTTCGTGTAAGACAGATGACCGTTATCAAAGTTTGGAGTTCTGAACAGAATCTTTTCTTCATTTCTCGCCTTTGACGTTTCCTGTGGGGGCAAGTCAATTTCATGGTAGCTTGGTAACTGTATTGAATCGTCGTTGCATTTGGCACTCAACAAAATCAATGGTGTATCAACAACAACTTCATAATGATGTACTTTGTAGTTGTCCTTCGGATCTGGCTTAGAGATTCTGAAACAAACCTGTAATCTGTGGTAAATCTGAATGTGCCTGAAATTTGAATCAGGGTATAAAGCCCTTCCAACAGTGGTGAAACCATGCTGAATATTCTCCTTTAAATTGTTATGGCTAATTTCGTGCATCAAAGAACTCGAATCAGGTGTCAAAACATCGACATCGCCATCTGCATTGGTAGAGAGATCATTATGGCAATGGGTCAAGTTTGTCCCTAACGCACCGATAATTGGAGAGGAAGGTGTGAAAACAGCAGAATTCTGGTTTTCGGTTGACACAATTGAAGCCTTTCTCGAAGGAGGAGCAGATTGCATAGGGAGTTTTTTCAACACTTCCTCGTTGTTTAATGCCTGGATGATTTTATCATTGCGAGTTGTTAAGAATGGCAAACCAATATTTATGTCCAAAGGAGAGGCAATCATTGTGTTGTCGGATTCAGGAGTTGGTGAAGGGCTATTTAACTTCTTCTTCAGCTTCGAAGGATTCAAATGAGGAACACGAAAATTGTTGGTAGCCGAGCCTGAACGCAACTTGCTCAAGGGGTCCTCAGACCCTGAATATTGATCTTCATCATTGAAATTGGAAGCAGGTTCATAGCAGCTGAACAACAAGTTATTATCAGGACATTTGATCACCTCTTCTTTATATGGCTCATTGATAGCCACACTTGGTTTATTCTTGGTCTTCAACTCACATATGGGAACAACTCTTTCACGGAACTTGTTGTCTCCCATCAACGGTCTCAAATAGTAAGGATCTTCACCGTCGAAATCATATTCTCGGGACATATCATTGGACACATAAGTAATCCTTTCCAAAACGTTGAACTTGATCCTTTTGATGACTACTTCCTTGGCCAACGGGACTATCTTGACATTTATTGAATGCTCAGATCCCAAAGCAATATACTTTCTTGGAAAGGTTATGATGTAATGCAAAGCATCATTCCATACTCTGTTCACGTAGATAGGTTTGTCCGCAATTGAGTTAGCAAGTGAAGGAGGGGTTCTGACCATCGGTAACCCAAAACTACATTGTAGGTTCAACTTCCGATTAAGCTTTTCCGAATTCTTGTGGATGGACATGGTTAAAAAATGATTTAGGGACCCATTGATGGATGTTATTGTTGGGGGTATATGTTCTGGTATCAATATGGGTAACACAAATACGTAAATACCGGCTTTAAATACTTGTGGGCTGTCGTCAGAAGTGACATGAGATGTTTGAGAGGAAGGAGAAAGAAAATCAGGAGTGGGGTCTCTTTCTGAATGGCTGTGACTATGGGACATCTTTCTGGACAGATCATTGATCCCCCTCAATTTGAAATACCTAGTTCTCCGAGCCAACTCTTCGGGGTCCAACTTTCTGGTCCGAAAATCATTCGAATTAAGACTGTTAACGTAGAAGTCAGCATCATGCAAACTTCTTACCCAGTCCAACTTACCGATTTTGAACCTTTCCTTGTTGTAAGTTTTGTTGTAAGGATCTCCGGTTGGCCAGAGAATACTACAAATGCTAGTAAACTCAAACTCTAGGGTGTTTATGGCCATATCTTTGTGTAGCTCGATCACCACTCCAAAGGTATGAGGAATAGGGGTATCACTATCGATTTTGGTGCACAAATAGTTCGGGGACCTGTGAGACTCCAACTTGTCTTTTAACTCACTGGGAATATTCCTTGAGTTTGCGTCGGGTATTATTTCGTCATTCTGTATCACCACAGACGAACCTCCTCTCGAGATCGAAGAAAGCCCCGATGCTGTGGGATCATCTGCAATATCGTCGTCAGCATCGTCAGAAGAGGTACCCGTCAAGTCGGCGGAATTTGTCGGGTTTTGGGGGGTTCCACCATTCTCCACGTCTTCGTAAGTAAAACTTGCCGAGCTTGCTGGGGCCAAGTAAATGCAGTTGTTGGAGTTGGCCACTTGAACACTAATACTCTTCGAAAAACTGGAGCTATTGGAGTGGTTCACCTTCACGGGAATAGGTTTCTGAAGACCTAGGTCATTCAATAACGTGGCTAGCTTCTTTTGAACTACTTGTTTGGTTTCCATTTTAATCAACTCCTTGGTATGCTTCTTGCTGCTGACTGATTTCGACCTCACCTTGGTTCGGACATCGTTGGAGGGACTTGAAGATAGACTTAGGTTGGAGATGGAATGGCTTGACATCAACGACGCCGATCTGGCCCGGTTTCGGACGGCACTTGGGCTGGCATCACCACTAATTACTATTGAAGGATGGTTGAACGGATCCAAGGACGGGTCACTAGATCGCCTACTCACCTTATTAAAAAACTTCTCGATGGTACTCATGGCGTGGGACTCGTGTAGTTATATAGCAGCACACGGCGTAGTCTTCAAGGTACAAAAAGGATGCACTATCCAAAACAAATGGTTGTAAGTTGGTTATTCTCCTTTTCAGTATCTCGAAAAAAAAAACTTACAAACCAAGTGAGTAATTCTTTGTTAGCTAACGACGACTATAGGATTCCAAGAATGGGTGTTGAGGGGGTTTTATTACCGAAGATGGTAAGCGAAGAGTAGATTATTTACGTAGAGATGTTCTCGGAGTAGGTAGGCTCATCAGGTGTCTCGGTGGTTGCGGAACCGTCATGGCACCAGGCTCTCAGAGTGCTCATACTAGAAGTGTCTGAGAATGCGGCAGACATTTACAGTCTGCATGTGACAGATGTGTCCACAATAGCCGAGATGCTTACGGCCGTGGATGTCCTCCATGTTTCCAGGCGTTTTTCAAGTCACTAGTTACAAGTAGATGATTGTAGCTGACTACGTTGCTAAAAGCCAAGAACTGCAATAATATGTGCTAATCCAGTATCGTATTTTGTAAATAGAACAACGCTCCGCAGTCGTCTCTTTACAGTCGTCTATTTACTTACTACCACAGCTCCACAAACATGGCCCCATTTGTACAGTTGCTGCCTTATTCTGTATGCTGCCTAGACAACAGCAATAACTGATAAGCCTAAGGCAGACGCAGTTGTATGCAGGGATGTTTGGTCGTGTGGGTGCCGATTGTCCTCCATTGGTTTTTGTGGGGTAGAGCGTCGATCAGACAAGCTTCACACGATGGGCTTGGGCCAGCCTAAAACCGTGAAGGCGTGGAACTGCTGGTCTATGGGAATATCATAGAGTAGGTCGTAGGTGCTATTGGGGTAGAGCTTTAGGGCTTTGAGGTGGCCGTCGGCGGTGGAAGCCACCACCACTATATCCCGAACTGCTTTCTTGTTGACAAGGATCTTGCTGTGTTCGATGATGCCGAAGTTGTAGTGAAACCTATTTACTTCTTGAAGAGAAGGGAGGTAGATGACACTGATTTCAGACATTGTGTCTGTAGATACCAAGTGGTTGCCGATGACCTTGAGGTTTATGATGGGCAGGCTTGCGCTCTTGATCACTCTGAGAGGCTTGTCAACGGCGGGCTTGGACCTATCATACACTACAATGAAGCCGAATTGGGTGCCACAAATCACGTAGTCATGCCATAGCTCTATTGATACTATCCAGTAGGTCTCGAAGAACATGGGGGCTTGCCATTGGGGAAGAAGCTTCTCTCTCGAGGCCATTTCGGTTCTTCTTCTCAACAAGTACCGGAGCCGGCTGATCGACAGTACACTTGCGTCCTGCTGGATGCTGAAGAGCTTTGACTCGTTGGTTTCGTCGGATAAATACTCTTTGTCGAACTGAATCGTGTAGAACTTGAGGCCTGTCTCTTTACTGCCTATAGCGACGTTGAAATCTCCGTCCTTTTCAAACACCTTGACACTGGTCACAGGTCTTTGCAACTTGCACTCCTTAAATCCGTGGTCATCGTCGTCGTTGATCAAATCACGGATGATGAACACTCCCTCGCTGGAACACGTATACAAGTATGTTCGGCGAACGATCCCCATACTGACGATTCTGTCCTTGGTGTGCATCACACCATTTCTCCATTCTTTGATGATCTGATACTGGCCACTGGTCCTGTACAACTTGAACAACTGCACCGTTCCATTGTGTCTCACCACCACCAAATGCTCTTGTTTTTCCAATTGGACTCGCTTGACGTCAATGATGTTTCCTGATCCCTGGCAAAATTCAGGGCCGTAAGCGACTTGAGAGCCGTGACTGGCGGGGCCTCCGAGATTGACGACTGGTACTGGTTAGTAGTTCTTGGCAACCTAATGGTAGTATCATGAAATTGACATACCTTGTAAGCTGCCACTGTTGGTGGAAACAAGCAAACTCATTGAGGTTTAGACTGGGGAAGTTGGTGACTGAAGTAAGTTTCCGCGATCCTGCGCAGAGGCTAAATTCTGTGTGGCTGCCGAAACAGATGGAGGCATGTGGACTGGGGGAGGGCTGGTGGAAGACCGGCGGGTGCACAATGGCTATGACTTTTTGTGGGTGAACAGAACTCTTGTGTAATACCTAGCGAAGTTTTGAAAACGTCCTTGCAAGAATACGAATGCAGCCATTAGGGCCATTTTTTGTTGAGTGCAGGGCTCTTATCGAAAACACTGTAGTATGTAAAAGTGGCATTACTTTGAAAGAAGGGCGTAGATTTGCTATTGTCGTATTAGATGTTGAGTATGTACTGACGGCATGTTTCGGGTGTTGGTGTTCTCATCAATTACTTCCATGGGTAAAAATAGATGCCACAAAAGCAAAGGCTAGTGTGGAGTATAATCGACAGTTAGAGTTGAGAGTTAGAGTTGAGAGTTAGAGTTGAGAGTGTAGTGTATAATTGGAAGCTTAGATGAGAGTGCAAACACTTGTTCTTTGGTATTTCTACATTCCCTGAAAACCTCTTAATCGCCTTGTGCCCACAATTTCATTGAGCAGACCTTGCTCACCTCTGTCATTGACTAGTGGAAAACTCTATTTATCGTAAAAAACTATCTTCAAGATCACCAACAGTTATGATGCAATTTTCTGCAACTATATATATAAGTGATACCATCGATATTATCAGACTGTGTCCAAGCTGGTTTATCACAGCTTCATAGGATGGTGTTTTGACTGCAAGGTTCAACGGTTGCATAGAAGCCGTTAAAGGCCAACGCATTTTCTCAAACTAAAAGCTTCGTAAAAATAAGATAAAATTGTCATCAGAAATGGCAGTTATTGAAAAAAGACTATTGTTCTTTTACGGGTCTGGCGATGGTATCAACCCTCTTCACTACTTGTATTTGCTTCTCATAATTCCAGCTGTTTTACTAATTATTGGTGTTATTGTCAAAAGAAGACAGCTTCACAAATCCAGAATGTCAGCAGCCCAGGCCAATTTCCAGTTTTACAACCAACCAATGCCGAACGGTATGCCTCAGGACCAGTATCCTATGCAACAGCAGACGTGGTATAACGGGCCCCAAATGGCCGGTAATAAAGAGTACCAGGAGGCGCCTCCCCTGTATCCTACTGACGAAGACCCCCAGCACGCCCCATCGTCACAGTTCTCTCCTCCACCTGGCCCTCCTCCTCAGATGGAGGCACCAAGCCAAGCTTATAGCAGAAAGTAACTCACACATTTTGAGATACAGACTAATACATTGGTTGAAATAAGCGTTTCAGAACCACATAGTATCTTAATGACATTGGTTGAACCAAGCTTTTCAAAACCACATATTATCTTCTTTAATGTCTTTAGTTCTAGTAATTGCATAGCATTGTTTGGCTTTCTCGTAGTTTGTGCGCTGTGGACATTTTAAGAGGTGAACTGTACAAATGCGGAGTCTTGAGTTTGTTCTGGGTCTACTACCAAGCTAGGTGTTCCAGTTCTTCGAATGTGCTTAGCTCACCGAGATAAGCCAGCAACGCAGAATGCTCTACTGAGACCAGTTTGTGCTTGCGTTTGCAAAATGGTACCATACATAAAACATTGATGTGGCTCCCTGGTGCAAATCGATTGAACAAGCCAACATAATAGGAGGTCTAACTTCAAAGAAGACTATCTATTTGGGAAATTTTCAGCTGCAAACTTCTCCAGATTTTCGCATTGGTAAATCTTTAGATTAGGATGGTTGAGTGCAACGTGAATGGAAAGAGTGCATTAGTAACTGGTGGTACCCGTGGTATTGGCTATGATATTGCTGAATATTTTGTGCAGAATGGAATTAGTACTCTAATTATCACTTCTAGAAAGCCAGACGCTTGCCAGGAAGCCAAATCAAAATTAGAGTCTTACGCCGCATCCCACGGAAAGTCGGTCAATGTGATATCTGAGCCTTGTGATATGGCAAATGATGAGGATGTCAGGCTGTTCTACAAGAAGATCAGTGGGCAAATCGACAAGTTAGACTTGCTCATTGCAAATGCGGGAGCCTCGTACGGAGCTCCCTTTGACAAGCACCCAGTAAACCAAGTTAGGAAGATCTTAGATATCAACATCACCGGGATATTCCATGCGATCCAACTTTTTGCTCCGTTACTTGAAAAGGCCGGCCTGCGTGAAGACCCAGCAAGAGTGATTATTGTTAGCTCCATTGTTGCATTTGCTTCTGACTTCAAAGAGGCTTATGGGTATGTGGCAAGTAAAGCAGGTGTGGCTCATATGGGTAGGAACTTGGCACTTACTTTAGCCCCGAGGAATATCAATGTCAACTCAATTGCACCTGGCTTTTTCCCAACTAAAATGACGAAGTATCTATATGCGAAGAAAAGAGAAGAGACCAACTACGGTAATCCCAGAAAGAGGTGGGGTGAAAAGGAAGACCTCCAAAACTCGGTTTTATGGTTATGTTCTAAACAATCCAACTACGTCAATGGAATAAATTTGAACATTGATGGAGGTTTGCACTTAGTAGGTACTTCAAAATTGTAATGCTGTCTAGTAATTATACACCTGATTTCAACTCTATATAATCAGATACTCGTATGAATACTATCTTGGTTGGCTTCATAATCCAAGGTGTTTTCTTCGTCACTGTCGTCGTTTCCGCCTACTATTGGCTTGATAATCTTCAAATTCAATCCCCCAAAAGGTGAACGAGGTGTAGAGGGTGACCGTGGAGATCTCGATGATTTTACGGAATGAATACTCTGGACCTTTTGCTCGTTGATTCTATGTTTCAACAAGCTCAATCTGTTTTCAAAGTTATTGGATTGACTACTCAAGCTCACTTGTTGCTCATTCAATAACTTGTTCAAACTTTGGATTGATTCGTCCCTTTGTTCAATGATCTTTTCGCTTAACATCAAGTGTTTACGAAGATTCACATTGATGATTTCAACATCATTCAACTTTTCATTCAACTTAAATAGTGATTTCTCCAACTTATTCAATTTGATTTCTTCATCATTCAGAATCCTGAGATTATTGAGCTTATAACTCAAGATCACATCTTCCAACTGTTTGATTCTGTTATCCTTGTCTAGTAATTTAGTCAACAACTCATGCTTCGGTGGAGATATGGGTGACTTAGGGGACTTAGTAAGCGTGGGTATTCTGCTTTCGAACTCTTTGGAAGGAGTCACGGGGTAGGCCCGAGTCCCGTTGTTCTTCAATTGGTTTTCCAACTTTTCGATGTATAGCTTGTTTTGTTCATTCTCTCTTTGAAGCTGATTGTATCTGAATTTCAATTCTGTGGTACTCAATTCCTTATTGATGTGGGCTTTGTTTTTAATGTGCTTGGCCCTAGAACCGAACCTGAGAGTGGATATAGTCTCAAGCTCGTTCATAGAACTGGGGGATATGTTTAACACTAGAGTGGTTCGGGAGTTTCCCCCCAAAGACTCCTGTAAGATTCTAGTTAACTTGGAGTCTCTATAAGGAATATGAGTGGACTTGTGATCTGTCAATGCGTAGATAACATTTCCCAAAGCAGACAAGGAGCTATTGATGTTCTGTGCCTCTTTCAAAGTCTGGCCTACAGCCCCTGTCTTATCGACCTTTTCACTACCCGCCAAATCAATCAAGAACAAGTTCGACCTTTTGATGGAGTCGTCTTGTAAGTTCTTCTGTTCGACTTTGATTTGGAAAATTGCATGACTTCTGGAACTCTCCATGTTCATGTTTGTAACATTAGAGGTTCTGTTCTTGATCCCAAGTTTCAAGAGGTTGTATATGTCTCTTGTATTGGAGACAGAAGCGTGGGACAATCCCTTGACGTACACACCGTGCTCCCTGTCCTCGTGAATGGACAATTTGGTGTTGTCAGACACCAACAAATCATTGATCTGCTCCATGTATATCTCCATGATCGACAAGCTGACGGTGTACTCGATATCATTGGACCCGTGGGTCTTGATCTGGTTGAAGATGTCGTCACTGATTCGGGGAATCAACCCTTTTTCAACGTCGTCACTAATTGAAGGACCCAACATGGTGTATGACTTACCAGCACCTGTCTGACCATATGCCAATATGGTTCCATTGTACCCTTTTAAAATGTCGTTGACAGTGGCTTTTATTGAATAATCATAGATGCCCTTTTGACTGGAGTTCATGTCGAACACACGGTCAAATGTAAAGGTTTGGGCCGTCTCCTTGTCTGTGATGCTCACAGGGTCCTCGCCCTCCGATGATACCACTACCCTGGTGTCATTCTCATGGATTTCGTCCGAGGTCAACGGCCTAACCCTGCAAATCACCTTGATTCTGTTGAGAGACTCGTCCACATCCTGAGGGGTTTTGGGGTCAGGAGTAATGGCTCGGGGCACTACAGGGTCCACGCTGGATCCACTGAAATACCCAGACACCCGGGATGGTTTTCGAGGAGTCCTTGGCCCCGAAGGACTATAAACACTCGACATTCAATAATGTGTACGGTTGTACAAAGATCAGATCAATTTGTTTTTCTGATTTCGATCTCGAAACTAATCTCGTCTCAAATCATGCCGGAGTGTTTGAGAAGAACATAAGGTGTGGCGAAATACAGAGATATGAAGACGACAGAAGAACCTACCGGATACTTGCACGATGGGTGGCTGCTATCTGGGAGGTGTACGGCTGTAGGGGAGTTCTAGGAAGGTTTGTAGGGGCCGATGCCCACGAATGTAGGGTCCTTTTCGGCACTGTTTCCCACAGGAGGATGATGGAGTCGTAAAGAAGTTTATGCGGTTGTATACGGGCTGTAGTAAGCCATCATGGTTTTCTCCGTCGCCCCACAGCCTATAAAGTCCACGTTATCTCTCTATCTCCTGGGGTCTGGAGTGAATGTCTGGTGCACGACTTTCGAGTATTATCTGAAATATTTCCAGTTGAGGCATCAAGCAGAGGTTTTATCATGTCCAACATTGTAGTGTCTTCGGATCATGGCGACTCCATGATACCATTGGTGCCCACCAACGATGCTGTTCTTGACGATACCGATCGTCGGGCTATCAAGTTCTTTGAAAGTGCCATAGACAAGGAGAGCTCTGGCCAGATGTCAGACGCAATAGATTTATACAGACGGGCCTTTAAGTTGAACGAGAAAGTGGATTTGTTGTACAGGAAGACAGAGGTTCCAGGCAAGATAGAGAAGTTGAAACAAGAATATGGGGTGAACTCGACGGTGAAGTTGGACGAAGAGAAGGTGAAGGCCATCAATGTCGAAGAGTTGTTAAAGTCATTTGAGCATGAAGAGGCCTCACCTCCCGACCCCAATGACCCCAATAATGACAGCATGACCATCAAGTTTGCCAACTTAGGTCTCGATAATCATGAGAAATTAGTGGTGAAGCCGGTGTCTCCTTTGGTGCTTCTTCCCAACGATATCTGGCTCCAAATAATGGAATTCTTACTTCTTGTTGAGCCGGAATCTTGGATAAACCTTTCTATTACATGCAAGAAATTTGCATACTTGGGGTTGAGTACCAACGATATTTGGAGAAGACTCTGCCACTTGATATACCCGTACCAGAACTACGAGGAGAATCAATCCTATATACAATCCCAGCTGACTCCTGGAGCCCACATCAAAGACTCCGAGTTGCCTATACCCAAAGATCAACTATCCATTTTGCCGTCTTATGAAAACTCCTGGAAAAACATGATGGTCCAAAGACCGTTCTTGAAGTTCAACGGCTGCTATATCAGTGTGGTCAATTATTATAGCGAGGGTGGTAAAGCTGAATTCTCCAGCAGCTGGTTGAATCCTGTCAGAACCATTACTTACTACCGTTATCTTCGGTTCTATCCAGATGGTACATGTGTCAAGGTTCTTAGTGCCCTAGAACCACACCATGTTGTTCCCCAGCTCCTGAAGTATAACTCCCTGAGAAACATCACTAGTGCTTTGGACCAAGTTAAAGTTGCCGTCCATCAAAGTGCAGTAAAAGAGGCCCACCGAATATACCACGGCAAATGGACAATTTCCACCACTGGGGAAGTCCACATAGTTATAGAAGAAGGGTCGGTTCCATACTATGCGTTCCACTACCACTTCCAAGTCAAATCATTGAGTAAGGTCTTCAGGCACAACAGGTTAAACTGGATCAAATATTACACGGTTCGGAAGCAGATTTCAGGTGACGACGACAGAGTTGGAGAAGTATCGTACCTAACTATTAAGAATGAAAAACCATTCAAGTTTCTGAGAGTTAAAAGCTACGATGTGGACGCTTGGTAATGTTTATAACCCATTCAATTTCTTCGAAATATACGATTATGATCAGAGCCACTTCTAAGATAAGAGTTCTAATGTGGCCCGTTTTGGGTCTGACGCCCCAGCCGGAAGCCCGGTAACTTCAAGCAGCTTCGTTATGACATCGTAGAGTAGTAATGCCTAGAGTGGTCTAGCACCGCGTCTACGCACCTGTGCGGGACGGGCGTCTCTTGAGGGACAAGCATAAGGAGACATCGCGCCGTACTCTTCATCCTGTATGTGCGTAATTTTCAAACCTTTTTTCTCAAATTTTTTTAGAGTCCATCGTCCGTGAAAATTTGATTCAAAAGAACAGAACCTTTAAACATAATATAAAGGAAAAGATGTCACGTTTCTTTGTAAAGTATGAATCTGATTCATCTTCGGAAGAGGAAGACTTGTTGAGTTCCGATGAGGAAGCATTGGTGTCTTCTTCCCCCGAACAAGAAGACGACGAAAGTGATTTTTTCAAAGATGAAGAAAGTGAAAGTGACAGTGACAGTGATTCTGATGCCCCAAAAGGCCCTTCTTATTTCTTGAAGAGTTCATTCCTCAAGAGTGGCAATGACTCTGATTCTGATAGTGACGAGGAAGATAGAAGAGTTGTCAAATCAGCCAAGGAAAAGTTGTTCGACGACCTCAAGGAATCGATTGACAAATTAGACATAGCTAGATTGATCAACAACTGGATAAATGCATTAAATGAGTTTGAGAAAATGGGAAAGCTCTTGACCAGATCTCACCAACAGAACTTTGGTACTCCTAACTTTTACATTGTGGCATTAGCTGACTTGGAAGATTTTATCAATGAAGCCAACAACAATAGTAGTGAACAAGACAACAAGAAGAAGATGCCTGCTGATCAATCCAGAGCTTTCAACACCTTGAAGCAAAGAGTGAAAAGGCAAGCCAAAGAATTCCAATCCTTGGTTAATTTGCGTAGAGAAAAGCCTGAACTATTCGAAACAGAAGACTCTGTTGAACTTCCCTCCACTTCAGGTGTCAGCAAAGATGACGATGAGTCTGCAACTGGATATGCTAATTCTGGTGCCAGTAGAAACTTGAGTCCTGTTTTCCAAACATTGAAGCAAATCAGTGAAAGTAGAGGTAAGAAGAACATTGACAAATTTGAACAAATCCAGGTGTTAGAATCCTTATTGGAAGAAACCAACTCCTCAAGCAAGACTTTTGAATTGATTTCCATTTTCCAAATGTTAATTTCGGTTAGATTTGACGCTTCTTCTAATCAAACTTTCATGCCTTTGACCCACTGGCAAAAGAATTTGAAAGATATAAATCTGCTTTTGGATTTGTTGGAAAAGACCAGCTCCACTTATCAAGTCAGTGAATTGGGTAAGACTACCGACGACATCGATATTGAGCCTGAAGCCAACGATAAGGGTGTTAAAATAATTTTCGGATCCGTCAGTTCTTTGATTGAAAGATTGGATGATGAATTAACCAGATCCTTACAAAATACTGATCCACACTCGACTGACTATGTGGAAAGATTGAAGGATGAAAGTAGTATTTACAAGTTGATCTTGAAGGGACAATTGTACGTAGAGTCTACGACTCCTCAAGGTAAGCTTGCCGCTTTCGAGGGTAACGATCAATTATCGAGAATTATCTCAAGAAGATTGGATCATATCTACTATAAGCCAGATCAGTTGATAAAGTCAAACGAGAGTGATGCTTGGGAATCCGTCGACTCCTCTGCAAATTCTAACATAATTCCAAGATCCTCTTCACCAAGAGATTTGGTAGTAGGATTGGTTGAATTCTTATCTAACAACTCCACCGAAATCTACTCCAAAAAGGCATTGTTGAGCAAGATCTACTACTTTGCCGTCAATAATGACCATAAGGCTGCTAATGAGTTATTCCTGTCCTCGAGGATTTATGCCACTATTCATAATGCTGATTCTTCTTTGCAAATTATGTACAATAGAGCATTAGTTCAATTGGGCTTAAGTGCTTTCAGAGTCGGCTTAATTGAAGAGAGTCAGCTTGCATTGAATGAAATTGCTTACTCTCAAAGATCCAAAGAGTTGTTGGGTCAAGGTTTCAACACCAAGTACCCAAGTCAGGCTTCCATCAGTGAAAAACAAAAATTATTACCTTTCCACATGCATATTAATTTAGAATTATTGGAATGTGTTTACATGACAAGTTCTTTGTTGATCGAAATTCCAGCCTTAGCTCAATCCTCTAGTTCAACTAAGGATTCTAAACGTAAGGTTTCGGCCAGATCTTTCAAAAACAAATTGGAATTCCATGATAGGCAGTACCTTAACGGTCCACCAGAAAGTATCAAAGACCACATCATCCATGCCTCTAAAGCCTTGCAAAAGGGTGACTGGGTCAAAGCTTACACCTTGTTATCATCCATCAAGGTTTGGAAGTTGTTCCCTAACCATGCCGAATTGTTGGAAATGATGAAGAACCAATTGCAGATTGAAGGCTTGAGAACTTATATCTTTACTTACAAATCTGTGTACACCAAGTTATCTATTGACTTGTTGTCTACAAATTTCAAACTTGAAGAAGAGAATGTGGTGTCAATTTTGAACAGAATGATCGAATCTGGTGACATAAATGCTACTTTGAGCGAAGACAAGAAATTCATATACTTTTTGAGTAACGAAACCCAAAGAACAAGGTTACAAGAATTGGCCATCATATTAAATGAAAAGGTAGGCTTGTTAACTGAAAAGAACGAGAAGACTGCCTATCACGGCCGTGGTAGAAAGACTCATCAACAAAACCAAGACGGTCAACAAAGGGATCAAAACAAGGAACAATCTCAACAATCTAAAGACCAAAAAGAACCCCAAGAGGATCACGTTAACAAGTTCAGATTGGCTAACGTCAACTCTAATAATGATGAATTTCAAGCCACCGCCTAGTTTAGTTTATTTGTAGCTAGAGAGTTCATTCTGTAGATTAGCATTGTTAATTACTCCATACTAATCTCGATAGTAGATTTATAATACAACAAACGTTCATAAAATCGTCGCGATGAGCAAAAAACTTGATTCAAAGATAAAAGCTAATGACGGTTGAACAGAAGAAAGACAAAAAGTTGAAGGTCACTCAGTTGTGTGAGTTGTGCCACGGACGTAAGGCTGTTATGAAGAGGCCCAAGAACTTACAGAAGTTGTGTAAAGAGTGTTTCTTTCTCGTCTTCGAAACTGAAATTCACAATACCATAACGGATGCAAAACTTTTCTACCGAGGCGAAACAGTAGCTATTGGAGCATCTGGAGGAAAGGATTCCACAGTTTTGGCTAGTGTAATGAAAACATTGAACGAACGTTACGATTATGGCTTGGAGTTGGTGTTGTTGTCTATTGATGAAGGAATCAAAGGGTACAGAGACGACTCGCTAGCCACTGTCAAAAGAAACCAAGTCCAGTATGATATGCCGTTGGAAATCGTTTCATACAAAGATCTCTATGACTGGACTATGGACGAAATTGTTGCATGTTCGGGCATGAGAAGCTCGTGTACTTACTGTGGGGTGTTGAGACGTCAAGCGTTGGACAGAGGTGCTTCGAAATTGGGCATCAACCATGTATTGACGGGGCATAATGCTGATGATATGGCTGAAACCGTGTTGATGAATATACTAAGAGGTGATACCAAAAGACTTGAGAAATCCTGTGTGATAAAGACCGAATCTGCTGAATCTCCCATCAAAAGGTCAAAGCCCTTCAAATACTCCTACCAGAAGGAGATCGTCTTATATGCTCATTACAAGAAGCTAGACTACTTCTCTACAGAGTGTACATATGCCCCCGAGTCTTTTAGAGGCACAACAAGAGAGTTGTTAAAAGCCTTGGAATCGATAAGACCTTCTTGCATCATGGACCTTATTTATAGTGGAGAACATTTTGAGTTGAAGAAGAAGCAGGTGACTGTTGCCTACAAGAAGAATAAGAAAACTGCAGTAAAATCAGAGCAAGAAGTTAATGCAGACGGATCCGTATCGTTGAAGAACTCAACACCTGCAAGAGATGCTGCCAAATGTGAAAAGTGTGGATATTTATCATCAAACAAAATTTGCAAAGCATGTTTTCTCTTGAACAGCTTGGAAGCGAGTCGAGCCAAAGTCACTCTTGACAATAATACCTTCATTGATGGTGCAGCCAAGCTAACGAAGACGCTTGAACACTTATCTTTCTAATATCTTTGAGCCTTTTTTATGCATTTCACGACCACATTTACCATCTATATATGATACAAACGAATACTTGTAAACCTTAGTTCAAAGGAGGCACATCCGTTCTATAATCATCATACTTCATGCAAGCTAATTCATGTTTGATGCTATAATCCTTGCCATCAAAGTCAAATACTGGCAAGGAAGTTCGAGTTCCCCATCCAAATGGACCAGGACCCCAAGTTGGTGTAAAACACATCTCGTCCATGGCACACTTACGAGAACACTGGTATAAAATTTCCCAGTTGAAGAGCAGCAATAGAGCGGACAATCTTTCCCGAAATTTCAAGATAGTATCTTCGTGATCTCCAAGGTTTTCTTCAATATAGATTTCCTTTGCTACAGTCTTGGAAAAGTCAAACAAGTCGTAAATCAAATGCACAATCTCCGATTGGACTTTGAAGATTGAAGAATATATCAAATAGTCGGAGTTTTTCAAAGGAAAAGAGTGGAAGACATACTCTTTTATGGAATTCTTTATGGCATTTTCCCTTTGAGAGGGCTTATCGTCTTCTGATGCGTCACTGAAACGTCTGACAAAGTTGAAAACTTGAAGCTGTACTCTATCATTTACTGCCTTCAAATCATCCTGGTATAAAGAAGCATTTAAATTCATCAACATGGGACCAAACTTCTTGGTTATGGTTCCAGTTATCAATTGCCAGTTCGTCTTATAGTATGGATCAGTAGGCTCTTGGAAAATATCTTCGAACTGGTAGATGATGTCATCCTTCAATTTTTGTGAAATGTAGCTTATATTCCTCCTGTATGAATCGGGGTTGATATAGGTTTTGTTAAGCGGAGTCACCATGTTACTAAAGTCAAGTAGAATTCTATCTTCACCAAAATCGTGTCTGTTACCTGCCAATCCCCAATCAAACAGGGACCTTATCCCTAAATGGGTGATCAACAGGGATCTGTTGAAAGAAGTGGAACTGTAGTCGATGACCGGATCCGGTGAATTCTGAGGTTCACCATGACGCCGAGGCACCGGTACATATTTAGGATCATCGGCTGGGAAACCGATCAAATCATTGGTGACTCCTAGGGTTATGTTGGAGATCAATTCAACATCTCTGTCAAAATTACAGAAGATCAACTCATATCCAACCTCCAATCTAATAATGCCTTGTAAGCCGAATTTTTCACCCCATTTGCAGATTTTTTTAGCAGCTATTCTCTCATGAACTTCAGCTGTGGTGTTGGTTTGATTCGACAAAATCATTTGTTGGTCCATTTCGGGTGACTTTTTTGCAGCAGATGCACCATCTAAGAAGATGAGCCTATTTAAGGGCCTGGTATTCCTGAAAGTGAACAAGGTGTTTCTCCCAAGGTCTAAATCTGTGTCATTGATCCTCCTGGTAAAGTCTGCAAATGAATAACTAAATTCGTAATCGAAAGCGATCCATTCAAACAGGTCTGGAATGTTACCATCGCTTCTAGAATGATAAAGTCTTGTGTTAGGAGGAATATAAGCTGGAATAAACGAAACACCAACAGGATTTATGTTGGATCCCCTCTGTTTCAAGCAATACTCCACTGCGTTGAAAACGGCAGATGCATTTTGTAAGTCGATAGGGAACTGTTCGTGGATAGTAAATGGGTCCTCAGCTGGGTATACTTCACAATTATCAGAGACGTCGCCGCACAGATCTTCATCAGTAAAGTAATAGATAGGAGCCCTCAATTTGCTCGAATAGTAAAATATTAAGGCCACATTCACTCCAAATAACACTGCAGTCACGTACGTATGTAGCAAGGACAAATTCATCGTCAAGTGGTGTCTTTCAGGAGAAAACTCTCTGAAAGAAGGCTCTGATTTACGTGCGATGTCGGGCCGTGCATTGCAGGCCTATCGGAATTAGCGTGGTCGGGCTCATAGTACGCTTATCTCAATAGTCGATTTAGATTTGAGATACGATATAAGAGTATTCAATTGTATAGTCGGGCCACATGAGAAACGCATTGCTGTTATGTCGTTCTTACCTTTTTGTCATATGCCGCTCTCAGCCCTTTTCTGTTTTGGCCAGAGTCTATATTTTATGTAACTAACATATCCACTCTATAAAACCTCTAAAGACATATGAAGAAACCCCATTTCACGAGGAAAAAATCTTCTTCCACGAGGAACGAATATTCTTCCATAAGGGACAAAGGAAATCTTTAAGCCTTTTTTAAAAGTGTCCTTGAGAGTTCAAGGTCCCAAGGAACCTCTATGAACAACACCTGCTCCGGCTTGATGAGTAGGAAAGATGAGGGTTTCAGCAATCACCACCCTCAAATTTCTAGTCACACCGAACACAATTGCCTCGGCAATATCTTCAGGTCCCAATGGCTCTGTTCCCTCATACACCTTGTCTGCGGAATCCCCATCACCATAAAATCTAACGACGGAAAATTCAGTCAACACTGCACCAGGATCGATTTCCATAATTCTGATCCTACTGTTGATAGTTTCCTTTCTCAATGAGGTTGTAAAAGCTCTCACAGCTGCCTTGGAGGCACAGTATATACTTCCTCCTGGATAAGCCTCTCTACCAGCGATCGATCCCACATTGACTATATCACCCCTGTTTCTTCTTCTGAACAATGGCATAAGGGCATTTGTCAAAGTAATAAGACCCAAGACATTAGTATCAAACATTCCCGACACGTCTTCGGCTTTGATGTCACCAACGTTGTCTCTTCCCAATGCTTTACCGGCATTATTAATCAAGACATCTACCTCTGAAAATTCCTTAGGTAAAGTTTCAACAAAGTCTATGACTGCTCTGGGGGAACTTACATCCAATTGGGAAGAAAGCACCTTGATTTCTGGATATTGTTTGATCAAATCGGACTCTAAACTTTTCAATTTATCCTCTCTTCTGGCAGCCAAGATCAACTTGATCTTACCATTAGCTGCCGAAGCAAATTCTCTGGCAGTGGCTTCTCCAATTCCTGAGGAGGCACCAGTAACCAAGATGATTTTGTTGGCCAATCTTTGAGCAGCTCTACTTCCGAATGACATTGAGTGTACGAATAGGGTCTTCAATTGCTAATGATTTGGAACTGAAAATGCCGTCTCAATTACTAATAGCCAAGACGACTTAATTACTAATATCCAAGACGAATTACGCATCACGTTGGCTTCTTGCATGCCGGATCGGCCATTTTGAAATTCTCTTCCAATTTGGGAATTTTGCAACCACTCTCGCTTCAAGACAATTAAGTAGCTGTACTTGTATCCGAAGACCCTTGGACTATATAGAGAGAGGAGGATTGTACAGAGGTGGTGGAAACCCTTGGTGAGCGCAATCCCATCTGTTCTCCAGGTTACTCCTACCTTTAACTGCAATCCAATCGAGTAGCAATAGATATTCGTCTTCAAGGCATGACTGCCATAACGTCTACTATGAGCACCACATTTAGCTAGAGTTTTGAGACAAACATACCTACGTGAAGTTTTCATATGAGACCATTTCTGAAAAGGATGTCTTGATCAAAGTCACGTTTGCGACATTTGGGGATCAAGTATCTATTTTGGTAAAACTACGTTTGAACTTGTGATATCCCAAGTTCAGTTCTTAGGCCAATGTGACTTACGTTCTATTGATAAAGAAAATACTGACCTAGATACTTGCTGGGTTATTGATTTCATTGATTACAGGACCGAACACTCTATCACTGGAGGATCTGCATCTCATGCTAATCTGAAGTCTGAGTATCTCCGAAAAAACAGAAGACTTGTGAATTAGAGAAGGTGGTTCCATTGCTACAGAAGACTAAATCGGTCCACTAAATACATTGGAGTTGAATTCATCCTCAACTGTGCATCCAAATCACGTCTTGGCTCATACTTTCTATTATTGAAGCTTAGGGAAAACGTACTTTTGTTGATGCTCGTGATGTTTTAGCACACTTCAAGCCCAGAGTGTCCATCTGAAGATATATAATCTAAGTGACTGTGAATTGAGAAAGGAGATAAACACAACTGTCTAACGTCAATTCAAATTATACCCATTGATTGAAGGGATTCCAACCATAGCAAAAAGCTAATCTCTCCAAAGCCTTGACAAGGGAGAATTCCGACGCTATGTTGGTTTGAGTAGAGAAGTTTTTCATTAGTTTTCTTTATACCTTTTACTTAATATATGCCTTCATTGTATTTCAAACTTTGAACCATCAGGTCCATACACAAATCATACCAGATACCAACTGGGGACCGAATATTCTGAGCAAGTCACAGGCAAGTACCCTTTCTTCTTCACTCAATTGCTCGAAACCCAAGTTATACCTTTGTATGAAACCATTCGTGTCTAATATATTGAAGATTTTCTCTCTCACGAAATTATCTGCCTCTAAAATCCCCTTTAATTGGGATAATGGCATTAGACCTGGCATTACCATTGGGAGTCTACTTTCCTCTATATCAACAAGGGGTAAAAGGGATTTTGCAATTTCCTTAGCTTTGTCGAAAGTTTTTTTGTTGTAAAGCTCTTCAACCACGTTACGATTCAAAACTCCCGTCTCCATCTCCCGCTCCTTACTTCCCTGGTGTTTTGCAATAAATTCTATGGGCTTTTCTTCAATTTCTTCCGTATCGTTGAACATTACAAACAACTTACTATCAGCAATATAGTCTTTTACTTCAGAGATTTCATGGTATACCCCGTTTGTCAAATCCAAGATCTCACTGGGGATCTCCCCTTTGTACACCATCTTAGGACAGTCGTCAATGTAATAGCCCATGTAGTAATACATTTTCATCCTGTCACTCAACACCAAATCTCTGACCGACGATAAGGTTCCGAGAGACAAGTGAGCATAGTCAGGGTCCCAAATGAAATAGACAGAAGAGATTCCCTCTGGAAGAATATCTATAACAGAGATAGCAATCAAATTTCCATCCAAGTAATAGCATTCATGGGTTGGCCCATAACGAGGACACTTGCCGTATTCAAAATCCCTCTTTCTCCACTCATTCAACTGTTCCCAACTCTGCTGCTTGCCCTTTTTCTCCTCATCGCAGAACGGTGTTTCACATAAGAACCTGTCAAAACTTTCTTTCAGTACTTCGTCAGGCTTATCATTATGAACATGCATTTGATACTTCTTATACAATTCATACTTTTCGTCGGAAAATTCAGAAGGCTCGAACCTAGTGGTAAATCTTGAAGACTCTAATTCTGCTTCAACGAGAACATTAACGTCAAAAGGCTTCAGAGAACCGATCTTTTTCATAACCTCAGCCCGTTCATCACTAATGGCTTTAACAAACCTATTGACCACTTTCCGCATCTTTTTGGTTATCTTGATACTCGCTAGCCTGGTACGTATAGTGTAGTACCTACAGCAGTTTCTAAGGAGGTCAGGCTTATAAAGGAGTTTGCCCGATCTTCTGAACCCCAACTCTAGTAGAATCTGATACTGCTGGCATGTCATTTGTTGGACCGCCACATGGATACTAGCGGACTGGGAAGGACCTCCTTTCAGTCTCATGTATTCGTTGGCATACCTCTTGTCCTTCTTTCCATGGCAGTATCCGCAACGGTCCGAGCTGGCGTACTGTGGTGAAAAAATCACCATTGGCTTCTGTAGAAATCTGTCTTCACTCATCAAATGGACACTGTCCGCTAAAGTGGAGGTATTTTCACAGGCTCAAAAGTGTGCAGTTGAATGTTACCTATTGGATGTCAGTACTATAGCAATTGTACTGTATATGTTCGGCTAAGCGACTCTTTTCAACTATAGGTTCAGTAGACTTGCCCTCTACTTACGCACCCGCGAAATGTCAGTATTGAAAGTTGCAGATTTAGTTCGTCTTCATTATCTTCATGAGTAACAACGTATCTGTGAAGCAGGAAATTAAGGTGGAAAATGACGAGAAGTTGAACTCAGAAGAGCCTGAGATCATGTCTGATCCAGAAGAATACCTTGAGCAGGGTGAATCTTTGGACATGAATCTCACCAACGGGAACCAGAAAATTTGGTTGGTGAAGTTGCCCAAGTATCTTGCTACAAAGTGGCAAAATAAGAACTTGATGGGCAAGCAACTCGGAAGGGTTAAGATCAGAAATACCAACGGAATCGGTGGACAAAAGAAGCTTCAGGTGAAATTGGTTTTGGACGAGAGTACCACCAATGATGAGATCCCACAGGAGTATGACATTTCGATCCTTAATACCCAAGTAAGAAACTCGTATGTGTTTACAGAAGAGAATCTCAAACGGTTCAAGGCAGAAAACACTGAGTTAAGTAGCAATAGACCCATTGAGAAGACTCCTGAGGTCGAGGAAGATTACAGGCAGAGGAGGTACAATAGATTCAATAATAACAATAACGAGAACCCCGATGCCATTCCATTTGTGAAGACCATTCCCAAGAAGACTGCTTTGCGTGGTAAGATCTGTCATGACTGTCAAATAAGGCCTTCGATAACCGATAAAAGAGCCAAAGACTATGCGGCTAGAAAGCACACCATTCAACAGGAAAAGACCCGGCCGAAGGTGGTTTTGCTAGATGAAATCCCAGGAGTGGTGCAGTCAAATGCTGGTCCTTCTTTCAAGGGCAAGGGCACATCAGTTTTCCTCAAGTCCAATGTCAGTAAGAACAAAAATGAAGGAAGAGCCATCAGAATGCCCCAGAAGGATTTATTGGATTTACTTTTCAGGTTATTTGATGAATACGAATACTGGTCAATCAAGGGTTTAAGAGAACGGACAAGACAACCTGAATCGTACTTGAAAGAGTCATTGGACTCTATTGCTAACTTGATCAAAAAGGGGCCTTACACTTCCAAGTACAATTTGAAACCAGAGTATAAGAAGTTGAGAGATGCAGAAAGAGCTGCAAGAGCAGGATTAGACATAAACGATAATGATGTTAACGACAAAGATGAAGAAGATGAAGACGATGATATGGAGGATGTCCTTTAAGTGACAGTGTCTTCGTATATGCTCTTTTTGTTTTTTGGGATTATCTTGTATTAAGCTATAGATATATAACCGTTAAAATAAAAAATGGAAATTTAATTGTACATGTCTTTTCAAAACTTACAAGTTCTTGATGGTCAAAGTTGGTGGCAAAGATTGTTGCAACTTCTTGGCCTTACCAGCATCGTTGACGACCAAGGTGTATTGGTATCTAGAACCTCTGACCTTGAACTTGGTTTGCTTGAATTTCTTACCGTTGGCGTTGATCTTCTTGTTGACCTTGACAACAGCAGACTTCACGTCAGCTCTTCTGGCTAATTCGACGAATTCCTTGATATCCTTGATTTCTCTCTGAAAAACCTTAGTTAGTATATGAATTCACCAATTCCAACCTCACTTGGGAGTATTTTGGTGCAACTAAATGGGGTTTTGTCACGGAAAAGCTGTGTCTCCTAGCTTCATGTACACGTAATCTTCTCCCTATATCATCAGTCAGCACTTCCTTCGGTATCGATACATACGGCCATCTTTAATAATCTATTACAGTGAGTAGCTGAAAATTAATTTTTGAGAGAGAGCGATGTGAAGTAATTGAAAAATCACTGAGATTTGGCGAAGCCGCAGTCACTGATCTAAAATAGGGCAACAGCCCTGGAGCAGAGCAGACCCTCTGAAGGCTATTGATGGTTTGTTATTTATCTATAAAGTGTTGGGTTAGTCAATGTTTCTGTGCCACCGGATGCTTTTCACAAAAGGTAATCAACCTCTTAATGGCGGTGATCCATCTCCTAGTCTTATCGTCTATCATAATATTTGCACCCATTTTCTCACCAGTGATTCTCAGAGAAGCACTACGAGCATGGATTCCTACATGAAGAACTCCTATAGGCCATGCCACATTGCCGATGCTGAATTTCATGTAGCTCTCGTTGGCCTTCCGGAAGTCGTTGTTTTGAATGTAGTAACAAATGGTACTCAAAGACGTTACCATTTCATCTGTGAGCCCATCACTACGAAGCTTATATAGAAGAAGTACCATATTCTTCTTTGTGTCCAAGAGCAACGACTGTTGGGATTCGTCGTTGGCAGCCTCCTCCCACCGCTTGAGTAGCTTCTTGAGAAACACCCGGAGTTGCACCACCAACTGTGGCTTGAACTGGATGCTGGTGATGTGCTCGAGGTTGAATGTGGGATCCACATTCGATTCTTTCTCCGCTTGCACTCTGTACCGTTCGGCCTTAGCTCTAGCTCTAGCAGCCCTTCGAAGTTCTCTCTCTTGTAGGTCAGAGCTGCTGGGGGCGGACGCATCGTGTACTGGGAGCTCGGCCGGCTGCGATGAGGATGCTTCCACTTCTGAGGAGTGTTCCTTAGTTTCCAAGGATCCTGTGACCGGATTCGAGGGTGGAGCGACCGCAGTCAAACAATCTTCTAGCTGTTCGACCGTGGTCTCTTCTCCGGTCAGGGCTGGCACGAGCACCTCATTGGGCCGGGATTTTGGAACAATCTGGGGTAGCCTGTCGTCCGCTACATGAGCATTTTTCGAGTCGAACCCACCCGAATCAGCTCGAGGTTTCTTGGTGTCATTTTTCCGGTCATTCGCTGCCTTGCTCCTGTTCTTCCTCTTCTTATTGATCTCTTTGGATAAGAGGCTGGAGAAATTCATTTCTCTCTACCCAAATTTTCAGATGTTTATGCAAAAAAGTCGCATAAATCTTCAGCAAACTAGAACCAAAACCTGCCCATTCGGTTTTGAATACAGTTAACCAGAACCCCATTCAGGTCCCGACGTCGTCAAACGGTAGATAATTACTTTGCCGAGTTATTCAGTTCAATTGCACGTGTCTCAGAAACGTCAGCCAAGTTATCCAAAACATGGCTCCAAAACTGAAAGACCAACCAGAGGCAACGGATACGAAGGTGGAGAATGAATCGCACAAAGGAGGCTCTGAGGTCACGGCCAACTTTAGTTCAGTCGAGGAACATTTTGTGGACACCAAGCCCCAGTCGTCTCCTTTGTTGCTGTCCACACCTCCAATTGTTTCCAAGGCTTTGCTCAGAGCTTATCCTTATTTGCTTATAGTCAACAAGATATTATCGGTCATAACATGGACGAACGACGATTACTGGATCAACATTGTGCTAATTAGTGTATACGCGTTGGTGGTGGTGTACTTTGAGGAATTGGTGACGTGGTTTGGTCACTTGTTGATTGTGGGATTCATCACCCTCTATGCATTGTTAAACAAGAAGATATTGGAAGAAGCCAATATGCATCCTTCTTTAGATGAGGTTATCCAAGCCTTAACCAACACCTGTCTCAAAGCAGACCGTTTATTAGACCCCATAGTCTCCTTGTCATTGACGGCTTACGACATCAAAAGACTACTCTTTACCACTGTTTTCTTGACCCCCATTTATTTAATTCTTTCGTTCTTATTGATTAAGCCTAGGACTATATTGCTCATTACGGGGCTTTACTTGCTAACTTACCATTCAGCATACCTGAATGTCACCCGTAAAATGGTGTGGAAATTGAAAATCACTAGAGTGTTGTTCTTTTACTTGACAGGTTTGGATTTCCTGAAACAAAGGAACCATTCGTTATTTGCTGCTGCATTTGCCAAAGTCCAAAAAAATGCTGGTCATTCCTTGAACCCTTTGAGTAGCAAAGGCACTCGTCCTGTGAGATTCACTTATGTCATCTACGAGAATCAAAGGAGGTGGTTGGGAATTGGATGGACATCCAATTTGTTGTCGTATGAAAGGACTCCTTGGACAGACGAATTCTTGAATGAGTCATCTTCGATCGATGCTTTCAAGTTGCCCAACCCAGAAAACCATCAACAATACTCGTTCGGTCAGGAACAATCGCTGCAATTGTCCATGAAAAATGCTAGATGGAGGTGGGTAGATAAGAGCTGGAGATTGGACTTGACCAATGATGGTACTGTCACATTGGCTCCTGGAAAAAGATCTAAGACTACTGCAAACCCTGGACCAGACGAAGGGTTTGTTTACTATGATAACACTTGGAAGAGGCCATCTAACGAAGACTCTTATAGTAAATACACCAGGAGGAGAAGATGGATTCGTACCGCAGAATTGGTATTCGACAGCGACGGCAACGATGAAGGAGATTTCAACTCAAGTGTTGACTTCGATGCCGAAGAAATCCCCAAGAAGAAGAACCTTCGCTTCGCTGACCCGGAAGACGAAACAAAAGATGACCATACTATTGGTAACGTTTCTGATTTGGTTGATATAGAGGATTTGAAATCATCTAAGAAAGACGCCAAGACTGTTTCCGCTGTATTAGAAAAACTCGATGTGGCTCCACAGAGTATAACTAAGGAAGTGTTGGAGCCGGTATTAACTACCAATCCTGATTTGGACACTTCGTCCACCATCGAAGATATTAAACCAGTAAACCCCGTAAGCGATCCTGATGCTGCTGCTGCAGTTACCTCCTCTGTAGAAGACAAGAAGAATGTATAAGTGGGCTGATAATGTATATAAAAATGAAAAGTTGCAAAAACTAATTCTATTAATCCGGCATGCCGGCTGCGATCTTCTTTGATAGGCAAAATTTTAGGACCAATCTTGATGCAAGGTTTAAGGTACCATTGAAGCAATCAAGCTGTACTCACAACTAGATGCAGAACTTCGTGGTTCTTCTCATGTTATGGTTTTTCAGGGATATCTCTCAATTCTGATGTTCAGACTCAATTTGAGCTTCTCTGAGCTAACAATAAATTGTGAGCACCGGAAAACCTTATTTCATTCGACAATCTGGCCGCTCAACTGGTGGACTACATATATAGCGGTTATCAGATACACATGCTAACAAAATCGTAAGATAATTTTGTGACGTACATTCATCACTATCAAATCTTGAGTTTTCGCAGAATCGGAATACTCCGAAGCAAATGATAACCGATCCATCAAATTGCATTGCGCATTTGACGATAAGGAAATATCCTATAAATATTGATCGATTCCTATAGGATTTTTTCGACCTTTATCCCAACATATATCACAATAACCATGCAATCCGAATTAGTCAGTTCAACCTACGGAAAGGGTAACGTCAAGTTTCTCAAAGTCAAAAAAGATTCTTCAAACCCTCAAGTCCAAGACGTCTTAGAAGCCAACGTTCAAGTATTGTTGAGAGGTGACTTTGATGTTTCGTATACCCAAGCTGATAACTCTCCAATTGTTCCCACTGACACCGTCAAAAACACTATCTTGGTGGAGGCCAAGAACACAGATGTTTGGCCAATCGAGAGATTTGCTGCTCATTTGGCTAAGCACTTCATCTCCAAATATGCCCATGTCTCAGGTATTGAAGTCACGATTGTCCAGGCCAAATGGACTAAATATAAGGTGAACGGTAAGTTACATGCACATTCCTTCAAGCACGAAGGCCCAGAAACTAGAAGCACTGTTTTAGACTACACCAAGAGCTCAAAGAAGTTGACGATCACTTCCTCTATAAAAGATTTGACAGTATTGAAGTCTACCGGCTCGATGTTTTACGGATACAATGTGTGCGATTACACCACTTTGAAACCCACTAAGGACAGAATCTTATCCACCGATGTTGATGCTTCCTGGGTGTATGATAGTAAGTTCATTAAGAGTTTGGATGATGTTTTGACATACGCTGATCAAGGTCTTTTTGATGATGCTTACAATGGGGCTAGAAGAATTACCTTGGAAAAGTTTGCCTTGGAAAACTCACCATCCGTTCAGGCCACTATGTACAATATGTCCCATGATATCTTGGCCCTTGTGAAAGAAATTGCCACTGTTACTTACCAATTGCCAAACAAGCATTACATTTTGTTCAACCTCGAATGGAAGGGCATTAAGGACAACACCGACTTGTTCTATCCTTCGCCAGATCCAAATGGATTGATCAAGTGTACTGTTGGCAGAAAAGTTAATGCCAAGTTGTAAGTCATGATCACCTTCATTTTAATATTCATTATTTTATCATTCTCTTAACCCAATACATACGTTAAAGAATCCGAATCTGATAAGCTCATCGCACGCGAATCCATCTCGAAAAGAATAATCGTTTGATGTCTCGGGCTTGGGGAATTGCTGTGGCCACGGCCGTGACCACGGCCTTAGTAGTGGAAGGTATCCACTATTACTTAGATACTCAGCAAAGCACACCTGCTGTTTCTTTGGTGTCAAAAGATGAGATACCCGCTGAGTATCCTGAAGAGTTGATTCAAGAGCAGCTCGCTAGAAACTATGCGTTTTTAGGTGACGAAGGAATGGAGAAGTTTAGAAAACAAAATATTGTCGTTGTTGGTGCTGGGGGTGTGGGATCGTGGGCTGCAACTATGTTGGTACGGTCGGGAGTAGGGAAGATTAGAGTTATTGATTTTGACCAAGTTACCTTGAGTTCATTGAATAGACACGCAGTAGCCAACTTGAAAGACGTGGGGATTCCTAAAGTACAATGTTTGAAGAACCACTTGGTAAAGATTGCCCCATGGGTTAACATAGAAGTGAGGAACCAATTGTGGAATAAGGAAAGTGCCGATGAGTTGATCTTTGGGGGCAGATTTGAGCCAAGCTACATTGTCGATTGTATTGACAATATCGACACCAAGGTAGACTTATTGGCCTACTGTCATGAACACAAATTACCTGTTGTTTCATCTGGTGGTGCTGCTTGTAAATCTGATCCTTCGAGGATCAATATAGGCGACATCAGCAAGACTGAGGAAGATCCTTTGACAAGATCGGTAAGAGTGAGGTTGAAAAAAAGAGGTATTGTTACCAACATACCCACTGTGTTCTCAGCTGAAAAGCCCGACCCTAGAAAAGCTCAGTTGTTGCCTTTGTCCCCAGAAGAAATTGCCAAGGGTAAGGTAGAAGAATTGGCTGCATTGCAAAGATTCAGAGTTCGTATTTTGCCTGTGTTGGGTACTATGCCAGGTATGTATGGATTGACAATTGCCACTTACATCATCACCAGTGTTTCCGGTTATCCTATCGAACCGATAGAAGGAAAGAACAGATACAAAATTTACGACAGCATCTTCCAGAGTCTCGCTGGACAGCAAAGCCGAATTGGAAATTTGGACCAACGAGTCCCTATTTCCATGACGGATGTGAGCTATATTTTGGAAGAAATCTTCCACGGGAAATCCCCAATCTCCAACTACTCTACAAAATTAACCTTGTCCAGATGGGACCCCACAAAGGAATTGAGCTTGCAGAACATAGTGGTCATGACCAAAGAAGAGCAGTCTAGGCATGAAAAGAGGGTCCTTAACGGCGGAGAAAAAATAGAAGACGTTTACTCTCCAGAAGTCATCGACTTGGTTAACAGACGCTTTGCCGACGAAAAGTACTGGTCCCAGTTTAGATGATGCAACTTACATACAAAACAGTTTAGATGCAATTCACATACAAATGTAATATTAAACGGTTTTCGCATCGTTCAATAAATTTCCATCACCACCGATGTTCAAATTGAATATGTCGAAGCCTTTGCTCTTTAAGCCAGCCACCCGATTTATGGCCTCCAGCCCAGTCAGATTATTCACTATGAGTCCTGTGAAAAGCCAACTTTTCAAGCGGTTTCAATCGACCGTAAAGAACTCCATTCCACCTCCAACCCAATCTCCTAAGAAGGCCAGTGGTATAAAGGCGTTGATGAAAGAATACGGATTTTCTGCCCTTGGGATATATCTTGCCTTGTGTGCTGTTGATTTGCCATTGTTTTACCTCTTGGTTCACTCGGCAGGTAAGGACCAAATAGAATATTACGAAAACAAAGTGAAGCAAACCTTCGGCTATGGAATGAGTGACGAGGAATTAGACAGAAAACAGGAAATCGATAGGGTTCAGCAGTCTCATGAGGATGCAGAAAACGAGGCCCAGAAGCACGACCAGTCATGGCTCAAAAGTATGTTATCCCAGTTCTCGTGGGCTGAATTTGCGATTGCCTACACCATCCATAAATCATTCATCTTCATCCGTCTTCCCATAACTGCGGCCATAACTCCTCCAGTGGTGAAGATTTTAAGAGGCTGGGGCTTCAAGCTCGGATCTCAAAGTATGAAAACATCCGCCAATATCGCCAAGGACCATATCAAGGATTTCACTGCTTCTAGCAACAAGTTCGGTACTCGTCCAAACGGAAAGAAGAAATGGTTCAACTTCTTTTTCTAATCTTGTAAATAAAACGATGGTGGACGGTCCATGGAATCGCATACACTTTTTGCTATATGTGTTTTATATATATATCTATGGTTAATAGGCAAGCCTTATAAATACAAAATAAATAATCATGCAGACATAAATAAATAATGCAGAACCTGCTGTGTTCATATTCCCAAAAACATCTTACTCCTCTCGTACACATAGAAAGAGCATGCTGCCATAGGTACCACTTTTATGTACCCAATACTCAACCCCACAAAGAATCCTCTAATGCCCATTTCCTTATAGATGATCGAAGCAGTTTGCTTCAATGATAAAAACTGTCCTTGTCCTACAGCTCCTCCGACTTGCATCCTCCTACGAATCACCTCAAAAGGGTAAGCAGCCGTCTGTGAGCACATTCCAGCAAACCCTCCGGCAATCAATTGGGCATATGCTTTCAAGGGAGCCCTTGTATCGTGAGAACTTACCTTTTTACTCGCTGATTGCACCAGAGTAGGTTTAGACTCCGACCCAGAACCTTGATAATTCACAGTGTACTTGTAGAGATACTTTGATCGGAAAATATCATGAAATAAGTCATGAGTGTAGAAAGAAACCCCAGCATAGGGCACCATTCCTAAAATCGTGGGGGCAAAGCCTCGATAGAAATTGGATATGGCTACTACAGGAGCAGGAAGCTTCTCTCTAAGGAAACGGACCCACAACGGATCCGAGCCCGTGTGAGGAGGATTCTCGTGAAATATGGTACTGATGGTCGAGTGAAGCCGGCCACGACGATGCTCCATGTAATACTTGTGTTGGTGAGTTTGATGATTTAAATGCTTGGTTTCAAACGCCATTCGTACACGAATCAAATCCAACGGATACGTGAAATACACTGACAACAATCCCGATAAGGAACCAGCCATGAACCGACGAACTGCCGTCTCCATATCGTCATCAGGAATCAATAGTGAACGAATCTGTTCATATGCTACGAACTTGATGGCCGCATAAGGGAATATCCGGAGCAACGTCACCGAGTGTCCCTGGTATAAACCAATCACTCCGTCATTCTTTAAAATGACATTTCCTGCTCTTACAAGCCCAGATATGGATCCACGGTACTTGATAAACTCCGGGTTGGAGGTTTGAAACAAGATCTTGACTCTGTCCAACGGCGCAACCAATGTTTTCCCTGCACTTCCTGCAAGTCCCCCTGCTGTACCGGACCTGATAATGTAGTCTATGGATTGTTTGTCGATGATTTTCACTGGCTCAAACGGCGTAGATTCGTCGTTAACTCGCTCAGTAACCGGCTTGTAACTGGAGAATATCGATCGAAAGCTGCTGGCCAGTATTTTTGGAGGCAATGACTGCCCGTGGCTGGTTTCAGAAGGTTTTTCCAGCATCCTTTTCCAACTAGACCCGCTTTAGTTAATATGACTATGTTTTTTTTCACTCAGTGAAAACAGAGTTTCACTTGACGAATTTCAACGCTTTGAACTGGTACGAGTTCCTCTTTCAGTTATCGAACTATGATGGTGTGTAAGCTCGATTGAAATGTGAAGCAAGGCTCTAAAAGAAAGAGTACGACCAACGATGTTTGGAAGTATGGGGTCGAGAAAAAAAAGATCACTCGGATGCGCAAATCCAGCCAATATGAACAGAGAGATGAGCCACCACTTAGTGGATACGCAAAAGACATGAACAAGAGATCGGAGATGATGTAGGACATTTATAATACACATGTGAAGTTACTGAGGATTGAGAGTTTGTTGCAAGTGCTGGGGCAGCATATCGGACATAGTTCTGTAGCCCGAGGTCTTATCCTTATGGTAGTTGGAAGGAGAACGGCCCCGAATCACCAAAGGTGGTGACTCTATAGAGGATAGTAAGATGGGCTGGATATGTGAGTCCTCGTCTTCGATTATGCCAAGTAGCTCCACGTGGAGGGTGAAGTAGCGATTGTTCACGGTGGTTGTTCTCATTCTAATTGATGATGTGAATTGAATCCGTTCGAATCGGGCTACTCGGGGTACCATGTCACTGGGATAATTCTTCAACACCGACTGGTCCTTGAGAGTGTCCAAATTGGTGTTACGGTAATATTCTCCTCTGTCAAAGTAAAAGATTTTATTAAGGTTGTCGAGCTTTGTAGCGTTTCTTTTATTACTTGACAGCTTCACGGTACCATGGTCAGGTAAATCCCCGGGAACCGCTGGGTAAATTGGAGGAGGGAATTGGGGACCCTTGTCTCGCTTGGGCGTATGCTGTACCAAGCTGATGTTGACTTCATCGTCGGAGCATTTGGCCACCAACCGTATGGCAAAATAACTTATATCCACCTTGTGATCACCTCCTGTTTTCAGTTTTTCGTAGGTATAGAACTTGTTCTGAATGAACCTTTGAAAGTCGAACCCGTCCAAGTTGAACGAGGCCACAAGAGTAAAATAGTTACGTTTGTAACCGATCCAAGAACCTTCTTCTCCCACTTCAAAACCACGATCAATACGAGCTTGCAATATGGGCAACACTTCCATTCCAGTTGCATTACAGAAAATGTTCTGATGGCGACTTGTTCCACTGAATTGTGGACCAACACGATACAAATCACTGGATCTGGGAGCCACTTTCTTGGGAATTGATTCCAAGAGATTCTCTGCTTTGACCTGTTGAGACAACATCTCAAGATGGTGGTTGAGCAGATGTGTGCTGACCTGGTTTGTGAGGACCTGGGCCGTAAAATCGTGGTGGTGGGTGGGCTGGTGGTGGTGAAGCGATTGATGTTGGTGGTGCTGATGAAGATGCGACGGGTGCTCGAGATACGGGTTAGGTAACTGCTCGTTATTGACAACACCGTTCGCCACGGCTTCAGCCGTTGCCGTGGCGTCGTCAGCTCCCATCAAAGATTCGCCTGTCTGGATATTCATCGATTTGGTGGGGTGCTGCAAAAAATAATCAGCTTACTTGCTTATGGACTTCCAACGAAGCAAAATAAACACAGGGATTTTCCAGAAGTTGCTAAGTGGATACTGTTCTTCTATGTTGCTGTTTGGTGGGGAGCGGCAGGCACAAACAGCTGTAGCAAAAATTTCTTGCAGTTCCCGATATATTAACCAATACACTAGTACTTGAGGAAGAGCTTGTTTAGAAGAGACTTCTGATCACAAAACTGGTTTTGTGGTGAGATCGCGAGGAGAATTTTTGTGTCATATTCTTGATTCTTCGCCAGTTGGAAGGAATTGTGAACGTAGGAAAGGGAAGTAAAAGAGCCCATGTGGCAGAGTTGGTGAAGAGGCTACTTTTATTGGGGTGTGGTTTGAGGTCGATGGGATTTGGGACACGAGTGAGGCGATTCAACTGTGGTTGACCGGGAAGTGTAACGCTATTGGGCATGCACGACAAGGTTGAGGCAGTCTCCAAAGCACCTCTCTTGAAATTGCCCTCGGGAGCTTACCAAGGTATTGGACAGCTGATACTTCTATAGTGTTTCTGTGGCTGTCATTTGGTATTTTTCGTGATTTTTTGGAGGGTTCCAAGAGCCTTCAATTATACATCGAGATGTTCCCTAATTGTACTACATTTCTTTTGAGGATAATGTTTCTGCAGTATTTTATGGGAGTGCTGTTGGCTTTTGATTCATTCTCTTATATCTCTGCCACTGGTAGTTTTTCTTTGATTTTATCTATCAGTTTGAAAACGTCATATAAATAAGAGCTGAAACCGTAAGATTTACAGTTTTTGCAACTATTTCAGCAGAGATATTTTAAATCGTAAATGGATAAACCAAAGCATTGCCAAAAACCAATGAAGCCGAAAAAAATCAACCAGCTGCTCCTCCAGGGCTGTGTCAATAAATCTCAATAATTTTTCACGTATTCCTTTCAACTTTCAATTCAACACAATTATAGTGATAACTCACATTAGGCCATCTTTTTTTGCTTACGAATTACAACATTAAAAAGCCCTCGAAAAACTGGAGTTGAATAGTTCCAGCTTATGGGGACTCTTTTTGACCATTCATAGACTCTTGTATCTTTATCCGTATTCCCGTAATTGACAAGAAGAATGTCGTAAAAAGAGAAGAGTAGGTCGTGAACTAGGCAAAACAGAGAGTAAACCCGCTAATAAGAAAGTCACTATTTGCAAGAATGAGTTTTACTCGGTTTCCCGAGCTTTTACTTGGGACATTGAGCATATGTGTCTGGAACTTCTATCTTCACGCCTATTTATAACCTCTTGGACTCAGATTCCTCCGACTGGGCTATCACTTTTGTATACATTAGAATGAAAATTCCTTTCTCTTTGGTGGGGAGAGAAATTTCCGGAAAGAGTTTCAATTGTGTAAAGCCTTTATGGCCAAGTTGGTAAGGCACCTCACTAGTAATGAGGAGATCGTCAGTTCGAATCTGGCTGAAGGCATTATTTTTTAACTCTTTTGAGTAGTTGGCTGCGAATCTTTCTGTAAATCACCTCAAAGCAGTTCACAAGTGAAAAACCCTACATCGATGGTAGCGAAGACAGAGGAGTCAAAGGATGCTGACAACATTGGGGATGAAGCTCCTGACGATATTGATGACTACAAGATTTTTCAGAATTTCAATACTCCTTTCCCAACTGGTCCTCATACTGCTTTTGATCCTGGAAACGACGAGCTTTTGTTGTTGCTGGAGTACCCATCATGGTGTTCTGAAAACGGTGCTCAATTCACCAAGGAAGAAATTAAGGCAATATTCTCGAACTTAAAAGGCATTTTTGGGTTTCAGACTGATAACTGTGAGAACATGTTTGAATTGTTAATGTCACAATTGGATTCTAGATCCAGCAGAATGCCAAGTCCACAGGCCCTTTTGTCACTCCATTCTGACTATATTGGGGGAAATGGGTCCAATTATAAGAAATGGTACTTTATGGCTCTATTCGAGGTTGATGAAGGACTTGAGAAGTCACAAATCTGGCGCAATTACTCTCAATATGTAAAGGCATTGAACCATGGAAGCAGCAACTTGAAGTTTGATGAAAATAGTCTACTCGGTCTAGAACATAAATGGCGAAAGCAGATGAGTGCCTTGTCACCAGCCGATTATATCCATCAACTAGCTTTGTATTTGTTAATTTGGGGGGAGGCCAATAACGTGAGGTTCATGCCTGAGTGCCTTTGCTTCATATTCAAATGTGCATTGGACTACTACCAGAATCGTTTAGAAGACACCAACATCAACTTCTTGGAGGATGTCATCACCCCCATATACAAATTCATAAGAAACCAGCAATACAAATTGGTAGATGGTAAATGGATTAAAAACTCAAAAGATCACGATGCAATCATAGGCTACGATGATATCAATCAATTTTTCTGGTTTTCCGAAACCATCAAAAGGATTAAACTCACAGATGGGACTCACTTTATGAGCTTACCAAGAGAGGTTCGGGTTCTCAATTTCAAGAATGTGATGTGGAGTTCTTGTCTCCATAAAACATACTACGAGAAAAGAACATGGTTCCACTTATTGACAAATTTTAGCCGGGTTTGGATAATCCACATTTCAATGTTTTGGTATTACACTAGTTTCAATTCCCCTTCATTATACACCAGAAACTATAACCAACTATTAGATAACCCTCCTGCATCTCAAGTGCAATGGTCAATTGTTTCATTAGGTGGTGCGATAGCTTGTCTTATAGCACTTTGTGCAACCTTATTTGAGTTAGTTTTCGTTCCCAGGAAGTGGCCCGGTGCTCAACCCTTGTTTGGTAGATTGGCACTTTTGGTCATTTTGACGTTATTGAATATCGCTCCTAGTATCTATATATTGGGATTTCTACCTCATGACAAACACTCTGTCTCTGGACGGTACATTGGGATTGGACAGTTTGTCATGTCCCTCTTGTCATTTCTTTACTTATCCTTACAGTCACCACTGTCTTACTTCCAAACAATTTTGAAGTCCAACAATGGCCATATGAAGTCCAAGATTTTCACAGCTCTGTTTCCTAAGTTGAGCACGAAGGGCCAAGCTTACTCTGCAATTTTGTGGATATTGGTTTTATTTTTGAAGGCATTTGAATCTTACATGTTCTTAACTTTGTCGCTTAGAGATCCTATTAGAGTCTTGTGGTCCATGGATATATCGAGGTGCCGGGGAGATGTTATTTTTCAAAAATATTTGTGTGAAAATGAAAGCAAAATCCTTTTGGGATTACTTTTCCTTACAGATTTGGTATTGTTCTTTCTAGACACATATTTGTGGTATATTATTTTAAATTGTTTTTTTTCAATCATATTGTCTTATTCTTCAGGTATTTCTGTCTTCACTCCTTGGCGGAATATTTTCCATAAATTGCCAGAAGGTATTTACAGTAAGTTGTTATGTATGGAAGATGATTCTAAGGTCACGGTTGTTGCCCATATTTGGAATAGCATCATTATTTCCATGTTCAGAGAACATTTGTTATCTCTTGAACAAGCTAAAAGAATGATATACGAGCTAGAGCCTGACGGAGAAAACAAATCAACAAATACAGGGGGCAAGACAGTAAAAGTGCCCCTGTTTTTTGCTGTTCAAGATGATAGTGGATTCAAGCTCAGTGATTATGTGACAGCTGGAAAAGAAGCACAAAGAAGAATAAGCTTCTTTGCCCAATCTCTATCGAGTCCTATACCCGAGCCAATTCCCACTGCAGCTATCCCTTCTTTTACAGTATTGGTTCCTCATTACTCAGAGAAGATCCTCTTGAGTTTAAAGGAGATTATTAAAGAAGAAAAGGGATCCAAACTATCAATTTTGGATTATTTAAAGCTGATGAACGAGTCTGATTGGAATTCATTTGTTCAAGATACTAAAATTTTGGATAATACCCCAGATAAATCCTTGAATAACCTGGAAGAACAACCCCCAAAAATGAACAATTCGGATTTACCATACTATTATGTTGGATTCAAGAACTCATTCCCCGAGTACACTTTGAGGACAAGAATCTGGGCTTCATTAAGATGTCAAACATTATACAGAACTATTTCTGGCTTTACAAACTATGAGGCTGCACTCAAGATTTTGTTCAAGTCAGAAGATATAAATCACAGCTACAAAACTGAGATGTTTCCGGAGTTGGCAAGAGAAGAACTCGATAAATTTACTGATCGAAAGTTTAGACTACTAATATCTCTTCAAAAGTATCAGAAGTTCAGCCCTGAGGAAAAAGAGAACTGCAAGTTGCTAGTAGAAGCCTTCCCAAACATAAAACTTGCTTATCTTGAAGAAGAATTGGATCTAAGCACCAATGAAACCATTTACTATTCAACTTTATTGGATGTAAAATCAATAGCAGTGGATGGTGGTTTCAGCAAGAAGTACAGAATCAAGCTTTCAGGAAACCCTATTCTTGGTGATGGGAAATCCGATAATCAGAACCAAGCATTGATTTTCTACCGGGGGGAGTATCTACAGGTTATCGATGCAAACCAAGATAACTACTTAGAAGAGTGTTTAAAAATCAAGTCTGTCTTGTCGGATTTTGAGGAGTATAACATCGATGTTGATAAAGAATATTCACCGGAAGTGTTCAAGCCCTTGAAGAATCCAGTTGCCATTATCGGTGCAAGAGAGTATATTTTCTCAGAGAATATAGGGGTCATTGGAGATATTGCAGCTGTGAAAGAGCAGACCTTTGGGACTCTATTTGCAAGAACACTAGCTGAAATTGGAGGGAAACTTCATTATGGACATCCAGATTTTTTGAATGGGATTTTCATGACTACAAGAGGGGGAATATCCAAAGCTCAAAAAGGGTTACACTTAAACGAAGACATCTATGCCGGGATGATGGCAACTTGCAGGGGTGGAAGAATTAAACATTGTGATTACTATCAGTGTGGAAAGGGTCGTGATCTAGGTTTCAATACTGTTCTTAACTTTACGGTAAAAATTGGTGCTGGCATGGGAGAACAAATGCTTTCGAGGGAACACTTCTATTTGGGCACTTCTTTGCCTACTGACAGATTTTTGTCTTTCTATTATGCTCATGCTGGGTTCCACATCAACAACTTATTTATTTCTCTATCCATTCTGTTGTTTATGTTGGTGTTATTGAATTTGGGTGCATTGAAGCATGAAACGATTATATGTAATTATGACCCACTGGATCCAGGTACAACAATACAGCAGCCCTTAGGATGCTATAATCTCCAACCTATACTTAACTGGGTGAACAGATTCGTGTTGTCAGTATTCATCTGTTTCTTCATTTCATTTTTGCCCTTGTTGTTTCAGGAACTAGTAGAAAAGGGGATTTTCAAAGCTTGTTTTAGACTAGTCTTCCATTTGATTTCATTTTCACCCATTTTCGAAGTATTTGTTTGCCAAATATATGCCAAATCATTGGAAGAAAATATCTCCTTTGGAACAGCAAAATACATTGCAACTGGAAGAGGATTTGCAACTGTTAGACAGCCATTTTCAACTTTGTTCTCGAGCTATTCTCCACTATCGTTGACTAAAGGAGCTAAGTTTTTTCTAACTGTGATATTTTCCTGTATGACCATGTGGCAGCCATCTCTTTTATGGTTCTTCATCAATTTCACTTCTATGTGTTTAGCACCCATTCTTTTCAACCCTCACCAATTTTCATTCAAACGGTTCTTCTTAGACTATAGAGAGTTGATTAGATGGTTTTCAAGAGGTAGCCATAAGTGGCACACTTCCTCTTGGTACAGGTACCAGAAACAGCAAAGATCAAAAGTTTTGGGGTATAAGAGAGGTACTAAAACAATACAGAGTCATGGCACAATAGAAAGAAAGAAAAGAACATCTATTATACACCAGGTTTGTGCTCACGTAATTCTCCCACTGCTTTCCATGCTTTTCAATCTTACAGCTTTCATGTTCGTCAACGCCCAAACAGGTGTGCAAGGTGCAAAGCAGGTTAACCCACTTGCTCGGATCATATTAGTAACACTTTTGCCAGTGGCATTGAATACCGTGGTTCTTCTAGTGATATTCGTTATTTCATGTTTTGCGGGTCCTGTGATACAGCACAAAAGATTTTCAAGCGTAATGGCTGCCGTGGGGCACGGTCTAGCAGTTGTAATATCCATAGTGACTTTGGAGATTCTCCTCTATACCGAGTCTTGGAACTTCCCTCGAGCTGTCTGTGGATTTATCCTTGTTCTTTCTATACATGAGGTACTAAAAAACATCCTATTTCTCTTCCTCACGAAGGAACTTGGGAATGATGTTTCTAATTACTCCTGGTGGTCCGGGAGATGGTTCAAAAGAGGCTTGGGCGTGCTCATCATCACTCAGCCATTGCGAGAACTCCTGGTGAAATTGGTAGAGCAGATATCTTTCAGCTACGATTTCTTGTTGTGCCATTGCATTTTATTCTGTGTCTTCCCACTCCTATTCGTTCCTTTTATCGATAAGTTTCACACCATTATGCTATTCTGGTCCAAGTACTCCAAGAACAATTTCAGAAGTGCCATACCTTCTAAAAGAGCTCAAAGACAAACCAGAAGAATTGTTATGAAATACTTCGCCCTCTTTATGGTCATTCTAGCAGTATTCGTCTCTCTTGTGGTTTGCCCCATATTCGCAGCTCAATATGCACCAGATTTACAGGGTATTCTTCCTTCTCCTGCCAGGGAAATTGTCAGTAAAATCATTCAGCCAAACAACCAGAACAACAACGACACCGGAGACAACGCTCCTCAGTCTGTGCCACGAGAGAGGCCACTCCCAGTGGTATTGGAAACGGTGTTTTAGTTTTAGCAGCCAGATTTGGGATTCGCATTTTTCAACATTTAAATTGTAAACAAAATATATATTTGATCTGGCTTGAACATGCACAAAAGGGCGGTTCGAATGAAGTCGGGGTTGAGTCCGCCTCCAAACATGTCTCCACACCGAGGGATATCCAAGAGCAAGTCTCGAATATTGAGCAAATTCCAAGAAGACGAGATTTTCGGCGAACAAGAGATCGATCTAGAGGATGAATTCAAGACCCTCAAGCTCCTGGACCTCCAAAACCAACCACAACGAGAAGATCCCAAGGGTCTTCGAGACTATGCAGGGGACTTTGAAGATTTTGCTGAGTTTGATGGGGATTTGAAGTTCAAGACGAATGCACCTCCTGAAAGAGACATTAAATTCAGTCCTGGCACCCTAAGCAGTTCTCCTAGGAGAAGATCATTGAGCGAATACAGTGAAGACACAGATGTGACTTCGGGATTCAATGATGAGGAGTTCGAGGACATAGAGGGTGTTTTTGGGGAACAAAAGCAAGACACCTCAAGGCTCCATGATGTGCTCAAGAGCAGAAAGGAGAGAATGCTCGATGATGCAGAGAAGGAAGAGAACGAGTTGCTAAGGAAGTACAGAGCCGAGGATCCAACCACCTTGAAATTGAGAAACCTCGATATCGATACCATTGAAAATGATAAAACTATCAATTACGAATACACACGAGACGATTTTGAGGATTTCGAAGAAGGGTTCGAAAACATCCACAAGCTTACGTTCAAGAAGTCAATGCCGAGCTTCAAAGCTCAGCCAGTGATGGGGATGAGGAAGTTTCAGTCGAGCTTGAATTTGAACCACGAAAGAACTCGTGGAGTGTCATCCAATCCTAAATACAGCAACAAACTAATGAATAAGTTGGACAGGATCCCTTCTTTCTACAACCAGCGGAAACTCAATGAGATGATGGAAAAAGATGAAAACTTCCGCTTGACCAAACAACAGCTTCTTCAACAATACCAAGAAATAGATAAACAACACAAACGAACAAATAAGAAGATCTTGAATTTGAAGAAATCCATGTCGATGCCTGCAAGAGGAAGCAGGGGTAAGAAAATCGGGTTAGTTAGGTACCTTGGAGACGTACCAAATGTGGAGAATTCTAAGATGAAGTTCAATAATGAGCTGAAGAATTGGGAAGGTAACGAGATTGAATTGATGAAATTCAATAGCTTGACGGCCAAAAAGCCTTCGTTGATAAAGTTCAACGACTACGACGATGCCAAATCCTCAAATCCTTCCAATATGGTGTTTGATCCCGTGAATTTGAGGTGGGTATCCATAGCACCCGAAGAGGACATTTTTAAAGACTTTAACGAACTTAATGAACCCGAAAACAAGGGACGTGGTGTGAGCACCTTCACCGCCAGAACGTTGTCCACAAATGTAGAGGAATCTGAAAATGTTTTCATTGTCTCTAAGAAGCTCATAGACAGGTTCTTGAAAGAGGAATCAAAGCTAGCACGCAGGACCGAATATTGGTTCAACAAGAACGACATCTATGATTTGGATGCTGAGTTCAATCCAGACTTTTACTGGGATATTCGAAAGTTAGTTATGGATAATGAGTAATGTAAATTGATACCCTTGGCATGAATAATTAGTAATGTACAATGACACCTTGGCACTTCGTAGATCTCTGTGTAAATTACGAAATGGTTAAGAACAATAGCCTGCCAATGTTTATTGACGTTTATTGACGTTTATTGTTACGAGCCAAGCAAGTTATCATAGCGCAAATGCTCATACGCTATTTGCAGCCAAGCAACCTATACTACGTGGATAATATCTTTATTCAATAGTTGACACTATACAATTTTAAGCCAACAAAATACCAGCACCAAACAATACACAGACAGACACCAACAATGTTGGGAATGCACTGATTTGAGAAGCACCAGACTTGGAGTCGGAACTAGAAGAAGAAGAAGAATCAGAGTCATCGCTCGAGTCTGAACCAGAGCCAGAGCCAGAACCAGAACCGGAGGTGCTAGCAGCACTCTTGGTGATATCATGAGAAGTAGCCTTAACGGAAACATTGATGCTTCCCATACCGTCTGTACCAGCTGATTTCAAGATAGCAGAACAAGAAGAGGCGGTGGTAGCATCTCTGGTACTAGCAGAACCACTGAAATCACAAGCATCAGAGGCCTTGTCTTGGTTCAAGTAGTACTGGTTAAGGACAAAGTTCAATTGATCCTTTGCAGAGCATCCGGAGAAAACACCGTAGACACCAGTGGTTCCGTTGGAGGTAATACCAGCACAGGCATCTGGGTCGAGTCCACAAACTTCACCGAACAAATCCAGGAAGTCATCGGAATCGACACTAGAGTCAACAACACATTCCAAGGACTTGGCCATACAGTTACAAATTTCAACATCTGGAGTTGGAGGTAAAGCAGTAGCAGCTTGCCAGTTAGGGCCTTCCTTTGGACAAGAAGTGACACTGGTAGAAGCCACATCGGAAGATTGAGCATAAGAGGGAGAGATACTTTGCAATTGGGACTTCAAGTTGTTGAAATCAGCCAAAGTAGAAACGTCATCCCCATCGACGGAAACCAAACCGTATTTGTTAGCTTCTTGGAAGTACATGTAAACAATACCACCGGACCAGACATCAGTCATGTCAGAGGAGTAAATGGTGCCAACTTCTTGGAATAATCTTGGAGTAACCCTGTTACAACCGTACTCAGAGAAGAAAATTGGAATACCCAAGCCCTTGTAGTGCTCGGTGATATTTTGGTAACCAGAATCCTTGAAGGAAGACTTTCCACACCATTCGTACATGTTCATACCGAAGAAATCAGCTCTGATATCTTCGTCACCACAAGCAAAGTAGTCAGCCAAGTCAATTCTAATATCAGGGTCATCATTAGCAGAGTAACCAACAGGAATTTGTCTGTAACCCTGGGCCTTAATGTAAGCCTTAGTGTCTCTCACGGCAGCCTTAACAAATGCAGAAGCATCGGCATTGGAAGCTTGGTTACTGACTTCGTTTCCGGCGAAAAAGCCCAAAACGTTAGAGTAGTTGTGGAACAAATCAACGACTCCGGTATATCTGTCAAACAATTCCACGTTCCATACAGGGTCGTTTCTGTTGATAGATTCTTTTGGTTGAGACAAATCAGCCACAACATAAATACCGGCATCTTGCAATAAGGTCATACATTCCGAGTGATCCTTGGTGACATCTAAGGCATACACTCTAATAACATTGGTTTGTAATTGTTGCAAGTAAGGAATATCTCTTTTACAAGCATCACCATCGGCCAAAGGATCCACAAACAGGGCCTTGTCGGTGGAAGAGGTGTTGGAAGTATCCAGTTGATAGGCGACACCTTTCATCAAAAATTGACTACCGTTGTTGGAGTAGAAAAATTTGTTACCCACGATTTCGACAATAGGAAAGTCATCAGCAGCGGCAAGAGCTGACATCCATGCCAAGGCACAGGCTTTAGCTAACGATTTGAACAACATCTTTGATTATTTAAAGAGAGGAAATCAAGGAAAAAATAACTTGAAAGAATTCCACTGGTAAATATAGGAGTCGAAAAAAAAAAAATCAGAATTATTATGAAAAAAACTTGACGGGTTTTGAAGATTTTTTGTCTGAATAAAGTATTTATGAAAACATTAACGCACGCTTTAGAATTAATAAATAATCAAAAAATAAATAAAAAACCACTGCGGATGCTCAAAATTCGGTTGTCTCAATAGTAAGAAAAGAGGCACGGTTAAGGTGTTACGGGTTCCGAAGAACATCTCCGGTGTAGGGATGAGTTGTAGCATGACGATGATACGGAGAACTTAATCTCGTGCCATATGGGCCTGTAATTTATGTCACAGCCTTAGCGGGCGCAGTAGTGAAAGCGATTTTCACTAACAGGAACCGGAAAGTCTAGGTCGTATGCTGTGACGTTCCAATTTACGCGTAGTTGTAGCCCCGAATAGTTAGTGATGCATTGAGACGGCAGCGTACAGTCTTGCCACGCTCGAAGTTTTCGTGTTGTGGAGACAAGTGCTCGCATGATTTTTCCGAGTAGAACACGATCATGGGAGTTGTTTTACCGGATTGAGACAGAATGGGGTGAATATAGCGGTCCGGTCTTCTGACGTGTTTGTATAACAAGGCACTCGGCACTTTGCGACTAAATCAAACTTTTTGGATGAACAAGACTGTAATGCATAATTAGGACCTTAAGATTTTTTGATTTGTAGTTGCTTGCATTGAATGTTTTAAGAATGCTGCACTCTTTCGTAGCCGGTGCATTCGCAATCTAATATCGGCTCGGTTATTGTAGCAGAGTTAGAGGTTGCAGGGTTCGACTCGAAGCGACGAGCAAAGAGAATGTGCTTAGTTACCGTGCTTTATTTTTCTACTAAGAAGACCAGCTAATAGTCTCATGTGGCCGTATAAATGTGCGGGCTTTGTGGGCGATTTGGTACGAAGAGCGGCACGAGAACAATAAGTTTATTTTCAGCTTTTAGTGTGATTTTATTTGTCTAGATGTGTCGTGAAACTCAATTATAAGATCGTATCATAAGGGCTGGATCAATATCTGTTTGGTTACCCACGACAGCTCAAAAGCAGGAATACGGCCCGGTGTTCCTTCACCAAATTTACTACAGATACCAGCAGAGCACCACGACAAGCACGACTTTCAACTTACAAGAGTACGAGGCGGAAGAGAAGGCAAGACCCAGACGCCTAAAATAATTTGGAGATCGCACCAAGCCTACATGATGCTACATATCCATACATTGACAGCTTGTCATACAGCGACAACACAGGTAGCATCACACTACGTGCCGGGGATGCAGCCGGTGTTTTCCCACTAGATTCGATCAATGTCGCTGGCCCCTTGCGATGGCTCCGCCCTACTGCGACATCCGCCTTGAACAGGTGTGTCTCACTCAGCCAGAAAACTTCCCATAAATGTTCCGATTTTGCAGGTTAATTGGTCTCCAGCCCACTGCCCAAGGCGCGGGGTACTACCCATATATTGTCTAGGACCAACCTGCACTTTCTGTCGCAAGATCTGGGGAACTCTTGGATCTCCGAACAGCTACAACCAACAGATTCTTCACCACATTTGATGCTACCCCGAAGAAGCACTCCATCAAAGTCTTCAGATGTTCCACTATGGAGCTGTGTTTTTCCCACGTTTCTAACCAAAGTCGCTCCCCTGTTCTTCTAAACTCCGTTTTTTCAACACCTTTGGCTCCCAACATATAATAAAAATTTCTCTCAAATTTCGCCGTTCGCCAAAAAGATTCGTTTTCTCAGAGTTTTTTCTTTCCTTTCAATATCACACCAACTATGTCGTCCGAAGAGAAGAACATAGTGGACGCCACCGAAGAAGTCGAAGAAGGTTTCTTGGAATGCTACATTCGTTTCAACGACGATGCCGAAAAGGACTACTGTTTCCAGGTGAGTGTCAACACTCAATTCAATGATCTCTTTAGGATTTTTTCAACCTTACCAATTAGTTTAAGACCTTCGATTTTTTACGACTCCAAGCCGGTTGGGTTCAAGGTCAGTACCTCTCCGGGTTTCTTGACCCTTGACGGTGCTATTTTGTTTGATCATGATGCCACCAAGGAAAAGTACCTTCAGCTGGTGAATTTATCCGACAAAATTGGCGACAAGATTTGGCCCGGACAATTGATTGTGCCAGTATGGCGCCACAACGACTTTGGTTACTATGCGTTTGTGACGTTCTTGCTTGTTTGGCTTTACACCGACTTGCCAGACTTCATTTCTCCTACTCCAGGTATTTGCATGACCAATCAGGTTTCCAAGTTTATGAATTTTGTGTTGACAAGGTTGGGCAAACCAGATCTTGGAAAGATCTTCGTCGAAGACTTGAACGATCAACTCGCTATTGCTCCCCAGGTGATTTTCTTTGTGTTCCACATCATCAAAGTCACTATGATTTACTTGCTTGTGCTGCTTGGTATTTTCAATCCCATCAAGCTCTTAAAATTCCTTGGTGACAAAACAAGAAAAGATGTTACCAGAGATGAATTGTTGAGTTTGGGATGGACTGGTTCTAAGAGATCCACTATTGAGGAATATAGAGAATACTACAGAAACTACAGAATCAAGCAGTACAAGTCCATTGTTGAAGCCCAACAAGATGGGCTTTTCGACAAGTTGAGAAACTTGGGAGTTCAATTGAAGGACGGTGAGGGTTTCAACACTCCATTGGACAAGAAGACCACTTTGAAAGACTTGTTGAACAAGGAAGACGTCAAGTTCACTTTGAACTATGCCTACTTGGCTAAATTGTCTAGTTTATTCGAAAAGCACATTAGCGAACCCGATGTCGAAATTAACGATGCTGTCAAGCAGTTCAGAAGATACGGGTTGTGCCAAAGAGACAGCGTGGTTGAAGAGATTGTTGAGTTGAGAAAGTCAGTTGAAGTTGGAGAAATCTAATGGGACTAATATAGGACCTTTTATATACCGATGACTGGTGGTGTAGACCAAGCCAAAGCCACCTCGACACCAGACCAGAGCTTATTCAACAACGGTAAACACCAAAGCTCCGATGCCATTCCGGAAGGTGCAGTTTGGTAGCTCTTTTTGCTTAATGATGTATTTACGTACTATATTTCTCGTCGTCTGAATTTTTCATCGTTTAATACATACAGTTCTTTATATCGTCGTCGTATGTAATGCCTCCGGTTCCGGGGCGTATTACTACACTGTGCAGGTGGTGCCTTCAAAGTCGTTCGTATCCCCAATATTCGTCCCTCGTTTCTGACTCTTAAACGAGAGCCACACGTGATATCACTCAAACTGTGCCGAAGTCAATCAGTGAAAAATTTATTTCAATATATAAACGAGTCAAAATCTTCGAATCATAATTTTTTCAGAAATTTTTCACCACCAATTTTTCACTTTTTACAAGGAAGAATTCTGTACTTTTTTCAATCAATTAATTGGAAGAATATAACGAAATGGTTCAATCATCTGTTTTAGGTTTCCCACGTATTGGTGGCCAAAGAGAATTAAAGAAAATCACCGAATCTTACTGGAGTGGTAAGGTTACTGTTGATGCTTTATTGGCCAAGGGTAAGGAATTGAGAAAGCATAATTGGGAATTGCAGCAAAAGGCTGGTGTTGATGTCATTCCTTCTAATGATTTCTCCTACTACGATCAAGTTTTGGACTTGTCTTTGTTGTTCAATGTCATCCCAGACAGATACTTGAAGTTCGACTTGGCTCCAATTGACATTTTGTTCGCTATGGGTAGAGGTTTGCAAAGAAAGGCCACTGAATCTACTGCTGCTGTCGATGTTACTGCTTTGGAAATGGTCAAGTGGTTCGACTCCAACTACCATTATGTCAGACCAACTTTGTCTAACTCCACCGAGTTCAAGTTGAATGAAGCTGCTGGTTTGAAGCCAGTTGACGAATACTTGGAAGCTAAGGAATTAGGTATTGAAACTAGACCTGTTGTTTTGGGTCCAATTTCTTACTTGTACTTGGGTAAGGCTGACAAGGACTCTTTGGACTTGGAACCATTGTCTTTGTTGGAGAAGTTGGTTCCAGTTTACAAGAACTTGTTATCTAAGTTAAAGGAAGCTGGTGCCAAGTCCGTTCAAATCGACGAACCAATCTTGGTTTTGGACTTGCCAGAATCTGTTCAATCCAAATTCCAAGCTACTTACGAAGCTTTGGCCGATTCTTCTGCTCCAGAAATCATCTTGGCTTCTTACTTCGGTGATGTCAGACCAAACTTGGCTGCCATCAAGTCTTTGCCAGTTGCCGGTTTCCACTTTGATTTTGCCAGAGTTCCTGAACAATTCGAAGAAGTTTCTTCCATCTTGAACGACAAACAAATCTTCTCTGTCGGTGTTGTCGACGGTAGAAATATCTGGAAGAACGACTTCGCTAAGTCTTCTGAAATCATCTCCAAGGCCATCGAAAAGGTTGGTGCTGAAAGAGTTTTAGTTGCTACCTCTTCTTCTTTGTTGCACACTCCTGTTGACTTGAAGAACGAAACCAAATTGAACCCAACCATCAAGGACTGGTTCTCTTTTGCTACCCAAAAGTTGGACGAAGTCGTCACCTTGACCAAGAGTGCCAAGGGTGAAGATGTTTCCAAGGAATTGGAAGCCAACGCCGCTTCCATCAAGTCTAGAAAGGAATCTTCTATTACTACCAACCCTAAGGTTCAATCCAAGTTGGCTGAAATTGACGAATCCATGGCTACCAGAAAGTCACCATTCGACAAGAGATTGCCAGTTCAACAAGCCAAGTACAACTTGCCATTGTTCCCAACCACCACCATTGGTTCTTTCCCACAAACCAAGGACATCAGAGTCAGCAGAAACAAGTTCAACAAGGGTGAAATCACTGCTGAACAATACGATGAATTCATCAAGAAGGAAATCGCCGAAGTTGTCAAGTTCCAAGAGGAAATCGGCTTGGACGTCTTGGTTCACGGTGAACCAGAAAGAAACGATATGGTTCAATATTTCGGTGAAAAATTGGACGGTTTCGAATTCACCCAAAACGGTTGGGTTCAGTCTTACGGTTCTAGATATGTCAGACCTCCAATTGTTGTTGGTGATGTTTCTAGATCTGCTCCTATGTCTGTTAAGGAATCTGTCTACGCTCAAAGTTTGACTAGCAAGCCAATGAAGGGTATGTTGACTGGTCCAGTCACCTGTTTGAGATGGTCTTTCCCAAGAGACGACATTTCCCAGAAACTCCAAGCTTTGCAATTGTCTTTGGCTTTGAGAGAAGAAGTTGTCGACTTAGAAAAGGCTGGTATTACCGTTATTCAAGTTGATGAACCAGCTTTGAGAGAAGGTTTGCCATTGAGAGCTGGTAAGGAAAGATCCGACTACTTGGACTGGGCTGCTCAATCTTTCAGAGTTTCTACCTCTGGTGTCGAAGACAGCACTCAAATCCACTCCCACTTCTGTTACTCAGACTTGGATCCAAACCATATCAAGGCTTTGGATGCCGATGTTGTTTCTATCGAATTCTCCAAGAAGGACGATCCTAACTACATCCAAGAGTTCTCCAACTATCCTAACCACATTGGTTTAGGTTTATTTGATATCCACTCTCCAAGAATTCCATCCAAGGAAGAATTCGTCAAGAGAATTGGTGAAATCATGAAGGTTTACTCTGCCAACAAGTTCTGGGTTAACCCAGACTGTGGTTTGAAGACCAGAGGTTGGACCGAAGTCAAGGCTTCTTTGACCAACATGGTTGACGCTGCCAAGCACTTCCGTGAACAATACTAAGCTTCTTAGTACTCACTACTTTAAGAGCCCCTAAACACGGGTTTATGCATTATTCAATTCATTTGTTGATGCCGTGTCCTTTGATATTACATTTATTCAACATTAATGTAATTTGATCATTACTATCATACTGTTTGATTGTTTTTATAGTTTTTTTTATTGTTTTTGTTTGCTGGGGGTTTTTAAAATGGGATTTCAACATCGGTTTAATATATAATTTTGAATTTTTCACCACACTGTAATGTTTAACTACACCACTAAATACAACTGAGACCAGAGATTTGGCATTCTGTTTCCTGCAGCACCGAGAATGCTTCTGCGCCTCAATGGTATCCTCCTCCCCTACTCACCACCTAGTCTTTCATCCTTCTTAGTCCGTCCTTCGTCTTCCATCCTTCGTCTTCCATCCTTCGTAGTCCATCCGCCCTCCATCTCGCAATCTTCGCGACAAATCTGAATATTTAACACCCAATTTGCCATCAACAACATGAGCTCACCAGACCAGGAACAGTTGATCGAACGGTTCGTGACCGTTACACACTCCTCGCGGTACTTGGCAGAGCAATACTTGGCCAGAAACGAGAACGATTTAATCAACTCAATTGAGGACTATTTCGCCACAAACCCATCCTCTGATGGATCGACTGGCAACCACACTCCACAACCTTCTGGCCGTGGAGGCGTCAGAACCTTTAGAGACTTGAACGAAGACGAGGAAGATGACAAGACCGACACCAACTTCTTTACCGGAGGCGAAAAGTCCGCTTTGCAGGTGGAGGATCCTAATAAAGACAGAAAGAAGTCGGGGAGGTCTCTAATTGACGATATCTTCCAGAAGGCCAAAGAGCAAATGGCCCAACCCGACGACAGACCTTCAGCCAGCCTGCCAGATGCCCCGTCCGGACCCACGTTTATCGGGACAGGCTACAAATTGGGGGACGGCGAACATCCCTCCCAAACCATTCCCGATGCAAGCTCCCGAGCTCCTAAAAAGCCATCGCTTGTGAAGAGAGAGATCACCTTTTGGAAACAGGGGTTCACTGTCGGCGAGGGGCACTTGCGTAGGTATGACGATCCCGCTAATGCAGAGCTTTTGGAGGAGTTGAACCGAGGCAGGGTTCCGTTGGTGTTGTTGGATGTAGAGTTTGGCCAGGATGTAGACGTCAGCGTCATAAGGAAGACAGACGAGGACTACAAGCCACCCAAGAAAAAGACCGGCGGATACTCGGGGTCCGGACACAGATTAGGCTCGCCAATTCCTGGAGAAGCCATTGGTACTCCAGAGCCAACTAAGGCTGCATCTCCCACCAAAGAAGAGGTGGCCCCCACTCCAGAGCCAGAGTCTCAGGGTGATACCTCCGTGCAAATCAGGTTTGCCAATGGAAAGAAAGCAAGCCACAAGTTCAACTCCACCGACTCTATTGCCACAGTATACGACTTTGTTCAGAACCACCAGTTCTCAGATCCATCGAGACCGTTTATTTTGTCCCATGCATTCCCCGTAAAGCCCATCGAAAATTCAAACGACGTGTCTGTAGCCGAAGCCAAGTTGAAGAATGCCGTCATCGTACAAAGATGGAGTTAGTTAGAACTAGGAGATTAGGATATGTTTAATGAAAATCGTTGTAGACTCCATATTATAGTGTCGCTCTCTTCTCATCGCATCTTGAAATTTATCTTATCTGCAATCACTCATCACCACTACCACCAATCAAAGGGCCGTGTCACGCCATTTCCCCGTTACATAATGCTTCTATCGCGTATAAGACAGTACGTGATAAGGCAACCGCTTCGACCCGTCAAATACTTGTCGTACAGCACAATGAGGCTTCAACTGCTACGAGATCCTACATTTTTCAGTAACAACGAGAATGATTCCCAATTGCCAGAATTCACACCTGTGGTGGACGAACTACAACTCAAGGTCAAGAATTTCTATCAGGAACGCCCCCCCTCGATTTCGTATCCCTTTGAATGGCTGGATGTTACTCTAAAGAATGATGAGATTGAAGACATACTACTAAGTAAATCATACGCTGCAGTCGAGTCCTTCGAAGAGATAATAAACACAAACGAAACCCAGGTTCCTATTTGTGGCTCCGTGGTTTCCTTCAAATCCGTCTTGGACCATTCGGCACATTTTGGCTTGGTGCTAAGAGAGTCGTTATCTAAGTTCAACAATAACCACAACAAGTTGGTTGTGCTCACTTCCGAGAATACCATTGTGGAAGTAAGCCCCCAGAATGTGTTGCTACATCTCCATGGAGTACTAGACTCCGAATGGATCGTCTCTCTTCAAGTGCTTGAGAACAGACATGATGATCACTATTATAGCCGATTAGTAGTGGTGGATATCCTAAAGTACTTCTTAAACAAGAGTTTGAACATTCTGAATACGCTAGATTCGCCAAAGAATCTATTGGAAATCACTTATGCCCAGAATTCCAGTGACACCTTCTTGGTGGGTCTCAGTATGTGTGAGATTATTCAGTCGCTTGAGTTGGAAGAACAAACTAGGGAAAGTTTGACTTCATCTTACTTTGACCAGTCATGTTTTATTATGGCAACACACACATCTATATCTCGATTGAATGGGATGTTTATGGTGAGTAATAATTACCCGAGTCTCGAGTGCTCCAATATCGTAGCAGGTTATTCAAATAATTTGGTAAGCTCTCCTCAATACTACCTACTCCCCATCAGTTATATGCGGGCAACAAGCATTTTCAGCCACACAGTTAACGACCCCCCAAAACTACTAGAGCTCAATTATTTCTTGAACGACTTGTTGAGACAACAGAGCACGTCATCAAGGAAGTCACTAGAGGATCTCCACTTTCATTTCGATTTCTGGGAAGGTGCCAAGTTTAACTACATAATCCTGATAATGAAGTACCAAATCATATATCCCAGTGCCACTATTGAACGGAATTTGAGGAAGCTTGACTGTTTTCGACACTTGAATTGTATCAAAACACCTGATATTGTTCATATCTTGCGTTCCATTGGAATTTTGACAGATGACACCGACTTGTTCAGTTCACTCAACCTATGGGGAAATACAAAAACGGTAGATAAAGTCTCAACTATTGTAACAGATGAATTTAATCCCAAAATAGACCCAGACCAGTTGAATAATGATCTAGTAAGCGAGGATTTGTTTTCACATCTCAGGGAACCCAGGTATGATATCGACGACGTCATATACTCAATTCCTATCGATTCAGAGAACACTGTGGGTGTTTCTCTTAAGAAAATCAATTCCAGGAACTATAATATAAATATTCATGTACCCGACGTGATTACCAAATTGGCCCCCAGCTCACAGACTTTCAACGATTTGGCCCAATATAGCTGGAAACAATATCTGACAAAATTTGATGGCAGAACAATTAACCTATTTGATAAACAGATAACGGAGAGAATGAGGTTCAATGACCAATGGCTCGAAGCCGAACTGAACGAGTTCAAAAACGTTGGTGATCTCAGACTTACTCATAAGAAGCACTTGAGACGGCCGAACGATCCTTCTGTGACCTGTTTAACCTTGTCTTTGAAATATAACACCTATGAATCAAATCCTTTCAAGGACCTCAAGGACAAAATCAGCTTTTCTTTGGACGACATTTCAAGAGTTCCCATCAAATGCCTAGATGCAGAGTTGTTAGAAAAAGCTCTTAAAGGCAAGAAAACGGTATTACCATTTGCTTTGTTCAAATCGAGAGCCACCAAAGAAGCCCCATCGAAGATTAATAATGATGATTACCACAATTTGGGTTTTATCTATAATGTGTTTAAATCACACTTCAGCGTAAGAAACATAAATGGGGCAGTGAACATTGATTTGGGGCATTCAAACCACAAGGCAAGGTTTTTTATGAACGAACTAGCACAGTTTCTGAGTAATCTAACAGCAAAATACTGCCACGAATATAGCATTCCGGTCATATCTAGCTCTCAAGACATCATTGAAGAGTCAGAGAAAATAAATCCCCGGGCTGACGATGTTCTTATCACACATGATAATACGTTTCTACCCGATTTCCATGCCAATTCCTTTTTTCAGACACTTGTGTCAAGAGATGCTCAAGGAAATGTCTCGTTACCAGCATTCCTCATCGGAAAGAACTACCTCTCGAAAGAGATCGTGGCGGTGAAAGGTTCAAGAAACATCCCAGCCGGAACCGATTATGGATATGTGAACCTTTTGAATCCTCTAAGCAGCTTTGAAACTTTGCTCAATCAGTTCCAGATCGTAAGCAATGTCCATTGGTTATACAAAACGAAACACTTCCTCAGGCTCTCGACAGACGAGTACGAGTTTTCGAGGAGATTCTCGTACTTGAAAGCTTACGGCCACAATGTAGATGGACCACTACCATCACATATTCTCGAGAAATATTTGAGTTCAATCAAAGTCAACAAGCAATTATCACAATACACAGAAATACTAGACGGAAAACACTTGGCTTTGAAGAAACTTGAAAGGACCTTGCTGAACTTAACAGAGGACGACAGATTCGATTTCGAATGCGTGGTGACATCTCCCGGATTCAACTTCCCTGAGCTGGAGTCCCAGATATTCAAGTGCTTCGTCAAAGAGTTGAACACTGAAGTGGAGATCCTAGTGTCTTCTCAGTTTGAAAGAGATTCAACTATCGGTACAGTAATAAAAGCTAACCGAGTGCTCTATCTCGACCCGAATTCGTTCGTTTGCGTTTTGGGCGAGTCACCAGACCTTTAGAGCCTGTAAATAGCATAGCATATCACTCACACATGATTATAGATATCTTACATCTTGTCATAATCATACAATTATAGATATTTTGCATCTTGTCATAATCACAGACAATTATAAATATTTTGCATCTTTGTCACCTCTTTCGTCACACTACATCTTGAGTTGATTCTTTTCCACTAACCAGAGTCCAACACAGTGTATTAAGGGACCCGATTGGTTTCGGGAAAAGCCCCAATGGGAGTTGTCAGGCACATTCGCCAAAACCCATTCGTCCTGTCAAGAGTAAATATATTACTGGAAGCAGAAAATTATCTACCGCGAGACTAGCACCATTTTCCACCTCCATCGGCCAATATCGTACCGAATATGGTGCAAACTGGGTCCAGTAATTCAGTACTTTTTTTTCTCATAAACGAATTTTTCAGCTTGACTCATTTTGACACACTTGCAATGTTTGTATGTATCCTTGGAACTAACAGCCAGCTCGAAGCCAGTAGTACTAACGTATCAAGTCTGAAATCCAGCCCACACCGGCCACATTGAAGACCATCGTCGAATCCCAGGTCAAAGATGGAAAGCGAAAATTGTATCCTCTCTACAAGTACGTCAGTGTGGACGACCTCACAGTCCATGTTACTTACCTCAAGTTGGCTGCCTTGAACAATAAGGACAGGTCACCTTCGTTTCTTTTGGAATCGTCTTCCCATGGTGATAAAGTCGATAGATACTCCTTTATTGGAATAAATCCTAAGAAAGTCATCAAGACCGGCGACGACGAAACCATCTACGAGAAGAAATACTGTAACGTTGATCCTATCAGCGTGTTGGAGGCAGAAATGAACAAGTATGACCAGGTCAACTTGCCGGGATTGCCGAAGTTGAGTGGTGGTGCCATTGGGTATATTTCCTACGACTGTATCAAATACTTTGAGCCAAAGACACGTAGAGATTTGAAGGATGTGTTGCAAGTGCCCGAGGCTGTTTTGATGTTATGTGACACGATAGTGGTGTATGACCACGTGTACCTGAGGTTCCAACTCATTCACAACGTAGAAATCGATCTGGCAGATCAGGTCGAAGAAATGATTGAGGTGGCCAAGAAGGAATTGGACCACATTGAAAAGCTTATCAAGGCTGATATTCCTGCCGAAAAGTACAACCCGGTTCAACCCCCTATAAAGCAAAACCAAACTTTTACCTCCAACATTGGTAGAGAAGGTTATGAAGGGCACGTCACCCATTTGAAACAACGTATTTTGAAGGGAGATATATTTCAGGCAGTTCCTTCCCAAAGAGTCGCCAGGCCCACCTCTTTGCACCCATTCAACATATACCGTCACTTGAGGACAGTGAACCCATCTCCGTACTTGTTTTACATAGACTTGATTGACTTTCAAATCATCGGTGCTTCTCCTGAGTTGTTAGTCAAATCTGACACTAAGGGAAAAATTGTCACTCACCCCATTGCTGGTACCATTCATAGAGGGAAAACAAACGAGGAGGACGAAGAGAATGCTGCTACATTGAGGTCCAGTTTGAAAGATAGAGCAGAGCATATTATGTTGGTAGATTTAGCTAGAAACGATGTCAACAGAGTCTGTACTCCACAGCTGAACAGTGTTGATAGATTGTTAACCATTGAAAGATTTTCCCATGTCATGCACTTGGTTTCTGAAGTGAGTGGTACTTTGAGAGAAGATAAAACTAGATTCGATGCGTTCAGATCCATTTTCCCTGCTGGAACCGTGAGTGGAGCCCCCAAAGTGAGAGCAATGGAATTGATAGGAGAATTGGAGAAGGAAAAGAGAGGGGTGTATGCTGGTGCTGTGGGACAATGGAGTTATGATGGAAAAACCATGGATACATGTATTGCCTTAAGAACTATGGTATACAAAGACGGTGTGGCGTACTTGCAAGCGGGAGGAGGGATTGTGTTCGACAGTGATGAATACGACGAGTACATTGAGACTATGAACAAGATGAATGCCAACAACAATACCATTGTTCAAGCCGAAGAAATCTGGGCCGAGAAGGTGGGCACCGTTTAGTTTATTTAGTTGTAATTTTGTATGATCTATTAGATATGTAAATAATACAAGTCCAAAAGATACTTCTTCAAAGCTTGTACAAAGCATCCAAGAAAGCTTCAATGATTTTATCAGCAACACCCACTGTCTGCACGCTTCCTGCCACTCCATACAAAGCAGCAGTTTCTGACTCAGCGCTGTTATCATCCTGTGCTGTTAGTTCGGTGCATTCCACCAAATCGGCAATCAATTCGTGTACGATTGGAACCGTCAATCTAGTTATTGCAAAATGTAAAGCAGCTGGGTTTTGAAGGGCTGCAAAGTGCCAGCTTTTTGAAGTCAACAAGTCGTTCAATTTGTAGATACTGAAACTCTTTCTTTTGGATCTGAAAGAAACCACAGAGGCAATTGGATCACCTATCAATTCTAAGTGTTCCTTGAGAACACTGTGAGTTTTCAAGGCATGTTTCACTTTCAACATGGCTCCAACAATATCTCTGCATGACTCTGTGTAACCTTCCTCTCCGATATTGACCAAGGTAGCCCAACAGCCTACCATCAAAGCTCCTGGTCGAGAACCTGCTAACGTCGGTGATCCATACATTCCCCCAGTCCAACTAGATGAAACGTAGTACTGGTGTCTACGCATCTCATTGCTACGGTACATGATGATTGAAGAACCTTTGGGTGCAAAACCGTACTTATGAGTATCACAAGAAATCGAAGTCACTCCCGGGACCCTAAAATCGAACAACGGAACCTCGTCATATAGATTGGACTTTTCCAAGAACAGAACAATAAAAGATCCCAAGCAAGCATCTACATGCAAGGGAATATTGTATTTGACTGCAATCTTCGATAATCCTTCAATATCATCGATTATTCCATGTGGATAGTTCGGTGCTGAACCTACCAACAAAACAGTATTCGAGTTTATGTGTCTCCTTACCTTCTTCAAATCGACCTGGTATGTCTTGGGGTCCAAGTCAACCTTGTGGAGCTTCATTCCAAAGTAATAGCAAGCTTTTTCAATCCCAGCGTGAACGGTGACAGGAGCAATCACTTCAGGACGAGTAATGCCCTTTCTCTGCCTACCATTCTCCCTTGCAGACAACCCAGTTAACAACAACGACTCGGTACCACCAGAGGTCGAGCACCCGCAGCCAGACTCGGGTGCATTAAACATCTTTAATACCATTGAGACCACTTCAGCTTCCATCTTTCTGACACCAGGAAAGACGTCAGGATGCAATTGGTTGGCAATAGAGTACTTCTTGTAGGCATCTGACTGCAACTCCAACAATTCGTTACCTCCGTGGTAGACTGCACCACTCACTCTGCCATTGGCCCAGTCTGAGTGCTTCAAGTTTTGCAACTTGTCTAGCTCTTCCAGTATACTAGAGGCAGAGACCCCGTTTTGTGGTAAGCTCAGAACCTGAAGGAGCTTCTCGTCATTCAAAATGATACTCTCCTCGACCTTGTTAATGGTCTTGCTCAATTCCTTGTCCACTTTGGATTTGACCGGAGGTAAAGTCAATACGAACGAAAACATCTTCTTCAACACATATTTCCTGGAATTTCGAATACTTCCACAAATGCCGTAACCAGATACGTATCTGTACAGCAGACTCAAGTACACAAATAACACGTACACAAACACCAAATCTCGTAATAAAACCACGGGGCCCCAAAACGTACCACTCCAGTATTTATTGTGCAACTCAGCAGCTGCAATTGAACCATATTGTCGGGCTTCAAGGCTGGCATAGAATAGGAGCTCTTTTACATCTCTTGGCATATATGGACTTCCATACACCTTTGCTTTCAAAAGAGGGATTGGATCGACCAACATCAAGTAAATGTCCCTTGAACTTATACGGTGGAGAAATGTAGGAAAATCCGGATAATGCGAATGGCTTTATAAGGTGATGCTATAATATTACTACAAGTTACGGCTACTACAACTAGTAGGGAGTTGTGGCCCTACTGGCCCGGTTGTTATTTCTACTGGTACTGACCGAGTGGTCCATTATTGTCTTCCTCTCGTTGATAAGTCTCTCGAGTTTTTCTCTGAAGTATTGGTTCAAGAATTGGTTTTCACAGAAGAGCCTTTTGAGTGTCTGTTCATGATTTATTAGATCGTCTTTCTTAAGAAGAGATGGCAATATCTTGATACCAGGACCGTTGCTTTTATTTTCGATCTTGGTGTTCTTTTCTTTGAGCTTTTGGATTTGCAACGAGAGCTGCAACGCTTCGTTGGAGCTTTCTCTGTATTGCACTCTCATAGAGTCGTTTTCTTCAGTAATCTTGGAGAGTTCTTCGACTAGGTTGGTCTGCTCTTTGGTCAACTCTTCTAGTATTTTCTCCTGCTCTTGGAGTCTCTTTTCCATCTCCTCGTCGGAGATAGTTTTGAATATTTCCAACGTAGTGACTTTGGTTTGGTATTCATCGGCTTCAGCCTTCAAGTTTGTCAAGTCTGTGTCGACCTTCATGTGCTTTTTTTCTACAAAGTTGGCGTCTTCATTTAAGCGTCTCATCTTTCTGTAGTTTGCTGCTATTTCCTCCTCTTGTTCGTCGTACTTCAACTGCCTGAGGGTCTCCTTTTCTCTTATCTCGGGCAACTTGTCTTGAAGTGAAGCAATGGAGTCGTTTAACCGCAGCATACGATTGCTTAAGATCTCGGCAACCTTGGCCTTATACGACTTGCTGCTGAAATGCTCGACCTTGAACTGCTCCTCAGAGGCAATGCCGAATATTGGGAGCAAGTATGTGTGGCGAATTCTTTTCATCAACTTCTCTTCGTGGATGCCGAAGTTCATTTTGTTAGTGAACTTTCCCAAGAAATCTTCGTCTGGAATGGGAAATGGAACCAGCTCCCAGTCGAAGAACCATTGTTCCAAATAATGCATGTTGCTGCCATAGAGTTTGATAAAGAAATTTGACTCTTCCTCTTCATAAATGTTGAACCTGTTGTACATGAGAGCATCAATGACGTTCCTTTTCCACTCATGAAGAGAATGCAAATGGAAGCCATTCACCTCGGGTCTATGTATCACTGTTTCAATGTGAGTAACTGAGTATATAGGAACAGGAATGATCAAGGGAATCTGCACTGGGGCTCTATCGTAGACATTCTCGTTCTGGTTCCTGATCATTTCAATGCTAGGGCACCTGCTGTCCAAGTATGTGTCGAAAGAAAAAATCAACTTGAACAGTAACTCAGGGTCTAATATAGCTGTATAATTATTGTACAATTGCAGAGTGGTAATCAAATGTAGACATAACTGAGGCTTGTACTTCTCACCCAGGACATGGGAGCCTTTCGTCCTTCTTTTACGCTTGTACTCGTTGTCTGAGTCAGACTTGTTCCTCTCCACCAGCTTCGTGACCGGTGGGTATCCTCTGTTATCGTCGTACAACTTCAAGGTGCTCACATTCTTGTAGTACAAATCTTTACCAATGATCAAACCCTCAATCAACTCCAACTCCTTAACACTTTCGGCAACCACCAATATGTTGTAAACTGACATTTCTGAAAGCTTAACACTTTTGAAAAATCGTACCAAAAGCGAGTCTATCAACTTGTTGAATAAAAGGTAATTCCCCGACATGTTCACAAAATTCTCATTGATTTCCAGCAACAACAATTTCTTCGGCAAGAAATGGTCCACAAGCAACGAAGGGTGCTTTGTGGCGATCCGGATCTGGTCGAAAAAAACCCCGAGCTTCTCTTCAAACGACATCTTAGCACCACTAGAGGCCCCATCAGACTCTGGCTCATCCTCTCCCGCCTCGCTCCCGAGCAAACTGTGTATCTTCGTCTTCTGTTTTTTCAGGTATATCTCCGCCTCCAACTCGGGCCCAAACACCTTCAAGCACACCTCAATAATATCCTTTTGCACATTAGTCAAAATCGTAGGAAAGTAGTACACTCCATTGGGTGGCTGTTCAGGCACCGGAGAAGGCTGGAACCCGTGGGAAACCGGCTCCTCGAGAATCGTGTTCATGCTCTGGTCGTCCTGGTACATCCCATCCGGCCCATCACTGCTTAGCATGTCCATCAAGTTCATCTTGCTGTAGTGTTTTATTTCACTGCTCTCGCGAAGTTAAATATTGAAATGCTAAAATCTAAATCAGACGATGGTCGTGCGCGGGAAGATCTATTATGTATATGGTATAATGCTATTTAATCAGATGCCTAGTGTTTGGCTTTCTTACGAACGGCTATGTTGAGACCCATGGACCCTAGACTGGCCCACACTTCGTTGTCGACTTTTTTGGGCAACTTTCGCCCGTAAAGACACTGGTCTACTAGCCACATTCCCACGAGGAACTCTTGCTTGTTCAAGGTACCATCTTTGCGGAAGTCCACCAAGTCCCACACCTGCTCCAAAGTCTCTTTCGGTAGTTTGCTTCTCAACCATAGCCGCTTGACAACCGGGCCCACCATTAACTGGTCGGTTTCGGCTTTGTCCAAGCTGTGGAGATGGTTCAATTCACTGGTGTAGCTACGTTCGATGTTGGCGTGTGAAGACGACACTTTGGCAGCTTTCATGGACGGGTCCTGTTCTTCGTGCTTTTCTTCTGTGATATTATCATTGGAGTCGTAGCAGACTCCCTTCAACTTGGTGACGCTTTTGGCTATATAGAGTCCCTTGTTGCTTGCCCATACCCCCTCGTATCTTTTTCTTTCATTTTCAGAGATATAGGACAAATCGGTATGGTGTTTCCACGGCTTGTCTTCATTGAAGATCCTGCCTTTTTTGTGTAGCTTTCTCATAGTTGTTTTCAACTGGACAGGCTGGTTTTGATGGGAGAGAAGTGGAGTAGTGGGCCTGGAGCTCGATGGTGTGGCCAAGGGATCTGTAGACTCATGATCGAGGGACGTCAAATCTATTTTATCGCCTCCCTGGAGCTTGAACTTCTTTTTGAAAAGCCCCCTCTTGGAGCCACTACCATGTGGATAGAGATAGTGATGGTGGGACTTCTCCTTCAACTGGGGAAATTGGGGTAGCCTACTGGTAGACTCATTTATGTTGTCTGTTCCTTCGCTTTCACTCATGGAAGATTCAAGGTCTGCAATAGACCTGGATACATATCCGAGTACTGTACTCGGGTCTAGGAATTGCTTGTTGGCATCGATATCGTTGCCGTCGTTCGAAATGGCGGTGATACTACTCTCCATTGTGGGGGGAGGCTTCCGTTTGGGTTTGATTCTCAAACTGTCGTCAGAAGTCGTCTTTACGCTGTCAAAGGACTGATATTTAAGTCTGTTAGAAGGTATACGATGCAAGCTATCGTTACTGCCGAGTGCCGCTTCTCTTGCACTTGCACTCAGAGAAGGGGGGACGTTGATGGGGGATATAGGAGAAGCAGTACTGCTATGAGAAATAATTGGGGTGATGGGACGCTGAAAGACACCATTTGTACCATCGACTGAAAGATGTCTGTTGTCATTTCCGGGACGTGGGAAGTCGTAGGTGTCGTCATTATCGTCCCAGTCGTCATCCTCATACTCATCATGATCCTCGCTCTCGTCCACATTCGTGGTAATGATGGCCGGCATGCTCCCGTTCGAGTCAGTAATCAGGAGTGATGATGAGCCCACGGTGGTACCAGACCGATTGTTTTGACCATGAATATAAGGATGTCCTCTGAAAGGCTCATCAAGAAAACTACCGGATTCTAGTAGAGCATAATTCATGGCCGGAGTATGGACTCGTTTCAGATCAATACTTTGTCTGATTTCTGCAAGCCTATCAAGCCCATTATCGTTGGCCTCTAAGGTGATGGTGCTGACAGACTTATCTGTAATCGATTGCTTCATCTTACTTAGCATTTCTTGCGGAGCATAGTCCACTGACAATCGCTTGCTGTTGGGATCTTTGGGTGCTGCTTTCAGGCTCAATGACTGCTTCAAGTTGTTGATAGTCTCCTGGGCTCTAGCCTTGTTTATAGTCAAATTAGACCGGTTCGAAGACGACTTCTTCATTGCCGGAGACGAATGGTTACTCTGAGGAGAAACATGAAAAGCGTCCTGTGGTAGCGTAAAATAGTCGATGCTGCTGCTATGAGTGTGGATGGATTCGGAGTCGGTTGGAGTCCCTAGGTGGAGATCGTTCACATCGTATATACTCCGGACATTTCTTGTAGGTGTAGAAGCCATTGCCGACTTTTGACTCTCAGGATTCGCCAGTGACTTGGCAGAAGTCGATGTTCTCGTCAAGCTTGTATTGATCTTCGGAAGCGATTGTATGGAACCCTTTATTTTGGAAGGTTGTTTGGGATGGTCTGGCACAGTATTCACAGGAACAGGCTTGGGCAACTTGAACCTGGTATCGCAGTCACTCAAATCTTCTTTATTGGGGTTCTGCGACTTGAAAGCTGCTAGAGCAGCCGCTTTGCTTGCCATGTTGCTCATTGCTTACTGAAATTACGCAGCCACGCTCGATATCAAAGCCTTCTATGAGTTATTGGTTCGCTAAATTTAGAGATTATATGCGCAAATCTGCGAACCCGAAAAATGTCGCTTCAAGTGGTTGAGATAAGAGCTTTAGTAAAGAATAGCAGCCACAGAGAAAGGGAGCTTGAACGTGGAACATGGAATGTTTGTATTGCTTCCTCCCTCTAAGTCAACTGTTGGGTTGTTTTTGCTGTTTTTTCCTCTTTGCAGTTTGCACTTTTTACATTATTTATCGAGTTCAGTTCTACTGATTTTATTAGCTATGCACTTAGTATGTATTGGACACTCTGATCACTTTCCTTTTCCTCTAGACAGGTTGACGTATCTACCCTTCCCAACTTTAACTCCCGATGCTCTCATGGTTTGAGAGGAATTGAAAGGAGATATGTAGTTGTCAGCAGAGCCTCCTCCTATCCATTCTTGTAATAGTTTGTCGTTTTGTCTTCTTTGCCAGTCGTCATCTTTGACTGCCTTCTGGTACTCTTTTTGGTCTTCTCTCAAGATTAAGGGATCCTGTAAGGTTTTGTGTCTATTGTCTCTATTATGCTGGTATCCTCCATTTCCTTGTCTTTTTTGTTGGTTCTTACTCAACGGAGAGGGTAATGAGAACTTGGTACCTCTTTTGATCCAGTGGAAGTTGGCCTTCAAATGAGGCGTCACTCTTCCCGTTACGTTGTCAATAGATACAGCACATCTCAAAAGAGTATTTCCTCCACACTTGGGGCAGAAATGCTTGGGTTGGCCAGATTTAGGAACTGGAGTAAGGCGGAAACATGCATGACATCTGTACATATAGTTACGAATTCTCTTGATTTGTTTACCAGACATGGCATTCATAAGGTTTAGTCCGAGTTGCATGGTAACATTTTGACAGGCGAAATCGCCAGTAGATAATGCTACTTTGATCACGGGTCCAGCCTTTTTGCTTTCTTGAAAATCTTCATTGTCGTCTTTCATCATCTCTTCCTGGAGGTTTTCCGGAGTGATCCATTCGCCATCATCCTCTTCTTCATTGTAGTCTGCCGATAACTCATCTTCAATCACAGCTTCTTGTGGCTTGACTTGGTCTTCGACCTCACTGTTCGATATCACTTCAGTGGGCTTCGAGTATGACTGAGCTTCGCTGCCCTCGATTACAACGACATCTTCTGCTACACTAGCCTCTTCTGCTGGATCAGCATCCGCTGCGGGTTCTGAGAGAGTCATGGCATCAAGCTCCTTCTGTAGTTCTAACTCACGCTTTTCTCTTTGCTTCTTACCTCCTCTTCTTCTAGGCTTCTTTTCCTTCTGCACTTCTTTGAATTCATCTGTGTTCTCGGTCAGTACAGCACCAGTTCTTTCGTTTTCGGGCAGTGCTTCAGCTTGCGGCACTACTTTCTTCCCTTTGCTGTAATCAATCTTCTCGCCAGGAAAGTTCCTCAATCTCCAGGTACCATTTTCTTCCACTTCCAACTCGTATGCCAATGCAATTATATGGATATCATTAACGGACAACACCGAGTAGTCCCCGGTCAACTTCGCAAAACTTTCGACCTTTTTAATCGACTCCAATTTAGGATGTCTTATCTTCAAATCATCGTTCCAGAGAAGCAACTGGTTTCTAGCCAGCTGATCCTTCAACTCACTGTGAACACCGGGAGTGGTGTAGAATTCTTGAGCATATTGTTTTAATGTGGATGCGGACTCCGTGATTAACGGTCCAGCATCCAACACCAACTTCCTGACCTTTCTGTCTGCCATATTGTCTGCTTGGCTTGAAAAATTCTGTTTTTCGATGCTCATCTCAACTCTCACTAAAAAAAGACTGAACTATCACGAGCAAAGGGCGTGTCGAAGCTCAACCCTATGGATGATAATTATAATCGATCCAAAGCATCCCCGACATGCGACATTGTAATTTGTTTGCTGCACATGAAGATGCTGGCTTAATTGAGGGGCTGAAACGGAATTAACTTTAAATTCGAAAAACTATCTACAACTATGGCACCACCAAAAGTTATCTTGCACTGGTATGGCTTCTACTCAATTACTGCACCCATTCGTAGATTGAACGTATACTAACATCACATGCAGGCTTAACCTCTCCAGATCCAACCGTATTTTATGGTTGTTGGAATTGCTAGACGTCAACTATGAAGTCAAAGTTTACAAGAGAACGGCCAGTTTTAGAGCTCCAAAGGAACTTGAAAATATCCACCCCTTAGGAAAGTCACCAGTTATTGAAGTGATCAAGGAAGGTGAAGAACCAGAGGTCATTGCCGAAACTGGTCACATTATCGACTACTTGGTCAAAAACTTTGACCACTCGAACAAGTTGGCTGCTGTCACTGACAAGGGAAAGAATGAAGTGGACTACTACTTACATTATACAGAAGGTACTTTACAGGCTTTCTTGACGTCCTTCATGGTGTTACACAGAGCTCGCGAATTTGCACCCTTTGGAGTCAGTTTCTTGGTTGGAGCTGTGACTTCTAGGATCAACCAAATGTACTACGGATCTGAGACTCTCAAGAATCTTTATTATTTAGAAAATATTGCTAAGGGCAATGATGGAGGTTACTTCGTTGACAATAAGTTGACAGCTGCCGACGTCATTTTATCGTTCCCAATTGCAGAATTGGTCATGGCCAACCAGAGAGATGGACTCTTTAAGAAGAGACCTCAAGAGCTCTTCCCATACTTGAACAAGTGGTCTAAGCTCGTCACTGAAGATCCCGCTTACAAGAAGGCCAATGAAGTTATCGAGGCCAAGTCAAAATTGTAAAGCATCTGTGAATGGTTCTTGTTTAGTTAGTTTCCTTTATTGTCAATAAAACGGCTCTTGTCTAATTAGGCACTCTGTGCAACTGAGGTTTACTACGTTAAGCCACTTGCCTAATGAGGAAAAGATTTATTTTTTTGAAGTGTATGAAAAATGGTGCTGCAACATCGAACACCCTGAAATTCACTAGAACTAAATGGTACTCTGTTGACCAGTCTGTGGCATACTAACCTTGAGAAGTGTACTGACTCCATAACCTGTCTTGATTTGCTCTTCTTTCATCTTTAGGTAGTGAATTGTACACCAACGCAACAAAGAACGATGGTTTGCCTAATCAGGAAATGTTATTATCTACGCATCGTCTCCACATTTTAGCTTCGATGCCAGTCGTGGGGGAAGGGCCTATATATATTGGATCAGGTCCGTTACGGGGAAGAAATATATAGAACAGCAAGTAGATATGGTACAAAATGGTGACAAGTTTTTGGTTCATTGGCTTGACCAATCCAGATCCCACAGAATAGTGTTCATGTTAGAGCTCTTAGGCTTGGATTACGATGTGGAAGTGTATTTGAGACACCCTGCAACTTGGAGAGGTCCGGCCGAACTCTTTCAAGTTCATCCTTCTGGAAAATCACCTATATTGGAAGTTTTTTTCGCTGATGGAAGACCTTCCTTGAAATTAGCAGAATCTGGTTTAATAATGCAATACTTATTGAGGAATTACGATCCAAACAATATTTTAAACCCAACTACCGAAGAGGACAAATTAAGGGTGGACTATTACTTACACTATTCTGAGGGGACCTTGCAGCACTTGCTTATGTCTATGTTGATAAACAGTGTTGCCAAATCAATTGCACCTATAGGCTTCAAAAGTTTAGCGAAAATGGTAACCAAGGGCTTGAACAATGGATACTATGTCCACGAGTGGAAGTTGAACATGGAATTCTTGGAAAGACAGTTACAGAAAGAAAACACAGGGTACTTCGTAGGAAACAAGTTGACAGCAGCCGATGTGATATTGACGTTTCCAATCTACGAAAATGTCTTCGATAACGAGGTAGGGGTTCAAGAGGTCACTGGTGAAAAGGTCAATTTGTTCAAGACCTATCCCCATTTGGCAGCTTGGAGTGACAAAATAGCCAGGCATCCCCTCTATATCAAGGTTACTGACATGATGGATGACAGGGTTAATGAGTTCATCGAACAACAACAGGCTATTAATCAAAGAAAAAGATGACTATGGGCAGTCTTAATGATCATATGTAAAGAGATTATACTAATACGATAATATACAATTTAAGGTTATGTTTTTATGCTGATACGATGTTTGTTTTCGAATAATGTACAGTTAAATGAGATAAGTTAGTATACAGATTCCATCCCCTCCATGCTGTAGTCAATCCAGCTAGCCATGCAATTTTGGTTACTGAGGTGCTCCCACCTACTAAACACGCCTACTGCACAGTTACTGGTGCTATCACTATTGGGACAATTGACATAAGGATCGTGAAAGTATCCGATATCTCTAAACCAGTGGATTTTGGACTTGTCTGCAAATAGCCCCAAGCCCATGGAATGTACCGGGGCATCTCCCCATCTTTCGTAGTAAAATCCACCTGCTTCGTCAAGATGTTTGAACCACTTACTGTAAGCTTCACCTCTGAAGAAATCCATGTCGCCGATTTCAAAGTTCGACCAAAAATGACAAGTGGAATATCCACCGGTATTAGCATTGTTTTGAGGATTCTGTTGGTTTTCCAATAGCCACTGGAAAGCTCCATTCTTGTTGACGTACTTGTAGTTATCTCCTTTGTTGAGAAATTTGAGTGTCTCTGGCCATAATGTTCTTACTGTCTTATCAATATCGTATAGGTTGATGGTGAACCCATACACCTTTTTGGTAAATTCAAGATACTTGAAAACATCATAGTTGACAGCGCTATAGAACTTGACTTTTGGTTCAATTCTCCAATAGTATCGGTATTTTTGAAGCTCTGGAACATTGTAAAAGTTTCCCAGGTAGAACCGACACATATTGTGATAAGAGCCTTTCATTGCATAAGCGACATTTTGGTCCTTCAATTCAATCATCTTCTTCTTCTCTTTGTTTGAATCGATCAGAGAAGGTTTGTCCCACATGTCAGGGGGAATGGTGACAAACTCCATTGGGGCATCGGAGTACTTTCTCATCTTCTTTATGAAAGAATCAGTAAATGGCATGTCGTTTACAAACGTGTAGGGATACTTGAATTTCATGTTGAAACTTCGTTCAAACTCTCGTATGGAGGACCCAATGGCTAGTGCTTCGGTATTTCTTACCAACGCAAGGATCGTGGCATTGGCACGTTTGTAATTGTCGATATCCTCGGGGCTCGGAGGCCTTATTGTCTCAATATCCATATCTTTAGGCTCACTTATCTTGGTCTTAAACATGCTCTGGTAAACGGCATTGTTCTTCTTCAAAATGGTCTGGGGAGTTCCTGACTTGCCCTTTGGATTGACGAATTTGAATTTAACATTGCCCGGCTCTAATAAGTACCCGGTATCCTGTGTTTTTCCGCCGGTGGGTTTGCTGAAATATTCATGTATGTCTCTCCAGCTGGTGCTATTGGAGTATTCAAACCTGAAGAAACTCCAAAAATATGCCACCATAACCAACACCAACATCACATTAAATACCACAATCATTGCCCATGCGATCTTCGACGCCCGGAAGTTCAATGCAGATATCATAGCCACAACTTCAAGTTTCTCTCCACGTATTTTTCAAATGTCCCACGAGATCAAAGCCCACAGGGCATAAAGTCGCGAATGTCGCACTTGAAACATTCGATATCAACTATGAGACCATGGAATAGTATTCGGAGATCTCCTGGTAGGCTATGTAGTTACTTGGTGAGACTGCAGCCACAGCTGCTTCGATTCTACACCGATGCTTTGCCGAAAAAGGGCACAACTTTGAGCAAGTTCAGCTTTCCTACCGCATCACATTCCATCAAGAACATCAACAACGAGCTCGATGAGTTCTTAGAAACCGATAAAACGATCACGCTCCAGGGCCATTTGAACCGAAAACCCAGAATTTTGGCCAGGAATATCTTTGCTGAGTTGAGAGATTCGAATGGAGACATCGTACAGCTTATGCTTGCCCCGGGTTTCACTGACGACAAGTATTTTCTGGTGCTTGAAAAGTCTATACCCGAGGAAAGTGTCAGTGTCAGTGGGAAAGTCAAGTTGAAGGAGAGTCGAACACGTACAAGAGAATGGGAGCTCATGGTGGAAAAATACCAGGTTTTGAACGAGTCCAACTTGGATGCTGCTAGACTAGATAAGTTGAAGCACTCTTCTCCCAAAGACTTACCTCCTCACTTCAGGTACCTCCAGCTTCGTACTGGATACTACCAGAATAACTTGAAAACAAGGAGCAAAATCGCCAACCTTGTCCGTAACACCTTCATCCAAAACCACGAATTTGTGGAGATTGAAACCCCAACTCTCTTCAAATCCACTCCAGAAGGTGCTCGTGAGTTTTTGGTACCTACTCGTACACCCAATGCCTTTTACGCCTTGCCTCAGTCGCCACAGCAGTACAAGCAGTTATTGATGAGTTCTGGTATAACGAAATACTTCCAAATCGCCAAGTGTTTCCGGGACGAAGACTTGCGGGCTGATAGACAGCCAGAATTCACCCAAGTGGATATGGAAATGAGTTTTGTGAACCATAGTGATCAAGTTGGTGTGGTTGTGGAGGACATAGTCCATGGAATCTGGAGAGATGTTGCTGGTTCTTCGGTTTACACTGTCAATAAAAACGGAAATCTTGAAGAAATTGTCGACTTCGATCGGGAGAAAGTGCAATTCACTAAATTACCTTATATTCAGGCCTTGACTAAATATGGTATTGACAAACCAGATTTAAGGTCCTCGATTTCTTTTGTTGATTTGAGTGAAGTTTTTACGCCTATGAAGAACCCCAAATTCCCAGTCCTAGAAGCTTGTGTTTTAAAGGGTGCTTTTGATCCCTCTGCAAGATACAAAATTCCAAAAGTATTGACGGATCCTAATAGTTATTCAAGAAGGAAACCTATTGTAATACAAATCAAGACTGAGTCTGATGCCTTGACATGGTACCAGAAATTCGTCGAAAAGCACGTCATCGTTCCTACTGCTGCATTCAACGAATCTAAATTAACCTCGTTGTTGAATTTGAAACCTGGAGATATCCTAGCATTATCTGATAGAGCACATTTACCTTATGAAAATCCCACACCTTTAGGAAAGTTCAGACAGCTTGCAATAAGCGAGTTTCCAGACAGATGGAAAAGAAAGATTGAATCATCAACTGGTGAGCTTAGTAGTAACTACTCGACCAATAACATGGTTGTTGCGTCGTGGGTTGTTGAGTTTCCGTTATTTGCGCCTATAGAGTCAGGTGGCTCCCAAAATGATGAATATCCTACGTATGATTATAAGCAATTCGAGTCTAACCACCATCCTTTCACCATGGTGAAGATTGAAGACTACGACTTATTGGAATCTGATCCTTTGCAAGCAAGAGGAGAACATTACGACTTGGTTATTAACGGCGTTGAAGTGGGCGGAGGCTCCAGAAGAATTCACGATGCCAACCTTCAAAAGTATGTTTTCAAGAATATTTTAGGAATTCATCATCACCAAGAGTTGTTTGGGCATCTCTTGAATGCCTTGAGTATGGGATGCCCTCCTCATGCCGGTTTGGCCCTTGGTTTCGATAGACTCTGTGCCATGGTCATGGGAAGTTCTAACATAAGAGATGTTATTGCGTTCCCTAAAAACCAATCTGGTGTCGACCCAATTGTGGAGAGTCCTTCTTCCGTACCGGAAAAAACTCTTCAAGAATACTGCATCACCGTAAAAGTTTAATCCTTGTAAATATATTGTCTTTTATAAATTACTACTGTACATATGAACCTTAAAACTTTCTCTTTTTGTTGGCTCTTTCTTCATAGAAATGTTTGGACTTGAGTCCATTAGCTTCTCTTCCCATTTTTTCTTTATGCATCTTCTCCAACTTCAATTCAATTGGCTTCTTTACCCTTGTTTCATTTTCTTCATCTTCTTGTTTAGTTACACTGTAGTATTGTTGCTCTTGTTCCTTAATGAGAGTCTTCCAGTCATACTTCTTTCTCATGAATAACTCCATTGACCAATTCTTCCAAACTAACTTACCGTACTTACTCTCCTTGACCTTATGACTTTCATCTTGTAGCTCGGACCCAATTCTATCCTTATACATGTTATGCAATACAGTGAAGTCCCACAATTTATCCACAATGTGTGAACCATAAGAGTTGAGAGCCAATTGGACGATATGATTCTGGAACAAATTCAACACTCTCTTCCTCATGATCAGGATTGGTTTAGGCTCCAGATCGGAAGCTGGTAAAACTATTAAGGAGTTTTCCACAACATGAGAGAAGACCCCATGCTTACACATCTGTATGAATCTTTCCAGTGGTAAAGCCAAAAAATTGTACCAGACGCAAACCACAAAGGAATAGTCGTATTCCATAAACTTCTCCAAGAGCAATGCTCTTCTTCTTTCTTCTGCTGTCGGCCAGTCATCCCTTGTGTTTCCTAAAGTAGAAGTTGTCAATTGCAAAATGTTTTCCAACAATTCAGCATTGGCAACATCGTCAGGGTTTTTATGGTCATAGTTGGGGGCAAACTTTTTGAATAATTGTTCAATGATTTCATCTCTCCTATAGTTCTTCCTTTGAATGGAAGCGTCGATGATCTTGGTACTTAACTCTAAGTTTTGGTTCTCTGAAATAGAAATAAGATCAGACAATTCTGGAATTATCTGATCCAAGATAAACTGAACCTCGCCTGGCTTTAACTTGAACATCAAAGCTTGGATGATGAATACACCAGTATTGGATCTTTTGGCCAATTTTAACACCCTCTCCTTCATGTATAACTTGTACAAACGTTCAATATACTTCATTCTGACTCCAGTGTTTTTGATCAAGCTCTCTAAGAAATGAGATCCCACAGGATCAGACAACAAATATTCAACATACGCTTCTTCTTTGGGATCCGAACGTTCGTTCTCCTTCAAAAAAATCGAGTGCCATATAGCTCTGTCTTTATCAACTATACCTTCGACCTGGAGTAACAACTGAATAACAGGGGATGCAATTTTGTGGATGGATAATTGTCTCATTCTGTTGATGTCTTGACCCTTTGAAACTTCTTTACAGATTCTGCTGATTTCGTTCTTGAATGAAGGTGGTACCTGAAATGCCCTGTTAAAGATCTCGTTGTCCTTAATTTCAATCATCTTACGAGCAATCTTAGACTTCTTAGACCTCAAAGTAGAATTGGAAACGGTCGTCGATGGGAGCTCCTTTCCACTTCCAATCAATATAAGTAGTCTCAAAACATGAGATGCATATTGATGCTCAACCATTTGCTTTACATGAGGGTGAAATTCTTCTAACATCTTCAAAAATAACTCTTCTGAAGTGACCTGGTCAATGCCAAGATCCTCTTCTTCTTGGTTCTCTTCTTCGGGCTCATCTCCGATAAGCTCTTTTTCGATGATCGAAGCCATTCTAACTAATAACGTTTCCAAGACATGAGATGAGTACTTGTGATGAGCCAAAGAGGCAAAGTGACCTGAAAACTGTTTGAAGATGAACTTCACCTGTCTATCACTTCCGATCAAGATAAGTCTTTCCATCAATTTGGAACAAATCTGATTTGTTACCAATTTCAATTCTTTCCCTTTGCATTCCTCCAAAACGGACTTGACAAATGCATCTCTTTCTTCATCCAACTCGAATGCATTTATGTTAAGCGTGCTTTCAGCCTGCTTAAAATAATCTATTTCACTGGAATCCACTAAACCAAAAAAAGTTGGCTTAACAGCTGCTGGGACATCAGATTGCAGTTGTTCGCTATTTTCTTCCCCATTTTTATTGGATGCTTCTTCTTGTTGGGGGGCATCATCTATTATGAATCCAACACCATTAGAGGCTTTGTCTTCCTCTTCTTGGGCATTTTTCTGCACCCTTCTCCCTCTACTTTTACTGCTAGCCATGTTCGAAGATTTGAAAAATTTAGCTCATCTCATCCTCGCGATAAATGAAGCTATGCCAGGCTACAGAGTAAAGACTCACTAAATGAAAGCCAGGGTTCCAGTACTATGTGTCCTAAACGGGAACGTGCTTCGTGACCGAAATGGGTGAGTTTGCATGGTACTCTTTCTCTACAAAGCTAAAATTATATATTTATCTGATTACATTAGCAACTGAGCAATACCGTGAGAGTATTCGGCCCGTAGATCTCTGGTATACCTTACACTGGTGGTCTTCGTATTGGACTCCATAGGCATACAAGACCCTGTCTTTCAGGGCCCTCATCAATGGACTGAAACTGGCACGGAGTTATACAGTATTAATTTGCTTGTAACTGCACTCGTATTGCTTCAAAGAGATTTGTGTAGCTTCTACGGATTTTTTTAAGAGCATAATTAAGACAGACTGATCGACTATTACTAGACAGATTCAAGAACCTTCTTCCTGATGCATTCTTCGGGTTGTCGAAAATCTGAGTCCCAAACTCTACAACACTGAACTGATCAAAACCTCTAAGACCTAGGATCTAATCTCGAATTTAGTATCAAATCAACAGACTAGGTCTCAAAGGGTTAGGGGTCACAGAGCCGTATGATACAGACGAATATTCGAACGTGCTTAAACGGTCTAGAGTGGTTCTTCACAAAGATGATCTACATTAGAGACCCTCAAATAGGGTTTACGAGTTTCTCGTACTTTTACATGCCAAATATAAGGCAGAAATAACGACCTTCGCTTTGACTGCCAATACTATGCCTGAGTCGAAGTCTCCTTTTGCACATCCGTGGTTTGAATCCTATACAGATTGTGGGCCTTTACCAACTCCCAAAGATGACTGGATCATAAGTAGCATATCGGCTAGCATTCGGCAAAAGCCCGATTGGTACAGGAAAAAGAAAGATAAGTGTATTATCGAGAAATGGAGATCCGAAATCAAGCTCGAAATCCCAGTGTCTGAAAACCCACTTATTGATGAGCTCTTTGACTACGCTATCCAGGAGTTAGAGTGGTTCGAGGATTTGGAGTTGAACTTCCCAGGTGTCAGAGAGGGAAATTTCAAGTTCCAATGTGATGACAAGATAATTGCTAGTGACATTGCAATACCCGAGCAAATACGAAAACTGCTCATATTTCAAGCTGATGGTCTTTATGAGCTGTTTGGAGACAAATTGGACTTTCACCCCGGGTCTGACAAACAAGTGGTCGACTTGGTGCACCCATCTTTGTACCCTCTTCAGTATGGGAAGACTCCCATTGAAAATGCCCATGGAGAGGTTGAAATCAAACAGTATTCCAGAGACATTCATGAATTTAAAAAAGGTGTGGACCAGGTATTCGTGCATAAGAATTTTCAGTGGTTACCCAGCTTATTTGAATGGGACCAATCTGCCGGCAAGTTTATTATTTCCTCATACATCAATAATTTGCACCCAATCAAGTATAAGGATATTTATAACACCATTGAAACAGTTTTCAATCTCGCTTTGCCCGGATTGGAACTAATGCTTTCCAGATTCTCTTCTCCTGAATTGATACGAGTGGAAGTTCCCAATGTGTATGATACTTGTGACTCTTATGATGAGGAACTCTGTAAAGTGTACAACGAAGCGTTTGCGGCAAGAGATCCAGAGAAAAGTAAAGAGTTATTCCAGAAGGTAGAAGACATGAAGCCAGAGCACATAAACCCAGAGAAAGTACATTATAAAGTGCCAGTAACAAACAAGCTTAGTTTGAAAGAGCTCAAGCAAGTTAAAATTATTCCTAAACTAGCTAACATAGAATTAACACCAGAAAACCCCACGTACAAAGGTGGATCATGGCATGTCGAAGGCACGATTAATGAGGATATAGTGGGCACAATCTTGTATTACTACGATAATGAAAACATAACGGAATCAAGACTCTCCTTCAGGTGCACCTTTGAAGAACCCCCATACCCACAGGACGACAGTTTTTTTGTTCAACATTTCTACGGCCTTAAGGATGAGGACGTAATGAATAGGACTATAGGATCTGTCGAGTGCCTGCAGAATAGATTGTTGATATTTCCAAACATTTATCAGCATCATGTGGAGCCCTTTGAGTTGAAAGATAAGACAAAACCTGGCTACCGGAAAATATTGTGTTTGTTTGTGGTCGATCCATATAACCCGCATGTGGTTTCCACTCAAGATGTGCCACCCCAACAACTGGAATGGTGGGAGGATGATTCGTTAGACCATTTATTTAGTCCAAACTTGAAGGACTCGATTTCACAATTAAAAAAATCGGCTAATTGGCCCGAGTCCTTGGAAGACACCAAGAATGTTAGAGACCGCCTCATGAAAGAAAGGTCCGTAGCATCTTACACAGACGAAGATATCCCATTCCAAAGACTGTTCTCTTTGTGTGAACATTGACTATACCATTGCTATGCTAATTCAATATAAAAGTTCTACCTTTTTGTCGAGCTGATCAAGATATCTCCCCTTTCGTAAAGGGTCTATCTCTGTCAAAATCTCTAGATGCTTCTTTATGTCATCCGTAAAAAGATCATCATTCGTGGCGTCCTTGTTTTGCAGTTTCACTAAAAGACATTTGATCAATATTATTGTCTTCAAGCACCATGCATTATCTATTCCATTGTCATCTTTCTCTAGATCATTGAGCTCCCCTATTATACTCAATTGCTCCTCAAGTATTTTCTCATATACCTGCTTGCCCAAGTGCTTCGTGAAAAATTCATCACTAAGAAGCCAGTACAAGTAAAGCCAAACAGAAGTGTCGTCCACATCCACGTACATTCCCGTGTTTATCAACTTGATCTCGTGCTGCAACAATGATAAACGATCATGAAATATATCCTTGTGTTGCTTCAATTCATCCGATTGGTCTATAATATCACAGCTAATTTCCTGGTAGTGTTGATAGATCTTAGGAATTAATTTGGACCGATTATGCCATGCCGAAAAATTGGAGATGTTATTGTTCACTTTAGATGTGGTGAAGTCGAACTCTTTGAGGTCGATTGCTAGAATATCTTGGGGAGACTTCTCAGTCCGGTTTTCATAACGGTGAATAACAATCCTTCTCAAGTGCCAGCCATGGAAATTCCTCGGATCCACGCTTAACAACTTGGACACCATGGCCAATTCCACATTCCAGTTGGCATTTTCCCCTAGAGATTTCAAACACCATAATCTATGGTTATAGATCCAATAGCACTTGGGAAACCTCTTGAACAATACCATTATCATCTTCAAATCGTCCTCTAATGTTTTAACTTTTTCCAACTGCCTCTTTTCAAATAGGCTCGTCAAAGTTTCCCGTCTGATATTCCACACCGTATAGAACTCTGGGTTCAACACCAACAAGTCAGTCACCTTGTTTAGCAACTCCACAGTGTACTCGTGTCGATCTCTGGCCTCGAACACTGCGGATTTGAGACTCAAGTATGCAGAGATCTTGGTCTTATCCTTTTCTAGTTTCGCCTGCTTGGCTTCCTGGGATAGTTTTTCACGCTTCACGTTGTGGAACTTGGCATTGTAGTTAGTACACTGAGTCTCGTGGATCTTTGGAGTGGTGTAACACTTACCATTCGGCTTGTTTGAGATATATGTTTTAGTCTGAATGCGCATTAAAATGCTGCAGCTATAAACATCTGTAAGACTCTAAACTGCTCAATGGCCGACTCCAAATTGGCATTAAAGGGTTCCAGTAAGACAGTTTGTGATTATTTTGAATTCTCAATCAATAACATTTTGTTTCAAAGAGGAATCTATCCTGCTGATGACTTTCAAACTGTGAAAAAGTACGATCTACCACTACTTGTAACGATCGATGAAGACGTTAAAGACTACATCAACCAGTTTTTAATGCAGATAAAAAAATGGGTGTATGGCACCAAGCTACAGAAGTTGATTTTGGTAATAATCAACAAGCATACAGCCGAGCCTGTTGAACGCTGGGAGTTCAGTTTGGAGATTGTTGAAGGTGAAGCTGAAGCTGATAAATCGAGAGATGCTATCAAAAGAGAAATTCAGTCCATTATAAGACAGATCACTAGTTCTACTACGTACTTGCCCATCTTGGATGGTGAATTCACCTTCAACATATTGGTGTACGCTGAGCAGGACGTTAAAAACATCCCTAATGAATGGTGTGATACCCAAGATGAAAAACTAGGGGACGACTTTGAGTCGGTTGATTTCAGTACTTTCAAGACCAACATACATTCAATCGGCACCAAGGTGAGCTACAAAGTAGACTAGTCATAATAAAAGTGGTAGTTTGTGTAGTTATTTCATAATGTACATTAATTAGAAGTGCTCGAATCCAACTCTTTGCTGAACCTCCGTCTCTTGTTTCCTAACATGAACCGGGTAGTACCTTTCATACCCACGGAATAGTCCCATATTTTGAGGTAATCGTCTTTGGGCAACAAATTCTTGGAGCACGAGATCTCGTTTATTAGCTTCAACCTGTTGAACTTCGATTTCAAGTTCATGAACTGGAAAATCTGCTCTTTGCCTAGTTTTCTATTGGTGGCTGGTAAGTACTCTTTCAAAACCGAGAAACCATACTGATGAACATAGTAATCAAGAATGTAGATTATAGCCTCATTTACCAAAAGTTCTGGACAGTTAAAGTCAGTTGCCTTGATGGAGGGCCTGGTACTGGCATTCGTCTTATCTTCAACATCTACCACAGGCGGGGAAAAGGCACTGGCATTGGTGACTAGTTCGGAAGTATCCAAATTAGTGGCCACTATTATGACCCCCAATGCTATGCAATGAGGAGGCAACATCAAGTTCACTGGAGTCGACATCAAATCAAAGCACACGATCCAACTGAAGAATGTCTTCTCGTAACTTAGTTTTTTAATCTTTGCAAATTGAATCAAAAGAGTGTCCAAGGAAGGCACCGTCAATGAGTTATTGTTGAAATTGAACTTCAACACCTGTAAAAGCTTGAACTCTATCAAGAGTAAGATCTTCCTCTGTAACTCTAAGTAATTTGCGTCGTCATTCAAATCCCTGAGTTTGTTGGCAACCACCTGGATGTCCTTGAGTTTTTTGATACAGTCCTCGTTCTTGCAAGCAAGAAATAAAGAGGTTAATGCAATGGAGTAGGGGTCGTTTTCCATGTTTTTCTCCAAGTCGGTGAAGTCTTCCGAGGAGTCGTTGAACTCGTTGAACAAGTAGTACTTCTGATAATAAATCATGGCAGTATTCAACACCCTGATAGGGAACTTCAATATCTTGATGATTTGGAAAAGATACTGAAATATCTGATGCTTTCGTTGGTTGTATAAGATTTTTTTATCATCAGCGATAGTTAGCGAATGCAAATACGACAACTCGTTAGGAGACAAGTATGGTCTTGATATTTGAAGCAAGGAGCGTTTTTCCGATGGCATGGTTGACAGCATCTAACCAGCAGAACTAGATACAGATAATTTTTTATTTCATTGCAATGCGCATCTTCACGTTGGGGAAACATATATTGAGTAGCCGACTACAAACAAACAATAAAGGAGATTCAAAGTAGACGGAAGTCACACATGCAGCTATAATTAAGCAGCAAAAGACAAAGAGAATCCCAACTTGTGGACTGGCTCAGACAACTTGAGGGCATCGAAAGAAGCACCCAAACCCAATGTAACACCAGGTCTCAACTTTTGAGAGTAGGCCAAGGCAGTCAAACCAGAGTCGGAGATCTTAGCCTTCAAGAAGCTAGAGGCGTCTAATTGGTACTTGGTGGCGAATTCGACGTTGACGTTGGAAGACTTGACGGAGTCCCAAGTGGCCTTGGCACCAGCCTCAACCAAAGGAGAGATCTTGTGGTAGTAAGCAGCAGAGAAAACAGTCAAGTTGGAGGTTGCAGTCAAGCCAATGGAGTACAAAGGACCCTTGTAACCCAAACCAGCATTGTACTTGTTGACCTTAGCACTAGTAATATCGTAGCCTAATTCACCACCAGCAACGAAACCATCTTGGTTGACAGCAAAGTCAGCAGTGGCCAATGGACCCTTCAACAAGTCAAAGAATAATCTAGTGTTTATCAAAGAGTGTTGGTAGTAGAAGTTCAACTTGGCGTTTCTGGCTCCGTTAGGAATCACGTTAGTGATCAATTCGGTCTTCAAGCCTGGGGTCAATAATTCGGAGATTTCGATCTTGGAGTCCAAGGAGTTGGCATTGTTCCAGCCTTGAGTCAAAGTCAAACCAGAAGCCTTGTCGGTATACTTGGATTCAATAGAAGCAGCAATTGAGTTGTCCTTGGCCGTTTTACCCTTAACGGTGAAAGAAACACCATTTGGGGCAACGGACTTGACATCAACAGATCCTTGAGATAAATGGTAGAAGTCCTTTCCCAACAAGTCGTTGGTTGGTTTTTGGATATCACTGAATGGAATTGACATGGTTGAAACTTAAATAAATCAACAGCTATAAAAACGTTGTGGTTTAATAATAATAATAACCGTGAGAAAAGTTGGAGGTTTTTGGTGGGTTCACTTATTGGCAGAGAATTTTTCTGGAATAAACGTACCGAGTCGGGCACGTCAATTTTTTTGACCCAAACAGTGGATGCTAAAAATCCGTGGCTTTCATTGGTTGGAATCGAGGGATTTTTGTTGGGCTTTGATTTCATGGTTTTACCTGACGGTGCTTAAGTCCTGTGTGGAATGGTGGTGTCCCCTTGTGAGTGAGCACCTCAGTTTTGGGAGGATTTAAATTTGTAAATTGATTTAGACGAGTGTTTACTTTGTCGTAAAACTTTCCCAACATGCTGCCACACTGGTGGGTGCAACAACAGCACTTGCTTAGAACGGTTGCTCAATGGTGCTATGGGGCCAGTGGATGTCTGAGCCTCGCAGGCATGCGACTGATGACGTTTACCTCAGGTGTTCTCGGACTTTAACTGGGGTTTTTCTCCACATGGCTGCAATAAACTGTGACTACATCGGGGTATTTGGCTTCTAAGTCGTGTCGAAATGGATGAGATCGTTTAAGACATCTTGTCACGTGTGAGATATGAGTGTACACGACCATATTTAGAAAGGTGGCTGCAAGCTGGGAAGCAGGACGTGACAGAGAAGGAAATGAACATTTGGTTGGAAGGAGATACGGAGACTGTAGTGTACAATTTTTTAGATTATTAGGAGTTTTTATACTTATAACTGATAGTTCTACATTGTAGTCTTTCAAGAAAAGATAATTCAATAGACGAAGTTGCAAAATCTGCGAAAACGGTAATGTTAGCAATTTGCAACTACTTTTACGATTGTTGACTCAATGGCATAGAAGGGCAATGGTCAAGCTTAAGACACTCTTATTTCATACTTTTGTCATAGATGTCTGTGAGTCGTTGTTTCACTCCTTTATTACCTCACTCGTTTTGAAGCCAATATTATCGGACTAAATTTTCTTTCTCGACTACGCGTTATACAATTATGACTCTTTCTCTATACAGATATACACTTGGGTTTGTAGAATGCCCCGAAGAAGACTCCATTCTCTTGCTCAATCGTGAGAAACCTCCTCATATGGGCAAATGGAATGGTGTTGGTGGAAAACTAGAGACAGGAGAGTCTCCTTTAGAGTGCATAATAAGAGAAACTGAAGAAGAAACTGGGCTCATCATAGATGACTATATGCACAGAGGTGTTTTGAGATGGTTCAATAAAGAAGAGGACTTGGGTGGCGTCTATTTGTTCACGGGAACGGTTTCCAAAGATGTTTATGACAGCTACAAAATTAAGTCAACTAATGAAGGAGTGTTGGAGTTCAAGAAAAAACAATGGATATTGCATCCGCAGAATGTGGGAGTTGTGGATAATATCAAGGCAATATACGAAGATATGGAGGTTGCTGACGATAAGACAGAGTTCATGGCCATATATGACGGTTTGAAATTTTTGGAAGCATACAAGTCGAAATAGGTAATATTAATATAATGATCTATTTGATTGAGCGATATTTAGTATTATGTAGTCCACAAACGAGCAGTTCCATCAGCACCTGCGGAGAACAACCATGGTTCCCTAGGATGCCAGATCAAGTCCAAGACACCCAAACTGTTGACCACTTTATGGCCTGACAACTTCTTCAATGGAACCAACAATGGGTTGGTCATCAAATCATCGTAGACGGTGCCATGGAATACATGGATAATACCATCATCTGATGCACTGGCAAATAAAGGCAAGTTAGATTTGTGAAATACGATACTTCTAACAGCTTTGTTATGGTATCTCAAAGTCTTGTAAGGAGTGTTGCTCAAATCCAAATCATGCCATAACACTCTTTTATCGTAGGAAGATGCTAATAAGTTGTCACCTCTGGGATGAATATCAATGGTAGATAACCATCTAGCACCAGGCATCAACTTCTTAAGTAATACTTGTTGTCCCAAATCGTATATCTTGATAGTTCTTTGGTAGGCAACAAACAATTGTGGTTTGAACGGGTGAAATTTACAATCACTGACAATACCCTTGGATTTCTTGAATGGTGACTGGGATAAATGCTTCGAAATTTGATGGATGACGACGGCATTATTTCTTCCGTCAGGGGAAACAGTTACGAAGTAGTCTCCTTTTCTATGCCATGAGATTTTCTTGACGGCTCTTTGACAATGGATCACCACACTGATGCCCTGTTGCTTTTGCTTCTCATTTGGTGGATACCATTTGCATATTTCTTTGGTTTTCACTTTGTCATTATCGTCATCATCAACTTCTTGTAAGTCCAACTTAGTGTTCTTCTTGTTTCCGAACTTGTCGTAACCCCAACCACTCTCAATTCTCAACTTACTCATGTTTTCGATATCAAATCCGAATATAGGTGGGACGACCAAGTAAATCTTTTCTCCGACGGTGACACCCAACAACCCTAAATTACTATCAGGGTTCCATTCTATGTCTTCGATATTATCTTCGTCATCTTTTTCGAATTCCATCTTGAAAACTTCTCTGCCAGTTAAGATTTCCCATACTCTGACAGTACCATCATCACTACCAGTAGCCAACCAGTATCCATTTGGATGGATAGATAAGGTTCTTATTCTTTCTGAGTGTCCCTTGAAGATAGTAGAACATTTTATTGGGAAAGGTCTTAAGTCTTTTGGAGAAGGTAATTCAGGAATCAATGAGTCAGGATCAATGTTCAATTTATTGTGACGAACTCTTGGTGCTAGATATAAGTCTAAAGATCTTTCGAACCTTTCTCTAATATTTTCTTGGTAAGCTGGGACCTTTCTTAAAGAAGAGTATTTTTGAGGAACAAAGTTTGTAGACCTTTCCTCTGGATTCTCTTCCCACTGTTTCAATTCGTCCTCATTGAACAAGTATTCCTCAGGTGGATTATAACTCTCTTCATGAGTTGGAGGTAATAGTTTGGGAGCTCTCAAAGTCATAACGTGTTCTTGGACCTCAACTTCATCCTCCCATAAATCAAATTGCTTAGCACTCTCTTCCTGTTCCTTTAACTCCTTCACCTTAGATGGTGGAAGAATCCGTCCTTCTCTAATGGCTCTAACAATCTTCATTATTCTCTTAGCTTCATGTTTGGAAGGAACGAATCTTCTCTTTGGTTCAGGAACAGCAGTCAAGGGCATGAGCTCCTGTTTCAGGGTGAACCATTCGATAGTTGGAGCATATGGATCGATGTTATCGTCAACATTTTCGTTGTTCTGGATCTTCTTGATCAATTCTAATTCATCTTCGGTAAGTTTCAAGGAAGTACCAGTATTCTGGTCCAACAATCCTGTCCAACCTTCTGGTAACTCGATACTTTCCAATAACAGATCCAAAGCGGAGCCTTTAGCAGGTCTCATGATTCTCTTACCGTTGATATCGTAACCAATGTGTGGCATCTCCTCGTATGCAGAGAGAGGAACATTTCCGATAGTGTTGAAATTGTCATGATCACTATCATCACTATCATAAACTGGGTCTATTTCGGGTTTGATGATTCTTGGCTTTCCGTCAGAGTACTTTGTGTGTATCTCATCGCTTATAGTGGACAATTTATTGTCAATGAACTCTTTGGGTTCATCTGAGAAATCGGAAGAGTCGATGCTAACGTCGTCTTCGCTTCCAAGAAGGTCGTTAAACTCAGCATCCGAATCCTCTTCTCCTTCCTCCTCCTCATCATCTCCCTCATTATTTTCCTTTTCTTCACTTTCTTCCTCCTCATCGTCTTGATCTTCAGCTGAATGGTAGACGGTATCTCCTTCTTCTTCCACTTCACTTTCTTGACTTGAGAGTTCACTTTCTTCATTGTCACTTTCCCCTGCATCAAGTAACCCATTTACTTGGAACTCCTCATCGTCGCTTTCAAGTAATTCTCTCTTAGCCATGATTTTACTGCTTAAAGGTATCTCATCTCAAATTTTTTTCTGAGTATCTCATCTAATTGAGAAATGTGTAAGAACCGAAACAATTAATAGTATGAACTCCATCAATAGGATAAACCAGATAAATCAACGGGAGTTAGATGCCAATGTGCTGGACTCGGCATCATGGCACAATGACTATAAGGATTCGAACTACATATTTATTGGGGGACTAAGTCCTCAATTAAAAGAGAAAGATATCATAATCATCTTTTCTCAATATGGACTACCCACTCATATTAAGTTGGTGAAAGATGTAGAAACGAAGGAGAACAAGGGCTTTGGATACTTGAAATATAGAAGTTTCAAGTCATGCGTGCTTGCGGTCGACAACTTGAATGGAATTGTGGTTTATGATAAGAAAATACAGGTAGATCATTGCTGGTTCCAATTGAGAGACGATGAGATAGAGGATAGCTACTTGATTGATTACGACGAAATGATCCCCAAGTTGAAAGAGATAGAGCCCAAAAATAGAGCCCGAAAATCGAGCTCAACAGCTACAAAGAGCAGAGAAGCAAACATAGTGTTGGATGATAACGAAAGAGAAAGCCATGATAATCAAGGCAGGCATGAGAATCACAACTTGGAAGATCCAATGGAAGAGTTATCAAGCAAGGAAGAAAAGAACACAGTCAACAAACCCACCGTGGGGATTAAAAGCAGCGTTGGCCAAGGTGTCGAAGAGGACGAGGAATTCAAGGATCCAATGGAGGAGTTTCTCAACAAGAGACAGAAAGATAAGGGAGAAGCAAGAAAGAGCCATAAGAGAGGTCATAGAGATGATCTGGATGCGAGTAAAGATTCTCGTCGTAGACTTGACCGCCATCACAAACACCACAGTCACCATTCCTCGGACAGGAACGACTAAGCTCACGTCATTAATGAAACACTGTGTATAAGTGGTAACTACAGAAGCCTCAAGCACCACCGTCGCCATCCTCGGTACGGAACGACTTAACTTACGATATAAATGAATAACCGTATATTGTATTAAACGTTCTTCAGGTAGTAACTATAGAACTCCTGTTTGTCAGTAACCGTATAGTTCACAGTATGCAAATTGGCATTTCTAAAAGCAGTCTTACTCAAGTCAAAGTCGGGCTTAGTGTGAGTCACCAACTTCAAGCTGATATTGCTGGGCGAGCTTATCAACAAGTTGTAGAAGAACTTGAATGCCAGCAGAGGCAATGGCAAATTGAAGTAGGAGGGATTGACCTTCACGATCAATGTCTTCAAAGTGAACCCTTCAAGAGTGTACTTGGGGTTCAAGTCAATGAGCTTTAAAACCGATCTATTGTTGGTTGATGTACCTTCAGCCAAACAGTACACAACCGAGTTCTCAAATTTCGACAACTCGACAACCTCTCTCCCCTTTACGTTAGTCCCCAATGCATGCCTAAGTAGTTGGGTAGGTGAGTAGCGATAAAGAATTCCATTAGTATCGGGAATTAACACCACTCCTCCCAATAAAAATACCAACAACGGCGAAGAGTAGTTGACGATGACAAAGTCACCGGGGCCTACTTTGGGAGCACTATAACGGAAATTGAATAGAAACTTCAAACATAGGTGCTTTGGGGCAGAGATGCCAGTCAATACCAAAGGTAAAAGGACCAAAAAAAACGGTAATTTGAGCACAAACAAAAGCACATGCAACGGAAGCAAAGCACTAGGGCGAGGGAAGGGCGTCGGCCAGAACGGTGCTATACCCGTTCCCTTGTCCCTCCAATTCGAAAACTTCTCCATAGCGACAACAGTTTTTCAATCTCGCGATAAAACCTCAACTACAAAATCAAAGATATAACCAAAACTCTCATAATACATTAACTAATATACACTTAAAATTATAATTCTTGAGAAGCTTTATCCTTAGCCTTCTTGGAAGGTAACAAGGATTGGTGAATGTTTGGCAAGACACCACCTTGGGCGATGGTGACGTCACCCAACAACTTGTTCAATTCTTCATCGTTTCTGATGGCCAATTGCAAGTGTCTTGGGATGATTCTGGACTTCTTGTTGTCTCTGGCAGCGTTACCAGCCAATTCCAAGATTTCAGCAGACAAGTATTCCAAAACAGAAGTTAAGTAGACTGGAGCACCAGAACCAACTCTTTGAGCGTAGTTTCCCTTTCTCAACAATCTGTGAACTCTACCGACTGGGAAAGTCAAACCAGCCTTAGCAGATCTAGAAGTCGAAGCCTTTTCACTAGTAGAAGCTTTACCTTTACCACCGGACATTATTATTTATTATTATTTAATTTGTTTAATACAAGATCAAAAAATCAACTGTTAGAAAAAGGGAGAAATCATTCAAATATATATTAATTTATTTTCAGTGAGGGCTCTGTATCAAAACACCACCAGTTTGTTTTGGTATTACAATTGGTGTGTATAGTGCTGGCTAATTCGTGGTCGCCTCCAGTAGCTATCGTCATGGATGCAGTTACCGCGGAAACCATAACAACAACAATAGTGGCCCGCTTGCCGTAGTATGGATCCACGAGTATTTGTTTATGGTACCTGGAGGAAGCAGGACAACAACTACTGAGAGCGTGACCAAACATACGGTGGCAAACCCTTGCGGCTGCGTCCCCTGGCATCGACCGGCGCGCTCCGGTCACATATTAACGCGCACTTCAAGCGTATATACCAGTCCATTTGTGCTTCCCGCACCCCAAACAAAAACAAACGCTTCTCCAGACAGTCTCCTGTAGGGTCTCTTCAAAGGTCTCCAGTAACAGTATGATAGTGTGTTCTGGCTGCGTGTATCTGCGCCAATTAGGATCATACCAAAACAAACAGTGTCGGGAGGCTCGTAGGAATTGCAGGCAAAACACCGTCGTGGACGCTTACTATGGCAATGGCGAATTTTGCCATGACGCTTGTCGCACCAAATCAGAAGTATTTAAGTAACTGAATATCCTTTTTTTTCTTATCCCTTAGATTGATTAATATATCTTCTTCTTTTTGATAATATAAACCAAAATGGCCCCAAAAGCTGAAAAGAAACCTGCCTCCAAAGCCCCAGCTGAAAAGAAACCAGCTGCCAAGAAGACCGCTTCTACTGATGCTAAGAAGAGAACTAAGACCAGAAAGGAAACTTACTCTTCTTACATCTACAAGGTTTTAAAGCAAACTCACCCAGATACCGGTATTTCTCAAAAGGCCATGTCTATCATGAACTCTTTTGTCAACGATATCTTTGAAAGAATTGCTGGTGAAGCTTCCAAGTTGGCTGCTTACAACAAGAAGTCCACTATTTCTGCTAGAGAAATCCAAACTGCTGTTAGATTAATCTTGCCAGGTGAATTGGCCAAGCACGCTGTTTCCGAAGGTACCAGAGCTGTTACTAAATATTCTTCTGCTTCTAACTAAACCCAGTTGTAGTAGTGAGCTATTATGTATATTAGGTTATTTTAATGAATGTTATTATATGAGTTAATTTTGCCAGTCGGTGCTTTGCTGGTGTCTTTGTTTATCCACTCGTTGTCCACCACCATCAACAATATGCATAAGTAGTTGAAAAGGTGGTATAACCAAAACGTGTTGATGCTTCCGTAGAACATGCTATAGCTGATGAAGTAGGCCAAGTACGCCACTATCACATTGATGTACTTGAACTGGATCATGTTCTTGTAATTGACCAAGTAGAGAATCGGTGCAATTGAGAGCATGTTGTGGTGGGAACTGAATGAGGTTTTCCAGTTGATGGTCAAATTGTGAATGAGCACCACAATTATTGGAATATTAATGGGAAGAATCCAGATCATAAGCATGAAAAATATTATGTTGAAGTTAAGTTCGGTCTCATTCTTTAACCTAACGAGCTTCAAGAGCTGTGTCACGGTAAGTACCACGTAAACAACTTGATATGGCAAGTATATGATCGTTAAAAGAACCATCAATGCGAGTACAATGTTCTTCACTTTGAGGTTTGTTTTGGGGACCTTGAGCCATCCACCGAACTTGAGGAACCCTCGCACAAGCCAATCGATGACCACATTTATAGAGACACTTATGGTCAAGAACATAAGCTGTAACAAAAAAGACCCAGACATTCCCAATCCGTGTAGTTCCGATTGTTCCAAGTGGATCAACGCAATCAATTTCTTTATGGGGTTGAAGGCATCGATCAATATTGTCAACACTAGAAGTACCACAAGGTACCGTAAGTAGTCTATGGTCAACATTTTGTCTAGGGTTTTGTAGTAAGCCGGAAACTTGTTGGTTCTCTGGTACTCCTTCAACTGCAATGCAAATATGATCAAGTTCACCATCAAACCGTAGCTTAAAATGGTGATTCTGTACCTTATTATGAGGAGCTTCAAACCCACGAGGTAATTGGGTGTTATGTGGAGCTCAAGAGTCTCATTATCATCAATCTGTCCAGTCCACACTTCTAGCTGCAAATCCTCACTTACAGGAGCTAGAAAGGGGGCATCTCCATGGAAATTGAGATTAAAAGAGTTGGTAATGTGCCATTTGGTTTCCTCGCCAATAAACTGTCTGATTATTGGATTGAAGTTCAATTGGTTGAATCTAATGTCGTATGATCTGATGCTGCTATGAACACCTTTCAATTTTATGGTGGTCCTTAAAGATGGCGGGACTTCTATTCTAGAGCCGACAAATCCAGGTTTCACCTCCATTATTGTGTCTTTCTCTTCCTTCAATTCAGCAAATGCCTCGATATTAGACACCACGATTTGTTTGTAGTCACCCAATGTGTCTGGATCTACTCTAAGAGCATAGTAAGGTGAAGTTTTGTCTCTCAGACTCGAATCCTTTATTGAGTCCACGTCATTTGATTTAGGTATCATGGTTATCTTAGGGCTATAATCGTGGCATTTGAAAGCTAGGAACTCTCTGGTATTTTCGTCAGTCAAATCATGTATCGCATCTGGTATAACAGCATCGGAACATAGATAAATACAGGAGTCCAAGGGCTTATTGAGGGTCAAGAGCAGAAACGTTTCGTTGGTGCCAACGTTAAATACACTGGAGGTTGTGCTGGTGGTCTTGATCAACTTTTCATTGGTCTGCTTGACTTTGTCCTTGTCTAGCTTTACAGTGACGGCATCCAACACTTCTTCCCAGTCACGGGACTCGAAGCCTGTAAGAAACCGGTTTCTGAAGAGTTGCATCCTCTCTTCCAATCCTACCACTTTGTCCTTGCTGTTGACATCCATAATATCGAGTAATGCATTCAGTAGGACAGTCCGTAATTGATCACACCACACAATTGCTAAGTGATCAATAGGCGTCCATACTCCAGGGATCCCAGTAGTGAACACTGTGAACCCATTGGTGGCAGGAACCAAACCCTTCATGGTGGTGTAGTCTGCAGGGAGAACCATATCCAACAAGCCACCCGTTATGGAGACAATGGACACATCATTCAATCTCGGTCCCGCAATATCCACCAACTCACTGTTTCCATAGAAACCCTCGTGCCAAAACTCGTTGACAGCTTCGTATATCTTCATGATATCTCTATCAAAAGTTAGCGGAGACTTCGAGTGGGGTGAAGATAGCGTAACAATCATCTTAATAGAGTCTTCTAGATAGTTCGGAAGCGTTGGTAACACTCTGGCAACGATTCCCCCCATGGAATGCCCAATTATCGTCACAGATCGTGGAGGCACGTCGTCTTCTTTGTAGAGGTTCAAGATAAATTTGATAGCTTCATTAAGATACTCGGCTTGATCCAACATAGTTCTGCCGTGGAAAGCAGTGAAGTCCTCGTTGAAGTCAGCTGTGAAGAAGTCGAGTTTCCCGTACTTGGTGTTGTCCCCATCGTACTCCCCAAGGGCAATGATATTGGAGGTCTTGGAGGCAATGGAACGCACTTGTCGATAACTTCCAGCGTTACCAGGAATGAAAAGAACCGGTGTGCCGTCCAACACAAACTCTTCGGAGGCCTTGGGCTTCTTGTCTTTGCCGTTTTCTCGATACAAGTACAAAGAATACTTGGATGCATACTTGGTGTAGTGGGAATCAAAACCCAAGATTCGGGCATAGCTGGGACCCATTCGGACCGAACGACACCCCGGGGTGTCTGAGCCCATCAATTGGTAGTTATATAGTACTCCAAAAGCCAAGCATAGCACGAGCCCTACCGTAGTGATGTACGATTTGTAGGACTTCGTCATTGTAGTTACAAACAAAATTCGATGGATCGCACTGCGATGTACATTTACATAATACATAGTGAGGAAGCCATGTGGACCAGCACCGGTTCTATAAAAGGTCCTGGAATCGACTGATGTGTGTGTGTGTGTGTGTGTGTGTGTGTCAACTACTTTTCCTTTGGATCTTTCTCGTCGTCTTTCGGGTGGTGTGTGGGCTCGGCTCGCTCCACTATCACCACCTTGTCCCCCACATTCTGGTTGCGGTCCACAACCTCGACCTGGACAGACTCCGTCAATAGTCCTTCATTTTTGGCAATTTCCACCAACTCTTTGACCTCGCTGGTGGAAAAATGCCCGTCAAGTGGGATCTTACCCTGGGGAATGTCGAACCCATCGTCGTCTTTGACAGTCTCACCTTGGGCCTTGTCAGGGGTCTGAATGGGGTTCTTGTCCTTGTTGGACGACTCGGTGATACTCCTACTGAACATCTCGCTAGGAGAAGGGGGCCTGTCTCCTTCAGGAGGCACCTCCGCATCAGTAGATGGATTCTCTTGGATTAGCTGGTTCAACTTTTCTATGGTGTGGGCCTCGGAGTTGGTCCCGGTGGACGAAGATTGGGATTCGGGCTGGGTGATTATTTCGATCTTGTTCATGGTGTATTTGCAGTTAATGTGAGACATTTCCTACAGTTATATAGCGTTTTTGCCTGATTGCTATTATGACGTAATTTATAGCCCACTGATATTCGCTTCGCACATACGAACGGTTGCTCAAGTATGTATTAACTGTTTCACAATTTACTGTGCAGTTGAGGTGCACTCGCAGTATGGGGCACGGGCCAGACACAGGCAGTGCCAGTTTGTATAGAGGCGATATTTGGTCTTGGTCACCAACGTTGCACATTCTCTCGATCTGTGTCTGGTGCTCTGGTTCCGGTAGTGTGTGGCTACTTTCTACTATCTTGTATCCAAGTGTTTATGAATTCCAGCAGCAAAGTATAGTGGGCTCCACTGGTCTGTATGTGCCTCTCTGCATTGTCTTCGTATCTGCCCAGCTCTGTTTTGTACCGAAACCAAAACGAACCGTCCTGCTCAGCTGCACTAAAGTCCATTCCACTGAATAATTCGCAATTTCCATACAACATGTCTGAAACAGCCATTAAACACCTACAAGAACAAGTCGATAGCCTCAGCCTGATAGTCGAGAAACAGTCCAAGCTCATCAGCCAGACAGGCCAGCAGTTGATTGAGATCCAGGTCAAAAACGTAAAGAGCAAAATGAAGGACATGGATGCTAAGCCTGGTGCTAATGTTGACTTGTCAGACTATGTGACAAACGAGGACATTGTTCAATTGGTGGGCGAACTCCAAACTCAATTGGACTTTGTGGAGGACAGATCCATAAGCCGTTTGTTCAACTCCCGTGTGGAAGACGACGATGAGGCCATCCACATCGTATCGAACAAAGATGGCGAGGTCATTGACATATTCCCCAACACGTTGGGACAGTTCAAGAGATTGGACAAAAGCGACGTGATCCGGTTGTGTGAATTCTACGAATTGATAGCTCCCAATGAAGAGAACTTGGATAAGCTACTCGGAGACACTGAGCTGAAATCGCTTGCCCAGGCCTACGATACTCTCCAAAGCGACCTTGAGTCCAGGTTGAAAAATACCAGCGACGAAGAGGCTGCTGAATTGAAGAAAGAGTTGGCCAGGTACTTTGGTCTTGTAACGTATGTCAGCACCAAGTAGATTTCCAGGCTCAGTTGCAGCCCAGTTACGGCCCAGTCTCAGGCTTTGGCCCCAGGCTTCCGACCCATCCACAGGTTTAATATACGACTCTAATACTCTACGTTTTCGTCCTGCCGGGCTGCCCCGTTCTACTTCCAACCCCAACGAGCATAGCATCTCCACGCCGCCCCCCTCTCACCTCTCACCACGCCTTGCAACTCTCTCGTGTGGACCCACCTCCAACTCTGTCAGAGTCGCATCAAAAACTGCGTTGAAAATATCTGAAAAACATCTGTACGTGTTTCCAACAGCAACCAGAAAAACACCATGGACGAGGAAAAAACACAGGACCAAATCAACATCTCTGTGTTCACCCCGATAATCTACTTATGTATCTTGTTGTCATGTTTCGTTGCGTTCTCGGTGATCTATAGACGCAGAAGGGTGAAAAACTTGGCAAAGGTTCAACCGATATTCGATGAAAACCACCCAGCAAACTTGTATGCTTTCTTAAGGGGCCAGTACGATGACTCGGAATTGCCCAAAGACCAAAGGCCCCATGAAAAGGTCATGAAGGCGGCCTTGTTGAGAAGAGGCGTGGAGGCCATCAGGAGATCCTTACGGTTGAAGGAAGCTGAACCAGTCTACAAGGCGTTATATCAAGATGGGTTAATTGGTGATGATGTTTTCCAGCAGTTCACGGTGCAAGTCAAGTTCCAAGAATTGGAAATCAACGAAATCGTCCAGCAGTGTGAGACTTTCAAGAAGAACTGGGCCCAGCTGTTCTTCAAGGTGGCTCAAGAGATCTGTTTTAATGAAGCCTTGAGAAGAAGATTATACGCCATGAGTGACAGGAAATCAGACTTGTCCCAGTTGTGGGAGTACTACGTAGACCAATCGGAGTCGGGCTCTGCTGCCAATGGCAAACTGATCGAGAATATAAAACTGTCAGAGGTGCCCAGTGCTGCTTCGGGGGTTGAAGTGTCCGGTTCCAAGGCCAAGAAGAACAAGAAAAAGGCTTAACTGAAGTAATATACGCTACTCTATCTGTGCACACTCGTAACACTGTGCTTGCTCGATCTCTCTGCTTCTCTGCCCATCACTTTGGGTCTATTTCTCTTATTCCTGGTTCTGGTTTTCGCTTTTCGATTTTTGGTATGCGAAGTAAATCAACACAGTTGTTTTCCTCCAACCACTCAAGCCAATCGGTCGCCAATTAGCTGAGACGCAATGAACTACCCGCGGTCCAATAGCAACCACAGGCATCCGCCTCCGCAGCCAAACCCAACCATGACCTCGCCAAACCTCCTGCAACGAAAACAAATGGCTCCTTCTGGCATGGGTACCACATCTCCAAACCTCGCAGGTAACTCCATGTTTCTGCCCACCTCTGGCCGAAGGCCGTCTGCTGGTAGAGGCCCGTATCCAGCCACCATTTCCAGCCATTACTCTGGGAACCCCGGGGCCTCCTCAGGTCCACCGTATCCGTTGCAAGGACCGTACTCTAGTCCGGGTCAAGGCCCACCACCAAGTTCAGGCTTCAGCAGTGGGCAAAACTCGAGTCACACGTCGTTCAACGACCCATCTTCACATAGAAGTAATGTGGCCAACAAAATCAGGGAAGACTGCTACAACAAGTTCATCCAGGACAACGGTCAAACCGTACGGGAGGCCACTTATGTGACCCATCTTTTGGTGAAAGAGTATTCCCAGTACTCTGCAAACCCGCCACCTCCAAATGTGCCTAAAAGCCAGTTGGGGAGTGTCAAGGAGCGTATATTGGTGTTATGTACCAAGTACTCAGGGAGAGTGTTGTTGCAGAAGGGGAAGTTTAATGAAGCCAAAAACCAGTATCAGATTGGTAGAATCTGGGACCTTGACGAATTGAAGGTAATAACCAAAGCAGGGGTCGATGGGCTTATTTTGAGTCTCAACAAAGACTATTACTGGAGATGTGAAGAGGGCCCCGATAGAATTCGGAGATTCGCTAAGCACTTGGTCAAAACATATGGAGGTTTCGTAGGGAAGTACCCTGTGATGAACGGCTGGTCGATTGAGGACCTTGATCTACCAGCAGTTCCCTCCAAAAAGTCGTTTGCTACGACTACTACCGTCCCAGAAACTTCATATCCTCGCCCGGACGCTCAACTAATGAAGTCGAAGTCCCTCAAAAGAAAACACTTGCCTAATCCAGTTCTACCAGTGGAACCACAAGTTCGTCAGAATTCACAGTCGTCGGTTCACCAGCAAACGGCTCCATTACCACAACAGTCTGCTGGAGACCTCTATAAGGACATGGACTTTACTGCCAATGGCCAATTGCCAGTGAAGCCCATGAAGATTATTACAAGGTCTGCAGATATCTCCCAAACTTCTCTTCCTGAAGCTATCCGTATTAGTCAGGAGTATTTGAATCAAACAGCTGGGGGAGTCAACCCGTCTGAGAACCATCCATATAGGAACGTGACACCCACTAGAAGTGAGGCTGAAGTGACCAATGACTCTCAAAGTTTCATCTTTGGTGCTGACGAGATTGTAGATGATTTACCTAAGCAAAGAAACAATCATATCTCAAACCAGTCCAAGAAATTGGGCCAAAGGAATGCTTCAGAACCATTTGAGGCCAAAGCTTTAAACACGCTTCTAGACCAAAAGTTAAACCAGCCAAATCCTCTCTTGGACCCTTCACAAGACTTTGGTATCGAGGAATCCAACTTCACCGATGATGAAGAAATCACTGCTCCGAATGATAAAAGCATTTTCGGCGATGACAACCTAAACGATGTTTCACAGTCAAGCAATATTGAAGACAGAGGTGTTAACGCCATCGATTCTTCCATCCAAGAAATTGACGATTTCATGGATTCTCAGTTGAACTTTGGAGCTCCCTCAAAGCCACATTCTAGCAAAAATCAGAGACAGCCTCCTAAGCTTGATGAAGTGGTGGTAATTGACTCCCTGGAAGGAGATATTCTGGATGACAGAAGCTTTTCTGTTACAGAGAATGATACTACCCGTGAGTACAATGAAACTGAAACCGAAACTGAAACTGAATTTGGATTGAATATTTCAAAAAAGTCAGACACTTTGCAGCAAGATAGGGATCCTGAAGTTGAGGAGTTGTTGGATGAACTTCAGTGGGAAATGGAAGATGATTGTGAGACTCTCGTCAAAAAGTTAACAAGTGAGTTGAACAAATTGAAGTATAACAATGTGAAAGAACTCGTAGGATTAGATTTCAGTGGAGACTCTATGAAAGAGGATTTGAAAACGTCCTTGAAAGAGGTTGAAAACATTAACCACATATTCAGGAAAATGGAGATCAATTTCAAAACCTTGGCTCCAGAGATAAATGCAATTGAAAACAATTCCCAAGGTTTACAGGTTAAGTCAGTAAACAAGAAATCCCTATTTAAAGACCTCCAATCCATATTAGATAAGGTCAGTATGTCGGCGAGAGATTTGAGTGCTATCGGGAATTTTAAGGAGTTTGATAGGATCAACAAGTTACAGATTGTGGAGCTACAAATCTTGAACTTGTATAATGCTTTGGAAACGATCAGACAAGATCAAAACAAGGACACAGAGGATTCGGACCAATTGGACTCAATGAATGCTTTGAGCCAATACCTATCAACGTACGGATCTGTTTCCAACCAATTCATCAGAAACTTCCTTGAGTTCTTCAAGAAACAGTTCACATTCAGAATGGATCAATTAAACTCTTTGGATAGAGTTTACCCAAAGTCGTTATACGTGGAATTGAATAGTCTTACTGTGTATTCGGCTTTCACCTTCTTTACAAAAGAGCTTTCTCCCAGTGACTTCAATGAGTTAAAGCTTTTTGTAACATCGAAGTTGTCTAGCCTTTTAGAGAAGTTGTTGAAGATGAGAATCAAAACCATAACATTTTCAGATCCACACACATCCAACTTTGGCTCTACAATTCCAGTTTCTCCTAGAATCGAAAATACTGAACAGGGCACTTTGAAGAAATCAAGAACATTGAGATTGTCATCTCGAAAAGATAAACTTATTGGAAAATTGGGATTCTCTGAAGATGAAAGTTCCCCTAAAACATCTGCTCAATCATCTCCGCAAATTGGAGGCCCGACTTCAGAAGCTAATTACGCAAACACATTGACCACACCCCATAGTATTGAAGACACCAAAACTATTGTGAACATAGTGAATGATGCTAAAGAGATTTCAATCATTTTGACAAATTTCATGGGTAATATCTTCCATTATGAAAGTAATATCCGTGACTTGAATGACTTTTTGAAATTCAATCCGGTTGAAAAGAGGGTAGAGAACTTGGACAGAACTTCTATTGAACTACAAAATGACTACACGAATGATTTAGTTTCGGTATTGAACTCTGTATTTGGAAACTTTAACAATTTGTTCACCAAGAAAATCGTGCCCATCGAATACAATATTCCTGTTATTCTATTGTACTTAGAGACGTTGTCGAGTGAATCCCAAAAAGAGAACTTGGACTTTTTCGTGTTCAACTTCTTGAAGAAAATATTGGACAAATACAAGCACAACTGGACGAAATTTGTTAAGGGCCATACCGACTTGGTGAACAAATCATCCGTCAGCTCAAAGAGTGGAATTTTACCATGTATAAAGAATATCAACCAATTTTTCCATTCAACAGAGCTAACATTGGATCAACCTTCGAGACTTTATGGAGAACTAGATGACTCGAGTGTCAAAACCATGTTATCTCAGTCTTACCGAGAGATCACTGAAGCCTGTATCCACTTGTTTGTTAAGGATGATCCGTTGTTGAAGAATACTGAATTTGATGAGAAGGAGAGAAACCACAGAAATGTCAGTATCATGCAAAACATCTTTAGCATCTCTGAACAATTGGTGATGTTCAACAACGAGAGAACAAACAAGGTTAGGATGCAGTTGGACATGGTTTTCAAGAAAGTTCAAGATGTCTACTTTAACAGATTGTTACATCAGAATATCGGTAAGATAGTTGAATTCGTTAACAACTTTGAGGCCTTGGACGACAACAACGTCAAAGCCAAGAAGTACAACAAAAAATCCGTGAAGGCCATATTATCCGGCTATTCAACCAAAGAACTAGGTAACAGAGCAGGAGAAATTCGTCGTAAACTTGAAAAACACTTTATTTCTGGTAACAATATGTTCGAAAAGGATTTGTTGGATAGGCTTTGGAGTGACATGGAGAAGCAGTTCATCAACTACTTCTTCAGATTGGACAACATATTGTCGAGAAACTATAGTGATATCGAGTTTCACATATCGAAGCAAGAGATCCACTCAATATTTAGATCTCTTAATTAGTTCCAGTACAATTTTGACTTCAAGGCGTTAGTAGTAAATAGCAATGAAATTTACAAAAATCGAGGTTAAGTTTATCCTGGAAAGCTCACAAGCATAAGCTACATGGCCTAGTGCTTGTCTGGGCTGTAAGTCTTCGCATCGAGCCGGAGTTTCCTGGAGACAATGTCAAAATAGATTTCTTTCAGATGGCCATTTTGATAGCAGTCTAACTTTATATCATTACCCAAATCCCAATCTTTAAGTGGTATCAGTGTTCTGGGTATTTTTTGGGGAATTTAGAGAAGCTATGAAGTCTGATTTATCGACTTTTACTTTCTTTGTTAGTGATTGCAAATTTCACGATTCGGGATGATCATACTGTACTTCTGTAATTTCGTAATTGTTTCCAGAGAAAAGTGAATCCATAGAATTAACGTTCATTAAATAAATAGTCATACCTTTAGTAATAAGCCCTTCTAATGCTTTCATTATGATTTGCATTGGAACCACGGAATATCTTCGGTTGAAAAGAAGGTATATCGCTGACTGGGATCTGACATCCCAAGGGCCATCTACTGTCTTTGTGAATATCCTGATAGTTAGTGACGGAGTCAAATACCAAATTGTCATTCTCCTTGGTAAACTTCAAATGGAGTTGGATCAATTGGTCAAACAAGTAGGTTATGTCCTTGAGAATGATGCCCGACTTTTGATTGAACAAAGAATTACTAAGATTTAAACACGTGATACTTTGGAGGTTACTAATATATGCTTCGTTCTTCTTTCCAGAAAACTTTGACTTGAATCTGGGTACTAGTTTGGATTTTTTAGGTGATATCTCAGTCATACTTTTACTCTGAAGACTCACAAGGCAATAATTCAAAAGGCCTATTGCCTGGCCCAATTTATTCTGCTGGTACGTCTCAATGGATAAAAATAGGCCAGCATAGGAATTGGCATATTTTTCAACCAAACCCAAATACTCTGTCCAATTATCGGTGTCTATAGATATCAAATAATTGGGGTTGGCTTCAAGATCTCCCATCAAACTTTTACAATTCTTCAACTCGTGAACAACATAAACAGCCACCCTGCATAGGGTCCCGTTGTTGGTTGTTTTAAAAGACTCGTTCTCGTTGTAGCTGTTTCTATTGATCCATGAAGACTTGCAAAGGATGGACATTTGTATGCAAATATTACTGATCTTTTCCACGAAGCTGAAAACATTTGCATTCATGTGGTTCGGCTCTTTTATATTGCCACTTACTTCCGTTCCGTACTTCAGAAACGATATTGCTTTCTTGAAGAATCCTATCACCTGCTTCCACTTCTCGTTCACCTCGTCCATAGGATTATTGAGGCCCACCTCCACTTCGATCAAATCGTTGACCAACTCAGCACCAAGCCTATTGTATATCAACGCAGTCGAGAGGATACTCATTTCGATCTCATTGATCAAATACCAGTCACCCTTATCATTATTGAACACTCCTAGTTTCTTGATATTGGCCCTTGAGAATTTTTCAGGTGCCTTTTTATAGCTTGTAGCCAGCCAGGGAACAACAGAACTCGAGGCGAGGATCTTGTATCCACTCGCAAATTGAACCAATGTCGTCAAGTCGGAAGGCTCAAGGTCGCTTTTAGAGTTGGCAAACTGGAAAAGGTCCTCCACATACTGCTCCAAGTTCACGACGTATCGAACCAAATCGTTATATGTTTCGGTGGAAGCACTGGTCAAGGATGCCCGCGAGGACGCTAACAACGGCGTGAGTACATCAGCCTGGGTCTGAAGAAGCGTGGGAATTGGAGGTGTATTGGGCAAGATTATCATAGCTATGGTTGTGCTTGAGACTTCGCATTTGGTTGATTTCAGAATTATAAAGACACGTTACGACATGAACATACCAGACTGGGCGTATAAGTACGGGATAGTGGTTGATGCCGGGTCGTCCGGGTCCCGTATTCAAATCTACAAGTGGGCAGACCCCAAGTATGTGGCTCGAAGTCAGGAACCATCAGTTTTGGAATCACCTCCCAAAATTATTCAAGAGCCTAATTGGACAAAGAAAATCACTCCTGGAATATCCACCTACAGCAAGAAAGTCAAGAGGATATGGTCGAGTCATTTCAAGGAGTTGATCAAGTTTGCAGGGGAGATCGTGCCCAAGAACAAGCAGGAAGAGACCCCTATATTTGTATTGGCTACAGCTGGTATGAGGCTCTTGACACCCAGCGATCAGAAGAACGTGTTGCAACAAACGTGTGAGGTGTTGAAGAAGAATTCCCGATTTCTTATCAAGGACTGTGAAAGCCATGTGCAGATAATTGACGGCGAAATAGAAGGTTTGTACGGCTGGGTTGGGTTGAATTATTTGATGGGGCAGTTGGAGAACTATAAGCCAAATGATGAGCTGCACCGATCCATAGGATTTATGGATATGGGAGGAGCGTCCACTCAAATAGCATTCATGCCGTCGTCGGCCGAAGAGATAAAAAAGCACAGAGAGGACATTTCACGAGTAACGTTGAGGAACATCAATGGTTTGACCCAAGAGTGGGATGTTTTCGTCGAGACCTGGCTTGGGTTTGGTGCAAACCAAGCTCGTCTGCGGTACCTTGCCCAATTGGTGGAGTTGTCCAAGATCAATTCTAATTTGGGAACTGAATTAAATGATCCATGTTTGCCAAAGGGTGCACAAATTAATTATGATTACGAGGGTGCCTCATATGTAATGAGGGGCATAGGTGATTACGAAATGTGTGTGAGGACTATCTATCCATTATTGTTGAAAAATGTCCCTTGTAAAGAGGAACCATGTTTATTTAATGGTGTTCATGGCCCTAAATTGAATTTTGACGAAGACAAGTTCGTTGGGATCTCAGAATACTGGTATACTGCCAACGATGTATTCCAGAGTGGTGGAGAGTACAACTACCGCATATTCAACGAGAGAGTCAAGTCATTTTGTGAACTGCAATGGGATGAAATCTTGGAAAACTCTAAGAATGGTCACTACTCAAAGCTTGATCCCGACAAGTTTTTGAAGGACGCCTGTTTCAAAGCAAGTTGGGTTATCAACATTTTGCATGAGGGTTTCCAGCTTCCCAGGTTAGATTTGGAGTTACCCAAGGAAGAGGTCGTCGAAGGAGAAGAAAAAGAGATAACCAAGGTTCATATTCCTTTCAAGTCCACAGATTCTATTGACGGAAATGAACTTTCTTGGACATTGGGTAAAATACTCCTATACGCTTCGTCAGAGATTCCGTCACAAAAGAAAGATGATTTGAAAGTTGGAATATACCCTAGCGAAATATCTGGTAAGAAATTTGTTCCAGCTGGCTTCATCGATGGCAAAGGGTACGACAGCGATGATGAATCCGATGGTGATGCTGGGGTTCTTTTACCATTGTTGGTCTTTTTTGTGATTGCTACGATACTCTACAATGCCACGAAACGTAACTTCGCTTTCTCAAAGCTAAGAAAGGTCAGCCAGCTCAAGAAGATGTTCTTCGAGAATGCTTCCAGGATACCTGGATTGGATGGTGTTTTGAATGCTCAGCTGCGATACAATGTGCTCAACCAGAATGATATTGATATAAGTATGGAAGAAGGCACTATGGGTTCTTCACAATCGAGCCCTAATTTGACACAGCTTCGTACCAGATCTGCTATAAATTTGAGCGAGGTTAATAATTATGGTGAAGGCAACATAGGAACCCCCACAAACTTCATTAACAAGCCTTTTGTGATCCCTAAGAAGAACCCATTGTACCAGATGTCACAAAATAGTAGTAGAGAGTCGCTTCAGAGAAGTGCAAGTAGCATGTCGGTCCAAAAATCTAGAAACATGAATTGAGAGATTCAACAACATATTTTTTATTCAATAATCAAAGGCCATCTTAGTTAGCAACGCTGTATTGTTCATTTCTTGTTCTTCATATTATCTAACTATTTGGTTTTGCATAATCTCAGAGACAAGTAGGGCTAAAGCTGGCTAACTTTAAACAGTGAGGTATTAGTTCTGTCATCGACAACCAACCAACTCAACCTCTGAACTAATCAATTCGACGTTTATTTGCAACCACTGTTTCGCAGCTATCTGTCTTTGGTAAGAACCAATTTGGTCGCGCATCGCACAAAGTGAAAAGTTGCAGCATCTCTTCGCATCAAAAATTTTTCTTTGATAGAGACAAGTCTAATCAGAAATAAGAGATGAGGGCTAAGAAGCAAACTTCAAAGAGAACCTCCACCCGTATGAGGGAAGGGATCAAGAAGAAGGCCTCTGCCAAGAGAAGAAAGGATAGAAAAGTGTCCAAGAAAGATGTCACTTGGAAGGCTAGAGGACAAAGAGATCCAGGAATCCCATCGAGCTTCCCTTATAAAGATAAGATCATTACAGAATTGGAAGAGAACAGAAGAAGAGAGCAAGAGAGAAAAGAATTATTGAAGTTACAAAGACAACAAGAAAGAGAAGAAGCTTTGAGCAGAGGCGATGCTGCTGATATGGACGAAGATTCTGACGATGAAGACCAAGGTGACGGAATGGCTGCATTGTTGGAATCTGCTCAACAAGCTGCCAAGGAATATAACGGTGAGTTTGACCCAGAAGATGACGATGCAATGGTAGACTCTGAGGAAGATGTAGAGTATGATTTAAGCATGGAAGAAGACGAAGATACTGTTTCGGAGTTGGATAAATCTCGTAAAGCATATGACAAAATTTTCAAGACAGTGGTGGACCAAGCTGATGTTGTTTTATACGTTTTGGACGCCAGAGATCCAGAATCCACAAGATCCAGAAAGGTGGAAGAAGCCATCTTACAAAACCCAAACAAAAGATTGATATTGATTTTGAATAAAGTGGATTTGATTCCAACAGATGTATTGAATCAATGGGTAGACTTTTTAAAGACTTTATTTCCAACTGTCCCAGTTAAAGCATCTCCAACTACTTCCTCAAGTAGCTTCAACAAAAACTTGACTTTAACTTCCACTGCTAATTCGTTGTTGCAAGCCTTAAAGTCTTATGCCACTAAAGTGAACTTGAAGAGATCCCTTATAGTAGGTGTCATCGGTTACCCAAACGTTGGTAAATCCTCTATCATAAATGCATTGACAAACAGACACACAAACAGCTCTAAAGCATGTCCTGTGGGTAATCAGGCTGGTGTTACCACCTCCTTGAGAGAAGTGAAAATCGACAATAAGTTGAAAATCTTAGACTCTCCAGGAATTGTCTTCCCAGATGAAATATTTCACAAGAAACAAAGCAAGTCAACCCAAGAAGCCAAGTTGGCCTTGTTGTCTGCTTTACCTCCCAAACAAATTATCGACCCAATCGCTCCCGTAAATATGTTATTGAAAAAGTTCTCCAAGAATCCAGAAATGGCTGAAGGATTGAAGAAGTACTACAACCTCCCATCTTTACCAGCAAGCGATTTCAACGAATTTAGCAAACAATTCTTGATACATATAGCAAGAACCAAGGGAAGATTAGGAAAAGGAGGTGTACCAAACTTGGAAAGTGCTGCTTTGGCAGTCTTGAATGATTGGAGAGATGGAAGAATCGTGGGCTGGGTTTTACCAAACAGTTCTAAGGCTAATGCTGCCTCTACTGAAGAAACAACTGATTTCAATGCTCCAAAGAGTGCATTGAGAGGGGACAAAGAGCCTCCAAAAGTTGAGCAAACGACCGTTGTGAGTACCTGGGCCAAAGAATTTGATTTGGACGGGTTATTGAACGACAATTTCGGATTAAACTAAGCATCAGTAATGTATATGTAATTTATAAACGATATTTTGCAATCAATCGTAAACTTGGAATGCAACAAAATTCCGCGATGGATAAGTCTTCATTATTGATGTATCGAGTGAACGATCGAATACAGTTTGTAGACGGTCAGTTTGCGACCGTAAGATACGTTGGCACCATCAAGGAATGGGGAGATCAGGAAGCGTTAGGCATTGAGTGGGACAATCCCGTGAGAGGTAAAAACAATGGGTCCACTGGAGGAATCGAGTATTTCAAGACGAGATATCTTGGAGCAGGTTCCTTCGTCAAAGCGAACAATAAGAAGATCAAGAGCGAAAGAACCACTTTCGAAGATGCTCTACTAGAAGTATACGGAACACAAATGAACGAGATCACAGAAACAATAAAAATTGGTCTGAAGGAAGTGGAAAATTTCGGGTTTGAGAAGTTGAACAGCATCAATGCCAATTTTGAACAGTTGAACTCCATCACCCTAGACTTCAAAAGTATAACGAGTGTCGCAAAGGGAAGCAACGCGGTTCTTCTCAAATCGTTGGTGAGGTTGGATTTGAGCTTCAATTTGTTCAACGATATAAGTGAAATCTGGCTGTTGTTAGATAAGTTACCTCAATTGAAAGAGTTGAATCTTAATGGAAACAAATTTGCATACTTTCAGCAACCAAAAAGTCCACATAAATTGGAGTCCCTCAAGCTCTCAGAGACAAACATTCCTGTTACTTGCTTGAAAGAGTTTGTATTACCGAAGTTACCCAACTTGAGGGAGATCACTCTTGCTAGTAATGGATATAACGATGATGAAGACTTTTGCTTCCCCTTTATCGATTATATCGATCTTTCTTTCAACAAGCTCAATAAGGTTCCCAAATTGCACTCTAACAATATCAACTTATCAAATAATCAGATCAAGGATATTACTGAATTATGTGACTATAGCACCATAGATTTGAGATACAATGAAATTGCCTCTTGGACGTTTTTCAATAACATTATGGAATTCATACCGAGTCTTAAAGAGCTTCAGATAAGCGGGAATCCTGTATTTGCCGATATGGGTGAAGATGAGGTGACAGTCAACTTGATAGGGAGAATTCCATGTACAAGTTCTATAGATAGTGGAAGAAGTTTGAACAAGTTAAATGGGTCACTCTTTAGTTCAGAAGAAATCACGAATTCGGAGTTATATTTTATTAACAAGGTGCAGAAGGGTATATACAATATGGATGAAAACTGTCCCAGATGGAACCAGTTGTTGGAAAAGTACAAAATCAGCCAAAGGGCCTATAACTTGAATCTAAACGAATTCGCCTACGACAAGATGAGATTGCAGATATACTACCAAGACGACATAATACTAGATCGCTACTTCCTAAAGACAAACACGATTTTGAGGTTGAAGGGAGCACTAAGCAAAATATTAGGTATTTCTGTGTTCGACTTCAGGCTTTATTATCACTTGAATCCGGAAGCTAAACAATACTTGGATGATGAAATTTCAAGAGTAGGGGACTTTGATCTTAATGAACAAGCAGTCTACATAGTGGTAGAACCAGTGCCTTAGTTAAGTGTTCGTGTAAAATAATGTACATTAATCTACTCATGCATGTTCCATAATCCATCTCCTAAGTAATGGACCAATTCGATTCCATGCCCTTTGTTTTTTGATTTGATATCGTCAATACTCATTATAAGCTTTCCAATGGCCAATGCATGCTCTTTGCCTTCGGCATAGACGGTTACAATGGACCCTTCTTCGAGGTTGTCTTCTGGCAACTTTCCTCCTGGACTGGTCAAACCAGGACACATGATGTTGGCACCAGATAATACGAATTTGATGGCACCTCTATCCACTTGAACTTTGGGGAAGCACTCTGGGTATTTGTGAACAACTCTAAGGGTTGGCATCAAGTCGGAATCAAAGTGTTGGAACAAAACCACTTCATTGTCCACCGAGTACAATTGGATTCTCTCTTCACATTTGATCAATATGACTTGAGACTTTTTTGGTATTATGGTATCAATAACAGGCTCTAAGCCTTCAAATTGACCCACAAAGTTGGACTTCAAGCCTCTTTGAGCCGAAGACTTAATGTTAGACCTCGAGTGGATATCTTCCTTTGTGAATTTCTTGAACATCTTCGGGGGAAGGTCTTCAGTTCAAACGTTTGCAATAGCGAATTCGCATTAAAAATTTTTCAGCCAAATGATGGATCTTGCTATCAAACAACGTAGAAAGTTTCATGCCCATTTCACCTTAGAATAGCGATCTAGTAGTTTATCAGAGGGCTTTGAGGAGAATTCCACAAGGAGAGTGAGCTAACGAACCACTCCAGGTATCAGTGCTACAATAGAGAAATAAAACGTATCAACAATGTAAAGGTTTATAATTACAGTAACACCATGAGATGGCACCGTACTCAAAAGAAACCTTGTCAATATAGCCTATTGCACCGAAGTTGCACAAGTGCAACTTCGGGCATCCAGCTCAAGACTTGATAAACATCAAATCGAGCGAGGCACAAGGCAGGGTTCTCCATTAGTGGCAATATTGTCGGTAACCTGACGCCATCTCAGGAGCTTCGGCTCAGGAGTAAGCCCCTACAAGACCACAAGACCACAACGCTCTAAAATTATCTCGAAGATGATGTCCTCACCATGTTCAAGGTAAAAGAGAGTTTGATATTCAAAGAATAATCAAAGTAGAAGAAAGTCCAAAAATTCCTTTGACATCAGTAGCTCAAGGACTACCACACATCAAAGAGTTGTCAGGTTAGTTTTCAACTAGCAAAAACATGATCTCGGACGAATCCTCACTGATACACGTAATGCCCCTGCATAAAGATGAAGAAGAAAAGAAGAAAAGAAGAAAATTTGTGTATCGGCGAATTTGGTGATATTTAACCAGCACCGAATGTTTGTGCGGGTAACGTTTATTTAGTGGGTGTGGTTGTTTAGGTATTCGATACAAGCAGCCGGTGAGGTGTCTGACTTGTTTGATGCGTCTACGTACAGCTTGATTTGCTCAATGGCTTCTTTGGGGGTTACGGTGTTGACGTGGGTCATGAAGTCGTTAAAACGCCGGGTTTTATTGCTGTTGTAAGGCCTAGAGGAGCTTGGAGTGGGTTCGTAAAACTGGGGTTCAGGTGCTATTGGGTTATAGTAGTTTGTGTAGAGTTGCATTTTTTCTTGGGAAGACAAAAGTCCGTCCTGAGGGGCGAATTGGTTGCTTACCAACGGATCTGAGTCTTCTTGCTTCACATTGGGCACAGTGCTCTGTGTCTCTGGAAAAGGAGAAGTCCCTGTCCTGTCGTTTCCCAAGTTGTCAAAGTCATCAAAGTCGTCGAAGTCATCAGGAACTTCCACTTTTATTATTTGTTGCACTTTGTCGGTTGGCTCTGGGTTCTTGGGAAGTATATCAGCAGACTTCTTTTGTTTGGTTTCTACTGTTTGGGTGAGGTCGAAGTCAAAATCAGACTCAGAGTCAAAGATGACATCCGGCTCGGCCAAGTCATTATTCTCCTCTTGGATAGTCAAAGACCGGTGATAAGCACTCCGGTTGCTGTTATCTACCTGGCCCTTTCTTTTACCCTCACTCTTGTTTGAAAGTTGGGTGCTGGTAGCGCCGAAATCGAGTTTACGTTTCTTGGTCCTCAGTGATTCGGTCTCGGCAGTCGAGGCTTGATGAGTTGAACCAGTGTCATCTGTATCTAGGGATGACGGAGGTTTTGGCCCTTCGTTCAAGGACGGTTTCTCACTGAAAGAACTTTCTGAAAGAAACGTAATGTCAATGAGTTCCTGCAGTAGAGGTGGAGATTTGGCAGGATCTGGGGTTTTCTTTTTGCCAGACTTCAACATGTCCGATACATTTTGAAACCCAGTTTCGACATTGTCTGGCAAAAAGAATCTCTTTTCGATTTTACCAGGGTTTTTCGACTTGGCGGATGTTTTCAAGCTGGCTTTGGATTTAGACTTTGAGGCAATTTCAGCAGCCCCCGAAGAGGATGTCTTTGATTTTGGTTTGGAATTGGGTTTGGCTTTTTTGTTCATGTAGTTCATGGCGATTTTAATAATCTCATCATTGTCTTCCTCTTCTATCTCCTCCGGCACAATAAACTTCTTTTCCAACACCGGTTTGAAACCAGAAGGTAAGATTCTCACTCTAGCACACTCCTCGACCAATTCTGATTCCTTCCGAACAATGAAGTTTTGCATCCACTCGTAGTTATCCATTGCTTTGTCGAATTTTGATCTTTCGTTGTCCGAAAAGAGCATTAATATATTACCATCTCTTTTTCTACCTGTCCTTCCCAATCTTTGGACATTCTTGATAGGCGAGGCAGTTGAGTCGTAGCATACGATCAAATCAACCTCACCTATATCCAAACCTTCTTCTCCAATTGAAGTTGCGACCAAAATATTATATTTGTCTGTTTTGAAGTCTTTAATCAACTGTTTCTGAACCTTTTGATTCATCCCTTTCAACTTAGCATCCTCAGAAGACGTTCTTTTAGGCCCTCCGTTTTGCTTATCAACAACTTCAGGGTTGGAATCTGGGGCTTGGCCAATGAAAATATGGGGTCTAAGATTTGATATGTTCCTTGATTCAATGGTGCTAACAATTTCCAAAGCTGAATCTCTAAACTCAGAGAATATGATGACCTTCGAGTTATCGTAACTGGATGTCTTGTAAAAGTTCTGGATATACTCAATCAATATTTCAATCTTGGGATGTCCAAATTCCATCTGTGTCTTATTCAAGAAGTCAACCAACACCTTAATGGGGGCACTGTTGACCAATTCTAGCATCATTTTGTTTTTAGAGGCGAGGACCTTGGCTCTAGTATCATTGAAGTACGACTTGAAGTTGTTGAAACCATAGATTTTCAACTTCTTGATGCAGGTAGCAATAAATAAAAGGAGCTTTAGTAGAAAGTGATTCAGCCATTTTAAACCTTCAGCTAGTTGAGGATTCATGAGATTTCTCTTAGTTATTTCCAATATTTTGAATGCATAAAGGTCCATGGGATCACTCAGTTGGAACAAATGCCTCTCATTAGCTAATTTGATGTAGGATTCAGCAGCGTTGGATAAATGGATCAAGCAATTGGAGATTTCTTCATATTCATTGAAATCCACATCGATCTTGTCTATTCGTTTATTCTTGAAGTACTTTATGATGTCGATGGAGTTTTCAGTTCTGATCTCGATCTTATTGATGGTCAAATTCTCTATGATCTCCTTGATACCCTCGACCGTAGAAGAAGGAGTGGCTGTCAAGGCCAACGTTCTATAACTTCTATTAAACCGATTCAAAAACTTGGCCACATTATTATACGCATAATTACCCTTTGCTTTATGTGCTTCATCCACCACCAATAAGCTTATGGATTTGGGGTCTATGAGGCCATTGCATAAGTCGTTCTCCACCACTTGAGGGGTCGTAAAGAATATTCTAAAACTGCTCCAGATTTCGAGTCTATTTCGCTTGGTTTTATCCAACAAAACAGCAGACTGGTCTTTCAAACCAATTATGTTAAAACAGGCCTTAATTTGCTGTGCAACTAAGGGCCGTGTGGGAGCCATGAAGATGATCTTGGAGTTGGGAAACCATCTCCAATAGTTAAGAATGATGGTCGCAGCGATGAACGTCTTACCCAAACCAGTAGGCAAGGCCACCAACATGTTGTTATAGAAACACTTCTCAATGATGTTGAACTGGTAGTCTCTGATCTCGTAGTTTATGGGATAAATGTACGACTTGAGGTTGTCATAATCGATTTCATGATGGGTAGTTACATCAGCATATTGGACTGGTTTCCTGGAGGTCTGCGTTTCGCTGGCACTCGGGCTGCTTGAGACGATGTTGCCAAATAGATCACGCTGGGTTTTCAGCTTGGATGTTGAGCTCCGGGAGAGAGGCCTGGAGACTGGCCGTGGGTTGAGCTGGGAGTTTGGCTTCGAGAGATCATCGCGTGGAGCACAGGCCTCTGTATCGATTTTATCATCTGAAGTACCAGCTGAAACGGGAGGAGTCTTACCGGGTACACGTGCAGCAATTACAGCTGTATCAACGGCTTTGGTTGCCGCTGCCTTGCTTAGAATGAGATCTAGCTCATCATCAAAATCGTCTTCACTCATGCTGTGCAGATTAGGAATCGCGACCCGTACTAAGAATGTGGATGCAGAAGTAAAATTGTAGGAATTTGGGAGTGTCAGGAGTAAAGGACTAAGGGGTTGTCAAGATGTAATGACAGTTTGCAAAGATGAGGAGGTAACAACAGGGAAACCTCATAGGCATAGAAAGTTGCAGAGCGAACCAATTGAAGCTGGTGTTAAAGTGTACGACGCGGCCGATCCACGCAATGAAGAATTATTAGTGAGTTTCCTGCGAAATATTTTTCCGTTGCATATTCCAATATGAGTGAAGAGCCATACAAGTTGCTAGCAGAAACACTCAAGAGGTTGAATGAACCAATGGATGAGTTGCTCAAGAACCACCAGAAAATTGTGGCCTGCCATTTGAGCACTTTGAACAAGTTGAAAGATTTGGATAACTTCAACTTGATCTTGAGCGATAAGCTCAATCAGAGAGGAGAAAAACCCAAACATTGAGGCACATTTGCATGGAAATTCGCCGCAGGTATTTACATGAGGCATATTTTGTGGCAGTACGAATGTTCGGTAGAGGCCATATC